>CM034151.1:16886341-17346095 GCA_019776745.2 Taxus chinensis | reverse complement strand
ACAGAAAGAAATGAGTTGGTAGTTAGTTGGATGAACATGACCGTTGTCGACAGAAACTATGGGGGATCCGACATGACTTGTAGCAGACTATGATGAGGTCGAGGTAAATGATGAGAAAAGGAGACCTGCAACAAAAGGAAGCTGAAAGACGGTTCCTGAGTGATCATTAGATGCTGCAAGAAACCACTCTAATATCGGCAAGTGTTAGCTAACCAAAGAGCAATGAATATGATACAATAGGATTGAAAGCAAATATAAAAACATGATCATCCCACGAAGGATGTCATAAGTTGATTCAAAAAATTCCAATGGACGTTAGGGGGTATGTGTTGTTGCAGGACTGCTCAAGCACTGAAATGCAATTAACTATCACAAGTAGAGCTCCCAATTCACCTAGTCATCTAATGATTTATGATCCATTTTTTGTAGGATTTAACTTGGATCTATAGGGGTCGACGACGACTAGGCTGGGTCCACCACGCCAATTGTGGGGAAAGTTTCCCTCATGGGCTAGATTTTGTGATTTTTTGGCGGGGTTTGGGATTTTAAAGATATGGGACGTGCTTTAAAGCATGTAGGCCCGCGGTCAAGGGGTCTTTCGGGATGCGCTCTGGGCGCTTGGACGATCAGGATAGGTTAGACCCGAACACGGCTGGCCCGGGCTGTCTCTTTAAAATGCACCTCCTCTCCCTTTGCCAGTGGCTTCTGAAACGGCCCCCTTTGGCTGGGGAGTTCCTTCCTTCCCCTCCTCCTTACTTCCTTCCCTTTCCCCCTCTCCCTCGGGCTTGTCTCCCCGCGGCCTTTCCCTCCCCTCTCCGCGGCCTGGAGTTCCCTTTCCCCTTCCGCTGATGCCCCCGCGGCCGCTTCCGGGTCTCCGCCAAAGGGGAGGTGGCCGACCCCCAGTGTAGCCGGAAGGCAGTACTACAATTCGATGTATCGAAGACTTGTGGAAATTCAATTGGAACCATTATGGAATACATATTACCATCACAATGGGTGGGAAAGATGCGAATAGGGACAACAAGCCTAGGGTCCAAAAATAATGTCAAAGGTCAACTTAAAAAATGTGTCGCATTTGCAGATTATATATTTTAAAAAAACTAAAAAATCTAGAAAATACAGGCAAGAGAATAGAAAAGAAGAGGTGGGGTGGCGATAAGAGGCCTCGCTCCCCTCCTCGCCTCCCGGGGACCGCCTCTTGCCCCCTCTCTCCCCCCTGTTTTCCCCTGCGGTATGACCCCCCCTTCCCTGCCCCCCTCTTTTGTTCGCCCTGATTTTTTTTGTCGCCTTCCCCCTCTGGTTCTTTGAAAGGATGGCCAAACACAGGCCCGCCCATAGAGGGGGGGAGGGAGGGGCCCGGGAGTGAAATATAAAGGGAGAAAGACAATACTATGAATACAAGTTACACGGAATAATGTGCAAGGGGTGTGGGGGGGAACTCCCGGAAAGGAATATAAGCTTAAAGGAGATAAAAACAAGTAAAATTTAGAGAGAGAAAAGGAAAGGAAAACTTACATTTCTTCCACATAAGTAAAACATATCCATTGTTGTAGTTTTGGAAGTAGATTGTTCACTATAGAAAACATTTTGATATAAGATTCTACATCATAAAGGAATGACGAGGATAAACAAATCACATAAGAACAACATGTTATTGCCGAGAAAGCGTAATACAAATTTTGTAAATATCTTTTTTATAAGATTTGCATTCAATCTCCTGGGTCAATGAAGTAATAAAATGATTTTTATAAGATTTGCTCTTCTTTTATAATTGGGAATGGGAAAAGTTTGCATTGATCGTGGGGGAGAATAATTTGAATGTTTACAGGGGAGCTCTCCTCAAAAAAAATGCACAACATAAGTCTTCACATCTTATTCTTTCAGTTGGGTGTAATAAATGTAAAGACAATCGATTCACAACTTCACCTGAACTATCTAGGGCCTAGAAGGAGGAGGAGGAAGTATCTTATTCTAGGCCTAGGAGGAGGAGGATGAAGTATCTTATGACTCCATCCACATGGGTTCTCTTTCCTCGATGAGCTAAATCGCATGCTCAAAGAGCTTGTCTCAAGGTTTGCTCATTCTTATTATAATTGGGAATGGAAAAAGTTGCATTGATCATGGGGGAAGAGAATTTGAATGTTTCACGATGAGGGAGCTCCTCCTCAATAGAAAAGGAAACACACATAAGTATTCACGATCTATTCTTTCAGCTTGGGCGTAATAAATGTAAAGACAACCGATTCACAACTACAAACCTGAACCAATCTAATCTACCGCCAGAATAAGAACTTCCTGCCTCCTTCAATAAGGAATTACTTCCTTATTCTTCCTCCTCTTCAATAAGAATATGTCGCTTTTTTATATCTAAATAAATTTATATGGCTCATTAAGTTTGGTTTTATACAAGACATTTTATATGGCTCATTATATATTTTTTTTAATTGTAAGGTAGTGATTAAATTGAAAAATGAATATGATCTCAATAATTTTTAACTCCTAAAATATTTTAAAATCTTTTAAACAGATTGATCTCAAAAGCGATTAATTACTACGTTTTTTTTTTTTTTTTTGGGTTTGTTGATGTGAACTTTCAATTTTTTGTATAAAACCATGGGGTCCCTTTATACCTAAAATGTCCTCATTTTAAATAAGTATTATTCGGCATTAAATTTTTAGATTAAAATATTCAATTTTATTTATATATTTTGATTTTTTCATTTTATTGAATCGAGTTGTAAATTGTCTTATTTAATTTTCTTTGTGTTCGGTTTTACCATTAACCATACAATTCAACTAACTTAGTATATCATTACTTCGGAATCAAATAGATTATATCAATGAGTTCACCAATTTATAAAAGAATATTTTGGAATCATACTAAGTGACAAAAGAGGGTTCTAGAAGAATATTTCGATTTTGTCTTTTTTTTTGAGATAGTCATCTAAAAACAACAAGCGACTCTGCGTAAAATAAGGCGATGAAGACCCAAAAATTACCCAATAAAACACCTTTACAACCATTGTACTATTGACCAAAATTAGATGGCATGTTTCTAGAAATTGTCAAATTTGTTGTGCATTTGATTTCACGACCATGTTCTCTTGCCCGATTTCCAAAATTTTTTCGTCATTTTTCCATATGCTACCATAGATCTCTGAAAATTAATCTCCTTCTTGAAACCCTAATATGGGGTGTATTTCACCTTAACCAAAAATGCAAAAATTTGGAGGATGTATTGAGGGGTGCATACTATCATTCCATTAATTATCAATTCCCTCGCGAGAATTGTTCGTTTGAGAAACAACACCAATATAAGGCAAATCAACACTTAGTCCACAATATTGCACATGTCCAAACCCGTATGACTTGATGACCAATTAATGCAGCAATAAATAAATAGATGCTTCTCCAAAATACTTAAGAGTTATTTGAATTATTATATGAATTCTTGTAAATCTTTGGTTACAGATACTCCTATAATTCAATTTGATAAACCATTCTTATCACATTTGTGTCAGAGTTTCTCTGTTCCTACAAATGAATGAACTAGCAAGTTTTGAAAGAAACTACAATTATAACAGGAGGGTTTATAATACCTTAGATGGGGATGGATGGACAACGGTCCAAAGTGTGATGAATCCTTGTTATAGCTTGATGACTTTGCAAATACGATTAATTGAAAACATGATTGATTAGAGATAGATTTTATGCGGGGGCTACCCTAAACCAGTGTCGGCTCCATGACGTGAATAGCCTTCCTTTCACCGATGTATCAACCTTGGTTTTTTTATAAAGAGTGAAGTAAAGAAAGAACAATGAATAGCATGTTAGAAACAAAAGTATACTGAATTTGAGAATTGAATTAAAATTGATCTAAGAAGTTGATTCAATTGAAGAACCTGTAAATTACGGTTACCCCTATTCCTGGGGTCGACGGCGAAACCAGATTGTGCACATGAAGGTCGACGCTGCCTTTGGAGATTGGATCTTAGAAAATTAGCTAAATATGTAAACCCTGCAAGATCTTGGCATCCCCTGGAGCTACAGAGCTTTGTTATGCTAGATTCAACTTTCAGACGGATCTGCATGAGCAATAACTGAGAAGGACATAAAGTAGCAACAAGGGGAGTGAATGGCAGTTGTGCCTGTAAGATGTTTAAGGATGACCTTAGAATGATCTCTGAGACAGAACAACAAAGAAAATGACATAAAGAAATAATTTGGGTAGGTTGTTGGATGAACAGACCTTGGCATAGAAACTGGGGTGGATCGACCACGACTGAACAAACTGTGATGAGGCTGAGGAGAAATGGAGAAAAAGATACATGTAAGAAACAAGGACTTTAATTAAAGGTTGTTAAGTGATCCACTTGGATGTTACAAAACCACTCTATATCTACAAGAAGTTAGCTACAAAATTCAATGATAGATATTAGAATCTTATTAAAGCAATTAAAACATTGATAATCTCATGAAGGATGGTCGTAAGCAGGCAAGAAATTCCAATGGAAGTTAGAGGGAGGTCGGTGGCTGTGTGCGCGATGCTCAAGCATGGATGCAATTCACTAGTCACAAAAGCTCCATAATTCGGGATGCCTCTAATGATTTTTTGATCCATATTGTTTGGAAGGAATTTAACTTGGCTCTATAGGGTCAACAACGAATAGGCTAGGTCACCACCAATTATGGGGAAAGTTCCCCAATGGGCTAGATTTTGTGATTTTGGCGTGATTTTTGGGATTTTTTAAGATATGGGCAATTGCTTTATCAGCTATGTATGGTGGAAGTGGAGGGGTGATTTATGATGCGATTGGTGGAGTTGGAGTAGGATAGTTAGAAAAAGCAAGGGATGCAGAGGATGTATAATTTGATGAAAAGCATCCTAAATGGAAGTGGATTAGTGCCATTTAGGATGTGGACTTATTAATAATAATAAGAATTAATTATTAAATTCAATAAATATTAATAGGATTGGATAAAGGCATTTTAAATTCAATATGAAGGCATGGGTTAAATACAAATTAATATGCACCACTAGGGCGATTCAGGGTATAGATTACCAATTTTAGTGTCCTCACACATTTTTGTCATGAATGCAGTAATCAATTCTTATGTTCTAGAACTGTTGAATTCAAATTGGAACTTATTGGAATACATATTAACCCTCACAATGGTGGGGAAATGCCCAAAAATTTGGGCCAAAAACCCTAGGGGTCCAAAATAAGTTTCAAAAGGCTCAACTTAAAAAAAGGGTGTCGGCAATTGTAGATCATAGATTTTGAAAAAACGAAAAAATCTAGAAAATACAAGGAAGAATAGACAAGAAAGAGTAGGGGGGAAATAAGAGGAAGAGAGAAAATAGAGAATAAAGGGAAGGATGTGCAAAAATCAAGATAAAAATGTTAAAGATAGATTGAAAACATAAAACAATCAACACTCATTTTGTGAGTAAGGTTTTTTGTCTCATTGCAATATGGTTCTTTGAAAGTGTTGACTAACAAACTCCCTCATTTTTTGAGGGAAGGTGCCTTTTATTGAAATTAGAATGAGAAAGAAAAGATATGTATAAAATTTACACTTAATAATGTGCAAGTTTGTTGTTTTAATTACATTTTAAACCCCCCGAAGGACTATAAGCTTAAGGAGATAAGAAACGAAAGTAAAATTTAGAGAGAGAAAAGGAAATGAAAACTTACATTTCAAATAAGTAAACATAGATCTTATTGTAGTTTAGAAGTACATAGTTCAATATAAGAAACACTTCTGATATAAGGATTCTACATGCATAAAAGGAATGAAGAAGGATAAACAAATTCACATAAGAACACATGTTATTGCCAAAGAAATTGTAATACAAATTTTAGCAAATATATTTTTATTTCTTCATAAAGATGAACACAAAGTCTCATGCTCTTTCTTCTTGTACCAAGGGTCTTTTTAAAAATTCATAGGAAATACAAGTCTACCTAGAAATCCCACCATGTCTCTATCAATTTGAATTTTTTCAATAAATAATAAAATGTCCTTTTATAATATCATGGGAAACAAAATCTTCAATCTTCCTCTTATATTTGAAAACCTCTTGTGCATTGAGGGTTATCTCCCCAAAAACCTCCAACAATTAACACTAACCCTAGAAAGGAAAATGATGGCGGCGATAGTGGTATTTCCCCTAAGTAGGGCATTGCTGAGGGATTCGACGGTTGGATCCTGAGCAGTGGCTACAACAACATTGAGCAGCTGGAAGGTCCCTCCCTTGTTTCTGCTAGCCCCCATCTATTCAGCTCATGCGACTCTTTTTTTGAACAATTTGGGGATTGTTTTGGGCTCAGATTTCTGAGATGGTGGCATTTTCCCTCTTAAGAGATGAACTATGGCAGATCTACCAAAACCGAGGGCAGTTTCCTTGCACAAGCATAGGTTGGCTCCCCCGTTGTTGCCCCTTTTTGTTTGGTGGTGTTGCAGATCATCTTGCAGTTTCCACACACGTTAATGGCAGTGATCACTCCTCTGGTAGGCCTATGACAGAACCCCCTCTGTTGCACTCCTATGCTATTATGATGACTAAATAGAGACCCCTCAAGGAGTCCATTAACAATCCTTCGGTTACCTTTGGTGCTTAGATGATTGAAGCTGAGGAAAAATTCACTAGAAAAGGTCTGATCTACAGATTTAATGGACTGTGGCCAGGCCTCCCGCAACTACATTCTTTGATCTCTTCAAAATGTCGGCCCATCATGTTAGGTAGAGTGGATATTTCTCCCTATTCCAGAGGTTTTTTTAGTGTGAGTTTTAACCTAATTGAAGATAGAGATAGAATTTTATCTATGATTTGGAAACTTCATAACCATCTCCTCCTCATAAAACCGTAGTGTCCTTCCTTCAACCCGCTCACTGAAACCTTCCATATTAAGTTGGTTTGGATTCAGTTGCCTCACCTTCCATTACAAGTTTGGGGGAAGGAGAGTCTGATTTCGATTGGTGATGCATTAGGGAAATCTTTGGAAATTGATAGTAAAACTGAATTGTATACCCATACTACCTATGCCCGTATTTTGGTAGAGTTGGATACCTCAGTTGATCTACCAACTTCGATGGAACTTAAGGTGTTGGATCAGATTTGGTCCTAACCTTTGGACTATGAAGGGATACCCTTCAGATGCAGGAAATACTTTGGCCTAGGTCACTGAGCTTCAGTTTTGTAAGAGTTTGAAACACAAGTTGAATGGGAAAGTTTCTTAGTGGAAGGATGTTTAGCCTAATATGTTGGCTATGGAGAATGTTTCTGATTACTCCTTAGAGGATTTAGAACATAAAGAGGATGAGACTTAGATGTTGGATGGGAATGGTTTGGTTTCTTCTCAGACTATCATGGATAAGCCCTTGTCTTCGAGAACGACCTCTAAAAAAGGAATGAAAGATTCAAATGTTGGGAAAAATGAGATGTTCGAGGTCTTGATCTCAGTCCATTCAGATGAAAACTCAAATAAAAATAAGAGTGAGTGTTGGACCGTTGTGAACATGAAAAAGAAAGTTAATAACCCCATTTTTCCTCTTAAGATTAACTTAAGATCCCATGGACGGGTGTCTCTTTGGTAACCTTTCCTTGCCTTTGGAACAAGCCTTAGGTTTGTACTTTTGGGATTTAGGGTGCTTCTTGAGGATGGTCATGTCTGTTTGAATTGATTATTTGGAGGCTCCTTTTCTTTTTTGTTCTTTCATAGCTTAGGTGTTGGGTTGGTTCATTCAGGGGTCTTGTTTTTTTGGTCTATCACCAAACTTCACTTCGTACTTTTTTGTGCCTTGATGCCTTTCTTTCGGTTGTGTAGGGTTCATGATCCCTTCAAAATAATTTATGTTTCGTTTTGGTCGTCCTATGGCCACGCTTATTTTCTTGTACAAGGGTTTTTAGTCCCTTCAAAACCAAATACTTATTACCTTATCTAAAAAATATATCATGGGCAACAAAGATACTTTCAAAATATCCCTAAATAAATCCCTTCGAAAAGTCTCACAAAGTAGTTCTTTCAATAAGTAAAAATATCTTGCTGGACAATTCCTTTTAAATGATTTAGCCAAGAACACATATGCTAATCAAACATCATGGTCAATAAGATGAAAGTAATTCGTCAGAATAACTTTACATAAACCTTTGCAAACAAATGATCAGCAATATCATATATTATTCTGGAACTCAATGAAATACAATGAGAATGGACCTTGCTTAGATAGGCAAGGAATAACAATCTAAGAACCAATCAAGGTCATAGATCAAGTCATAAATCATAGAAAGAACTAGTCATCAAAGAACTAGTCAAGTCCATAGATTTATGAGAGAATTAGACATCAAGGATCTAGTCAATACCATAGATCTAAGAAATAATTAGTCAATACCATAGATCAAGGAAAGAACTATACCTAACAACTAGATAATATCTCCTAATATCTAAATAAATAAAAATAAATATCCACACACATAAGTGGGTGAGGATAAATACAATAAAGGTAAATAATGTACCTAGGTGAACATGAGCTAAGGTAAATACCTACTCTAACACCCCCCCTCAAGTGAAGCTAGGGGCCAAAATAGAAGTGGCATGTCCACGGTATGAGTCCCGGCAACTAGGCCTGATGAGGTACCCATGTACAATATATCCATGAAGAAATTTTGAACCAAAATAAGGAAAGAATCCTACTATAAGGAAAGAGAAAGAAGAAGAAGAATGAAGATGTTCTCACGAACACCCCCCAAGAACAACTTCCGAAACCCCAAGCATTCCAAAGAACTCAAGGTAGCAAGGTGATGCAAAAGGCTTCGTAAAGATGTCTACAACCTGCTGCTGAGTTGGAAGGTACTCCAAGCAAAGAACTCCATCCTGAATGTGCTACCGAATGAAGTGGATGTGTATCTTGATATGCTTGGTCTGCTGGTGCTCAACTAGGTTGTAAGAAATGTGAATTACACTTTGGTTGTACAACCAAAGTACAATCAGTGAATCCTGTGGGAATCCAAACTGTGTCAATAACTGGCGAAGCGAAAGAATCTACTGACTCACTATAACTAGTGCCCTGTACTCTGCCTCTAAAGATGAAAGTGCAATAGCCTTTTGCTTTTTGCACGCCCAAGCAACTGGAGAAGAACCAAGACAGAAAAGATAGCCAGAAGTAGAACTCCTACCATCAATAGAACCTGCCCAATCTGAATCTGTATAACCAATTGAGTAGAATCCCTAGTGTAGCGTAGGCCAAAGTGGGAAGTGCCCTGTAAATAGTGCAAAATCCTTTTAGCAGCCTGCCAATGACTACTATGAGGAGAATGTGCAAACTGAGATATAAGCCCTATTGTAAATGAAATATCAGGGCAAGTATGGGTCAAGTACATGAGACTCCCAACTAATTGCCTATACAACGTAGGATCACAAAGTGGTGTGGTACATGTGGATGCAAGAGTAACTCCAGACTGAAAAAGGAGATGGACTTGGCTTGCAATCAACCATATCAAAGTACCTAAGAAAATCATGGGTGTACTTTTTCTAAATCAAATGAATCCCTAAATCTGTCTGAGAAATTTGCAAACCAAGGAAATAACGCAATAGCCCAAGATCTGTCATGTTAAACCGTGTAGAAAGAGCCCTCTGAATACTCTGAATGTGGGAAAAAGAGCTTCCAGTAAGTAACAGATCATCAACATATAAGACAAGTATCACAATATCCTCACCGACATGCTAGAGATACACTGTATGATCGGAGTGGCAATGAACAAAACCAGTAGATAGAAGAAAATAATCCATCTTCTCATACCAAGCCCGAGGGGATTGTTTGAAGCCGTAGAGAGACCTTCGAAGCCGAAAAACAAGAGAAAAATCCTAAACAAATCCAGTTGGTTGCTCTATATATATTTCCTCTTGTAGATCTCCGTGTAAGAACGGCACTCTTCATGTCCATCTGGTATATGGGCCACCCTTGTGATGTAGTAATAGCAAGTACAAGGCATACAGAATCCATCTTGGCAACGGGTGAAAAAGTCTCAGAGTAATCAATACCTTCGACTTGTGAAAAACCCTTTGCAACAAGACAAGCCTTATACTTGTCAATGGACCCATCAGCTGCGTATTTGGTTTGGTATACCCACTTACACCTACCCATCTTTCTTCCTTTAGGAAGAGATACCAAATCTCAGGTATGATTTTGTAATGAACCGTTACACCAAAACCTCGAGGCATTAGTGAAATCCACACATGAGGATCATAACATCCCACCACACTTCCATAGAGCCCGAATCAGGCTACGTTTGCACCCACACTCCCATACGTATGATCCCCGCTTCACTAATGTTTAGGTGCCCCATGGGCCCCGGCTACATGATGTAACCAACCGATTGGGATTCGAACACGGGTGGTCGCTCTGATACCAAATGTAACAAATTGTTACACAAAAACCTCGAGGCATTAGTGAAATCTGTACATGAGGATCATAACAGATTCTTCATCAAAGAAGAATACTCAGCTGCCATCGCATCATCCCACTTCGGTATCCCATGGGCCTTTGAAAAAGATTGTGGATCCTCAGAAACTACCTGACACAAAAGTCCAGAACCTGTAGAATGTGCGTGATGATGTCTAGTGGGTGGAAGATCCTCTATGAAAGGTGCTACCTCAGAAACTGTAGTACAAGCCCACTTAGGCATAGTGACAACATCAGTGGGAATAGGATCCTCAATGGCATATATAACCTCCTCATCAATCTCCTCAAAGAAAGGATCCTCAAGATGAGATGAAAAAGAAGAAGGAATGGAAGAAGATGAAGAATCATGAGGAGTGAAATGCTCATCAAACTGAACATGTGTTCAAAAAATAACATCATGCATATCAGGATCTAAAAGACGATAAACTCTCATGTCTTCACAATACCCTACAAAGATCAAGGGTTTACTCTTCTTATCCAAAGCTTTCCTTTTCTTCTTTGGCAAAAAGGCCAAAGCATGGCTCCCAAAGACTTGAAAAAATGAGACATCTGGCTTAGTGTTGGACCAATTTTCCTCTGGAGTCAAATGCTCAAGTCCTTTATGTGGTGTGTGATTCTGAATATAGTTAGCACAATTAACTGCTTCTGCCCAATAGATAGGAGGTATATCTCTAGAATGCATCATACAACTAGCCATTTCCTTCAAAGTTATATTCTTCCTTTTTGTTAATCCATTATGTTGTGGAGTATGAGGAATAGAATGTTGGTGAATAATGCCTTGAGTTGCCAAAAATTTAGAAAACTCGTTGCTAAAGTACCCCCCCTCATTATTAGTGCAAAGGTTCTTTATGCTACTAGAAGATTGTTTCTTGACCAAAGACTTGAAGACTTTGAAGTATGAAAAAACATCACTTTTGTACTTGAGAAAATAAACCCAAGTACGCCTCGAGAAATTATCAATAAGTGCAAGTGCATACTTAGCTCCATTGAAAGATGGGGTAGGAAAAACCATCAAGTCACTATGCACAAGCTCAAGTGGTGAAAAAGATCTCTTAAACAAATTCTTAGGAAAAGGATCTTGGTGTTGTTTCCCTAATGCACAACCATGACAAACTCCCTCAAGACAAGAAACTCTAGGAAGACCATCTACCATACCATGAGTGCTCAACTCCTTCAAATATCTGTAATTGAGATGTCCAAATATTTCATGCCAAAGATTACTCTCTGAATCTGAATGAGAAACCAATCCTATCCCTATAGAATAAGTGTCATCAAAACCCTCAAAGTGATATAGTCTAGAACTATGATCAACAATACCCTGAGCAACAAGTGAATAAGGCTCCAACAAAGTTCTTACTTCTGCCCCATGTGGTGTAAAAGTCATTTTTTTCCCTTGACCAGAATGACAAATTTGATATACATAAAGTAAATTTGTAGTGATGTTAGGAACATATAGTGCATCTTAGATATTGCCACCATCAATTTGTATATCACCTTTTCCCTCAATAGAAAGAAAGGAAGAATCTCCAACCTCAATTTTAGAAGTAGAACTCAAACCTAGAGAAATAAAAGACTCCTTGGAAGAAGTCATGTGATGAGAAGCACCAAAATATATAACCCAATTGTCTACAAGTGGTGACTGAGATCTTCTAACAACATTAAGTGTTTTTCCATGTTGATTAGAAGGGGGTGGAGTGGAGACAGAAATTTTTTTTTTCTTGACTGCATCCTCTAAGGCTTGCATTCACTTATAACACCTATTTTCTTCATGAGTACTACCCCCACAAAAAGAGCATGAACAGCTAGACTTATTCTTTGATTTAGAAGACTCCTTGGGTTTTGAGTTGTTTTCTTTGGGTTGAGGAGTATTTTGAGATGGAGAAGGTGTGGATTTGGTTTTACTGTTTGGTTTTCCCTTGCCCTTAGGATTAGATGCAACTAATTCCTTTTGAGAGGTGGAAGACTTAAGGTGAGATAATTTAGATTCTTCCCTAGTAATTCTTTCACAAAATATTTCTAAGTTAGGCATTTTGAAGGTGTCACCTAAGGCATCCATGCTAGAGAAAAAGGTAGAAGCAAAAATTTGGAATGGTCGTCTCAACTTGGATAGAATCAAGTAAACACACTCTTCATCTTTCTTATCTCTTCCACTCCCCTTCAACTGTGTCAACAAATGCTTGAACTTGGTAAGATAGTCTATAATTGTTGGAAAATCTTCAGGATTAAGAGAGGTGATCTTAATTTCAAGTTGCATGGCTCTCATATGATCCACCTTACCAAATAAATCCTCCAATTTCTCTCATATTTTGAAAGGAGAGTCACATTTTTCCACATGAAATAAAAGACTGTCACTTACATAAGTTCCTATCAAACCCATACACTCATCAAATTTGCACTGGTACTGAAATTTCTCATATTTTCTAGTGAACATTGGTTGTTCTGAAGAAGTTAAAGCCCATAATCCTTTCCACTTAATTATTGTTTCCATTCTTGGTTTCCATGTGTGGTAATTATGTGTTATTAATGGCTCAACATGATCTAATGCAAAAGTAGATAAAGAGACCATCCTCAAAAAATCACCAAAAGAAATGCAAGAACCAAGCAATGCAACAAGACCCCCAAACAATGCAACAAGAGCCCTCCAGATTTTGGCACTTTATAATGAGTGTGTGTTACAATATGGCACTTTATAATTATAGTGTGATTCTCAAAATAAATAATTCCAATAGAAAGAGCATAAAAAACTACGCACTTTTGCAAAAAAATGGCACTCAAATTATGCTCTAAGTTACCAATCAAATAGAATACAATGCTCTTGCCTTCACCACACAAATAAAATGAAAGGGGGCTATTAAGCTCCTACTATTAGGAATCACAAGCTTTAAGCCCTCATATGACCACTAAAATAGACCTGGGGCTAAGGATTTCAATGGGTGTGTCACCACACAAATAAAATGAAAGGAAGCTGGAGTTAAGCACTTACTAGTAGGAATCACAAGCTTTAAGCCCTCATATGAACATACCATATGACCAGGGGCTAAGGATTTCAATGGGTGTGGCTAAAAACTAGTATTTCTTGACTGTGTTGAAAGTGACCTTCGCCGCCTAAAAATAGTAGTCTACAATTTTCTCGAAATAGTAATAGTCATGCACAGCATCCGTGGGCCCCTGCCAAAAAAACAAGAAAGGTCTTTTTGAAAAATACCTCCTGCGCGCAAACTGAAAATACTATGCTGCAATAAGAAAATACCCAAATAAAATCTCAAGAAACCCAGCAAAACCTCAAAAAAAATTCTAGATTTCCTTTTTCGTACGGCACGAATCCTGAAGAGAATCCAGTATGTTTCTCTACACAACAAAAAAACCAAAAAAAAATGACTGCCTCCTGAAATGGTCGAGTTTACAGCTGATCTTACGGTTTTTCTGCCTTCCAGATCCAATGGAAGCCTCTGTTTTACATAAAAATACACGCAGAAACAAAATATGAGAAAATCCTAAATATATGAATATATAAAGAATTTATTTACAAAATAAAACTTACAGACGAATGTCAATAGCAATATCCTGCTCTGATACCATAAAAATAACAATAACCAGATTTTGTAAAGCCAAGAACATAGATGCTAATCAAACATCACGATCAATAAGATGAAAGTAATTCTCTAGAATAACTTTACATAAACCTTTGCAAATAAATGAGCAGCAATATCATATATTATTATGGAACTCAATGAAATATAATGAGAATGGGCCTTGCTTATATAGGAAAGGAATAACAATTTAAGAACCGATCAAGGTTGTAGATCAATCCATAAATCATGGAAAGAACTAGTCATCAAAGAACTAGTCAAGTCCATAAATTTATGAGAGAAATAGACATCAAGGATTTAGTCAATACCATAGTTCTAGGAAAGAACTAGTCAATACCATAGATAAGGGAAAGAACTATACCTAACAACTAGATAATATCTCATAATATCTAAATAAATAAAAAGAAATATCTACACACATAAGTGGGTGAGGATAAATACAATAAAGGTAAATAATGTACCTAGGTGAACATGAGCTAAGGTAAATACCTACTCTAACAATATCTCCTAATTTTCTAGCAACTTGAAAGCTTGAAAGAGTCAATTCACCTTAAATCGAAACCTACAATTTGATATAGTCAATTTGTACATCATGGGAACCCGCAAATTGAAAAAGTAAATATGTAACTTGCAAATTAATAAATTCAATGTTCATGCCATGTAGAAATGTACAAATTTTCCAAACAATATATGAGGAAGAGAAAACCAGGGAATCAAAGGTTAAAAATTGCAAATGTGCACCAACAGTTTGAAACTCTGACACTCTTTGAATTTTTAACTATTACATAAATTTTTGATCTCTTGAGACTTATAGAATTATTAAATCTAGACAACCACATTCATTTAGCTGGAATTTATTATTTGTAACCAAAATTTTTTGGTGTACTTCAAATTTTTCTTAAGTTCAAAATTTGGTGACAACAATTGGCTCTAGATCCGAGACATGAATTGAAATGTAGAAAGGGAAAATGATGCATGAATAAAATCTAGAATCTTATGTATAATCAATGCCTTATCCATTGGGATGAGAAGAAATCATAAATGAAGTATGGATTCATTTTAATAACTTGTATTGCGGTGGAGAAGAAAAGAGGAGACCAACCTAGGAAAAAAAGAAAAAAAATGCGAAAGGGGAAAACATGTTTACACCCTTTTAAACCTAGTGGATTTTCATATGTTATGCAATGAAAAACTCTAAAAATGAATGCAACATTAGCAGACTATGTGTTATTTTGATTAATTACCTTCCAACATTAATCGTACGACATCATAAAAATGTATTAGTTCTTGTGATAAATGATTACAATGTAATACAAGAAATAAAAACACAAATGGAAGATAAAGTTACCTATATAGAGTTGTAAAAAAGATATATGGGGAGCCTTGAACGAAATTTCTAGTTGGAATTTATTTGATATTGCATCCATGAATGAAAAAAATCATGTTTACACCCTTTTTAACCTTAGTGGGTTTTCATATGTTATGGAATCGACTGTATGGTAGGCCAAGAATGTGTCTCTGTAGACACAAAATCATGCACATATTACTATTTTAATATGTCATCAAGTATGTTGTTATATGCATGGATCTTATGTAAGAAAAGTATTCACCGATGACATAATCCTGTCCATCCACTTGCTTTGATTGTTTCTATTGTCTTTCTCTTTCACATTTGTTATTTTTGTACCTAGGTCAGGACAGGTCACAAGAATCCTTGTGTGTTAGTATTTTCACATTTGTCATCATATATCCCTGGACACTAGCACCTATTTTGAACACCATGCTTAGGCGCTCATGTCCATTTTGGGCGTTCCTATCCTCTTTGTTCTTTTCACTTATTTTGACACTTGTGGTCGGCCATTCTAGTTTTCTAATCCATATCCTGAGGTCATAGTCAACATGTCATGTCACTAGTGTCGAAATTCAAACAAGAGATCCATACATGTACACACAACATATACTCTATTATACTTGGCTGACAATTCTAAGGGGCAATCTCATCTACATACTATCACTATCATCAAAGGGACTGCATTCTTGGGTTGCATACTCTGCATACACTGTATATGAAGGGGAAGTGATGAATTCCATTTCACACATTTGTCATTTTATCCAGCCATAGCCCATGCTATCTTGGCATCATTGGCATGAGGGAAACCTAAGGACACTATTTCACACACAAGCACAAAGAACTACATGGAGTCTAGAATGTAGTGCAATGCTCAGACATAAGCTCACCCTTTAGGTGACCACCGGGGTAAGTTTGATTTCACATATTGCATATTTCATTCCAATTTGATGTGTTTGTGAGCTTGTGTAGGTAGTTAGGTTTTGGTTTACATATTACATGTACCCTTGGTGATGAAAGTGTGAATATAGGGTGATAAAAATTGAATAAGTGTGAAACCCTAACGACACATTAGAAAGTAGATTCTGAGCACTTGCGCAGTCACCTAGTACCCATGAACAGGTCACTATTGTGCCCAAGCACCCTTAGTCTCAACCCTGCAGATGCAACTCGTGTATCGAAGTTTGTCTCAGAACTTTCTAAGTTAGTATCAGGGAACAATTGCGAACTCTTCCAACCCTGTTTATCACTTTACATCAGTTCAAATCAGTTCCAAGATTGGACAACGTTCAACTAAGTCATATATCGCTCCTATTTGTCTTACAACTATTGGATGCATTTAAAGTGCTTAGGAATTTGTATATCTATTGTATGTCTTATCATATATGTTACTCTAAAATTATATTTAATGCTAATTTTATTAAATCAAAAGAATGTAACCTATGTTTTAGTGACTTGAACACACAAATGCGGTAAAACGAAGACCCCCGTGTGCCAATGACTTGACATTCCATTTTATCCCATCTATAACACAACTGTGAATAAGATTCTTACGGCCAGTCTGTAATGAGTGTACTGGAATTTACAGGTTCATCATATTACAAAAATCAGATTCAAATTGCAAATATTTCAGTTTTATTTTAAATAATTTTTTCTTTACGCAAATGTCAAAGAGGTGTGGATAAGATTACAAATACAATTCTTCACTAATGCATAAAGTTACCTATAATTGTTAGTCCCAACAGTGACTTTGTTTTGAAAAATCCCGCATAGGTAAAAATGCTGAAACATGATAAAAACCCTAATTTTTTCACTCTAAACATAAGAAGGTAGAATATTCACAAGTTATTGGTGTCAAAAAATCAATCACCATTCTTCACTAGGTCATCAATTGTTTGCTAAGCCATAATTACATTAGCTCTTGAATATGTGATTTCAAATCAATAGTTGCCAATCTTGAACATTGATATTACCCTACGTATTTCATGACTCGAATTGCATCTAATTATTCGAAGTTATTGGTGTGGAAAGATCAATGTACCAGGTCTTCGACTATATAGTTTTTACTAAAATGTAGCTATATATAGGTAGTTTGAATTCTCTCGATGTGAAAGATGTGAACACTTTTTTTCCAAGTAATACCCGAAACATGGTTGTCATCATATATTGAGCCTCCTTACTTCGTTTTTCACATCGAAGCCATTATAGCCATTGGGATCAAAAAATATTTTCTAGAACTTTAACATACAATTTTGGACACTATTATATGCAGTAGGGATTAGGGTACTTTACTCAATCCAACACAGTGGATTTTTTTTTGTGGAATATCTTATTCATTTTCCCTTTGACTTAAAAATGAAGTAACTGTGCTCAAAAATCAAGTCTTCCTTTCTTCATGATGAAGCTGGTTATGGGCATGACAATCTACTGAGGAATGGCGAGTCTAGAATACAGGATATACTTATCAGATCAGACATCACTGGGAAATGCACCTCATATTAAATGTTTCTGTGTTGAACTGGGTTATTTATTCATTGAAAAGGTCATTGGAATCAACCGTGTAATATATTAAAAAACCTCTTTCACAGATGCTTCCAGAAATCTGTGTTGCCACAATAATCTTATATGTCACTGAAAGGCAAATGCTAACCATGTCCGGGGTAATTCGTTTAATTTTTATCTTTTTGTTTAGAATCTTCCAATTAACAGATAAAATTTGTTGAAATCAGAATAAAATTTACAATAAAGTTACTAGACTGGGTGCCTCCCAGATAACCTAACTTGGAGCTACAGTCTTCAGTTATTAGGATCCCAGTCTCACCTAAGGTGGGAGTCACCTTAAATCTCTGGTCACTTTTATTGTTGTAACATGGAGAAGGGGATTCCTATCACTATCAGCAAAAGGGAACTTCAAACAATTATGAGGACGGTGGCAAATCAGATGTTTGATGCCCTTGGCACTAGTATTTCCTATGTGCGTTTTTTAATCAGGTCTTACACGGAAACCAATATTGAAATAACACATAACTAACATTTTGTATGTATTTATCTGCATAATGTTGGACCTTTCTGTAGAGTAGATTAAGAGTAATAGCACATAGAAGTTTCATACCCCGCAAAAACTGGCTTAACTGAGAGAAAGGTAAAAAATGGCTAGTAAATCCACTATTTAAATGAACTCTTATTGGAAACGGGAAACTATGATCACTCCCAACATGATAATGTATCCGGCAAGAAGACATACAAGGCATAAAAATAAGCCACTAGCAATCATCATCAGGACAAATAGAGGATCAATCATGCCTTGTCACAAGCCCCAACCATACAATGTAATTCTACTATGCAATCCACTAGGTAGTGAGAATGGGTTTCCAAAATGGTTCCTTTGTTGAGCCACGCTACAAGTCTCTACAAGTCTATGCACCAATTGGGACATGGAGAACCATGGCTACACAAGCCAGGTAGGTTCTTCTTGATTTGCACTACTGAATAATATCCTTCCAATATATCAATGTGTGGAAGCACAAACCTGCAATCACCATGAGAATTTGGGACGGTGAAAATCATGCACATATTGAGCCACTATTTTGCTATGCCATCAAGTATGTCCATAGGATCCTGCATGGACCTTGAGCGAGGTAACGATGTGTAGCAAGGTCAGGGTTTGGAGAGATCAACTAATTTTGGAGGTCGCTATCCCCCACTTGATCTTCCATTAGGGTCTACTTGCATGTTTCTCTAAATCTCATAGCCATTAAACTATACCTTTGCATATTTGGTCTCATAGCATTCCATTGGAAATCTCTCTGCACTTTTCTCACAACTTGATTTAATCCCACTTTGGACCATTCTTTGAATTATAGCGCCCAGGCACTGTTCCCTTCTTTTGGGAGACTTGTCATGTTTGATTCTCATAATGAAAAGATACTTATCTGACATTTTTGGTCAGTCCTTTCATAGAGTTTGTATAGATCCTTATCCTGAGCTCCATAGATTTCAGAATTATTCGAAGTCTTCTCTTCTGGATCAAATGGTTCAAACAAGGATTCATGATGTACCTTTAGGCTGATAGCATCTCACTTGCATACTAAATGAAATTCTTGAGGGGGCTTCTGGCTATTAGCACTAATATCACATCATCTAAATTAGCCACTCGCAGATCTTGGCTTGCATTGACAAGCATATACCGCATTGGGGTAAAATCCCAAAAGATCATTTGCATATTTGGGTCTAAATAGCACGCTTCTTGCTTAATCCATTGCATAGTAGGTGAAATTGAATGTTTCTCACAAACATTCAAAGAACTACATTGAATCTGGAATGTGCTGTGCGAGAAAGCTCTTGTAACCTATGGGGATTGTTCCTGGCGGATCATTTTTAGAGGTATGTCAACATGGCCATTTTCCTGTCATTTTTCCATTGGCAGGACTTTTCCTTCAAGTGACGTGGAGGAGGGGATTTTTCATTGGGATTTTTTAATTTGTCAATCAATGGGAGATCCAAATTGATATTAATGAGTTGTTACTTGTCATGCACTTCAGGCCAAGGAACCAAACATGAGACTTTGCATTTCATAGAAACAACATTATTTTCCATCCCTTTTCCTTGAAAAAGTCTAACCATAGCAAATGGGATACCATAGTAAGTTTGGGGCAGAGGATTTGCCTCATCCACCATCTTGAGAGTCCTTAGATGACTTCCTTTGTTCCGTGAAAAACAACACCTTCAATTCCACGTGGAACTTAGGCTCAATCAACTCCATGAAGATTTATACATGTAATAGCTATTGAATGCCATAAAGGAACCACCGGATAGTTGATTGGGACTCCAACTGAGCTAAACAGATTGAATACCTAACCTTTCTCCTTCTTAGTAAATGGAAAAACATTAACCTATTTTTCTAGTGAAATGAAATGATGAAGGTTAAAATCACTTGCCAATTCCTCTAGTTCAAGGCTACATGATTTTCTTTGAATAATCATGAGCAGTACCTTAGAAGTTTGAAAACACTTTGTAAATGGAGTGTAATGGACCCATATCTATAGGTCTGCATCAAATATTACAACTTTTTGCATGATTGAACCTTGTTGGTTTGAAGTTTAACAGAGATTTCCAACTGGGCATTATGCAACTTCAAAAGGTGCCCATAAAAATACATAATAGACATTTTATTGTTATTATATTTTCAAGCAAACTTGTGAATTTGTAGCCAAGGACAAAGGTTTAGTCCTACCCAGAAATCCTTATGGAGTACTCCGATACTACTTGCTAGGATTAATTCAACCCTAAAATAAGATAGATATATGAGAGATTGGTGTCAACTTAGACTATGCAATGGGCTATGGGTTAGAATAGTTTTTATATAGCTAAATTAATTACATTAGATACACAATATTAGATATACTCTCATATTTGCAAGATTGGAAAGGATTAATAACACAATAAAGTAGCCGGTTTTTTCACTTAGCATCTATTACAGAGACTTGGAAGAGTTGAATTGCCACTATGTACCAGGTTTGAAATATAGTAGATGGAAATGTATCTATAAGTGTAGTTTGTTCTCTAAACCAGTGATTAGATGTAACACTTGGTAAGGGACAAAATTATGGCATTGTATGGAACCGTTCAACAGGGATGGAATGTTCCTGGTGAATATTTCCAGCCATTTTGACTGAGAACAAAGTAATACATTTTGACGTAGCTATAATTTTTTTTGACTTGTGACACTGTGTGTTGATTTTGCTAATAATACCCTTAAGGTATCGAACATACGAAACAAATCCTCTAATATGATGTGAAATAACTTCAAACCCTAACCACATGTAGGAGACCCTATAAAATAGTTATCAATTGGGTTGAGGTGCAATCTATACAAAAACTATGTTGGTGATAGTCTATATAGACCTCAAATGACACATAATTCTAAACCTAACATGTGATATGTATATATATGCAACTATCCTTGGCAACTTGATCACTTGATAATGTAATAATGGCTTGACATACTTAACTTGGCTTGTCCTTGATGGTATCTAGTTTCAGAGGTGTGAATTAATAAGCTAGCTGAGTATGCTTTAGTATTATGTAGGGTCTACTCCTAGATTCTTATGCTATTTTTAGAAATTTAAAAGAGGTTGGAATGCAAGTTAGAAATTATATTTGCAATAGGTTTTCATGAAAGTGAAATGTTAGTAAATGAGAGAGTTATACTTACTTATATAGGGATTTATAGCTATAATTTCGTATTTAGGCTAAACCATGAGGAGAGTACCAATCCACAAAAAGATATCGGATTGAGAAAGTGATTATTGGGTGGTTGGGGATGAAACCACCAATTTAAACTATTTGGTCCCAAATGACTGGTCACGTACAAACAAGTTCTAAGATTCTACAAATTTCTAGGAATGTTTTCCATGAGGAATATAATATTCTAGACTAATGCAAGTAGTATTTTGAGAGACTGAGTAAATGGAATAAACGATAAAATCAAGTGATAGGGATAAGGTTGTGCAATTAAGCTCTTCACGTACACACAAGTCATGATTTAGGGATATATCCAATATTTTCATTTCCAAATGATAAATTTCCAAATTGAGGTGTCTTGAAAGATAATGCATGCATATAATTCAGTAACATATAGAAAAATTATGTTTCCTTTAGAAATAGTCTATGCAAAAAGAATCACCATGTTTTTATGTGTAACATCATTAGGAGAACTTTCAAAGCCTCACATCACCATCTTCAATTCATCTTAATAACATACATATACCATCATGAGGTCATTAGAGCTATATTGTGTTACCATGCAATGATTCATTTCCAAATCCATTACACATTTTTATGTGCAATGGCATAGTGTGGTGCATAACATTTCAAAATTTAATCTTGTTCAAAGGATTTTTCATGAGATTAACTAACTCATAATTATAATCAACGATCTGACTCATTTTTATTGAGTTTTCTATCACTTGATCGTTATTCATTCATAGAGGATTGGGGTTCATCAAATGTCTTATCCAGGTTACTTAATTTTTAAAAAGGTAACATTGTAAGGTGGGTCTTGCATCTAGATAGGCATGCCACTATACTTGTGTTAGAGATGATGAATGCCATGAGAGATAAAGATATAATATGGACTAGTCAGTTCAAATACTTTGTGTTTTCGGAGAGCCATACTTGCAAAGAAGTTGTGAGTTAGAAAAAATATATATGCAAATATAAATTATGTGTTGTAGTGCAACTCAGTTGTGAGACTGTCGTTGTTTACATGTATGTAATTTATCAAATACATATTAATAAAGAACTTATTTAAGTTATCATTCAATGTTTGTGTTGATTTTTGTTACATTTTATGCATATTTCGTTCTTTGACTCTAAGTTCTATGTGATATAAGTTATTCCTTAAAATTTGGGACCCCTAACAGTGGTTGCATTAGAAAGTGTGTTCAATATTCAAATATATGTGTTTTTTCAAAGTGTGTAAGAGTTTGTCAAAGTATGCCATAGTTGACGTTACCAAAGTGTTAAAAACCAAAAATAGTTGTTTATGCCCACATAAATAAAACAAACTAGACTGATGATAGACAACTAAATGTGCATATATGCACGGATTAGATGACATATTGTTCATATATGATAGCAATTGCCTTGTTTGCGATGTTCATGGACCATTTTCTTTATGTCACCTTCTAGTACAAAATTTGATGGGAAAATGCATTTTGATAGGAGAATACATATAATTATGTATATGGTTAGTGCATGTAAGGAAGCACCTAAATAAGGGATCTTTATAAACACACAAACTAACCAATAGTGACACAGATTGAATTGTTTGCATTTATTTGTATTTATTGTAACAAACTAAATAAATATATTTGATTACATTTTATTTTTAGATGATATGTGTTTTAATACAATTATGGTGATAATTTTTAAATCCTTTAAATGTTAATGATAACCTAATAATATCAATAAAGATAATAATATTGATCGAATGAGAATGTAAAAAAATTCATTGATTGATCGTATAATTTTTTTTTATGAAAAGGGATCTTATATTATATTAATGCAATAAAATACAAGATTGTATTCAACAAAAAAGTGGGTGGTATGAGAGCACGCCCCAAAACCACGAACAAGCTAGGCTGAGCCTAGAACAAAAAAAATCAAACTAGACCGAGCCTAGGAGAGTACAACAAAACAAAAGGCATCACCCAAAAACACTTAAAAGGCACTATCAAGAAACAATAGAAAACATGCCTAAGGCAGGCGGATTATGATCATCCGGCCACCCCAAACTAGGCAGGTCCTTGCCAACATTTAGAATCTCCCAACCAGCTGCAAGTTCTTCCTCCGGGTCCACTTTCCTGTGCGTAGGAATGGCGAGGTTGAGGCGAGGGATTTTTTTAGATGATGGTGGGGGTAGCAATGGGTGCCAAACGGCCTCGTGTGAAGCAGCGGCAGAAGGAGAGCCCTATCCCTACTGTCAAGCTGCCAAATGTGGTGGAAAGCCCCACCCATGTTTCCAAGGTTGTGAGCCCCAAGCCCTATCGGCGAGCCAAAGAATGTAGCGGGGAGCCCTAACCACGGGGGAGAACAGAAAAATGACTATGCCAATGTAACGACCCTAGAGAGTAGAGGGTGCGACTAAAAGCATGACGCTTAGATCGGCTATTCCGACCACCACGGGCTGAAGGTGAGGAGCGTCTTGTGGGAGATGGAGGCACTCAAACAACATTGCATGGGGCTTCCCCCCAATGGCGCAACAAGGTCTGGAGGCGGTCCACCTCTAGCGCCACCTTGTTTGCTTGAACTTGAATTTATAGAAGTACATTGGAGATCACTATAGATTTATTATAAATCGAGAAAGATTGATCAACTATAAAATTAGAAAAGAAAAAATAATTTCTTTCTTTCCCTATCCAAAATAGAATCTCTCCTCTGAAAACATGCCAAATATGGGTGAACATAGGAAAAATTTTGGGATTACCTCCGAAGAGGATATGTTGCCAAGTGAAATAGTGGGGTCATGAGGGAAAAAAAATAATGGATCCAGTTCCAGGGAATTTGAGCTTTGGGACAGAACCATAAGACATGCAAAAGCGTTTCCACATGCCCACAGAAGGGGAAATTGGGAGCCAGAATCCCAATTTGAACAAGAAGAGCCCTAATAGGAATGCCTTGGTGTAGAATACACCAAAGAAAATGAGCAATTTTGGGCTCCATACATATAGTCAAAACAGTCTCAAATCATCTACCCCAGGTAGACAGAGTGGCATTAATTCCCCAATGAGTATTAAGTTTTTCCACCATGGGAAAATGGGGTGAGAGCCAACGATAACCTTTATTGGCTTTATAGTTACAAAAAAGAGCATCAGCATACCACTTCCATTTTGTCAACCATGAGCGAGAGGAATGTACAACAATCTTATGCAACATGTGATCAGGAACCGAATTGATCACAGTGGTGAAAGTATCCTGATCTTAGTTGGAAATCTGAAACAAAGCTTTAAAACCCAACCAAGATAACCAGGATTGAGTGTTCTTGCAGAAGAAGTACTTGATGGTGCGAATTCCGCTCTTGAAGAAATTGAGTGCAGATATTCCTGGGACCTCTTCTAAGCATTGATCTTGGGATTGAAAAATCGGCGACCACCAGAGAGATTGCTGATTGAGAGAAAGCCCATTACAAAAGCCATCCCCTTTCCATAAAAACTAGGGTTTAACACATTCCCATGCTTTACAAATACTTGTAAGCACAAAGGTGCCAACATTTTTGACAGGCACATGGGTGATGAGAAAATTGACAAACCCTAAGCCTTTCCATGTAGGGCGTCCATAAGGAGAGCCTTCCATAATGCCATATCGTATGATAACTTTCCAATCTTCTTGGCTAGTAATGCTTCTGATAATCAACTTAGCACAAAGAGCTTGCCTTTGGCATTGAATGTGAGTAAACCAGAGGCCTCCAGAATTACGAGGCACACAACATATATCCCAGGCTACCTGATGAAAACCTTTTCCAGTAGAAACATTAGCCCATAGGAAAGCTTTGAGCAAATTTTCAAGCTTATGAATAGAGGCTTTGGAAGGAACCCAACAAGACGAGTAGTAAACATGGGTTGCAACAAGAACTTTAGAGTAGATTTGGAATTTTCCTGCCAGAAATAAAGGCCTAGTAATCCAATATTCCAGTTTTTTCACCACCTGTTGAATGACATAATTCCATAGTTCAGCCAGGGAGGCTTGAAAAGTAAAAGGAATACCTAGAAATTTGAAAATCTCACAATGTTGCAGAATTTTCCAATCAAAGGTGGAAAGCCAGTCAAGCGCAGGAAGGAAAGATTTCCGATAACATTGGGGTTTTCGCCATTGAATGGATGAGCCAGAAGCTAGGCAGAAAGTATCCAAACATTGCATAACATTGCAAATAGTAGTCTCATCCTCGATAAGCGTAAGGAAGGAATCGTCCACAAAATTCCCATTGAGAAGCTGAGAATTGGGCTCATCAGGCAAAGAGATTCCATGAAGAAGACCTTGCACTTTGGCATGAGCTAAGAGATAACCAAAGCCTTCAGCCGCTAGCACATACAGTGTAGGGGCAAGAGGACAGCCTTGTCTGATACACTGGAAAATCCCAAAGGGCTCCAAGATGAGGCCATTGATAGAAATTTGAGCTGAAGCATCTGCAAAAAGCATATTGACAGATTGAATAAAAATGGGTCCAAAGCCAAGGGCCTAAAGCATGGCGAGAATGAATGGCCATTCAATCCGATCATAAGCCTTCTCAAAGTCAATCTTGATAAACATTGCACCTTGATGAGATCTGTGAGCCCATTCCATGCCTTCCTACACCGTGACGATGTTATCCAGGATGAAGCACCCTTGTATGAAGCCTATTTTCTTTGGCTGAATAATAACATGCAGAAGATTGCGTAATCGTAGAGCTAACGCTTTGACAATGATTTTGTAGGAGACATTCAGCAGCGTAATCGGCCACCAACAATTGATTTTCTCGGGATCTCCTTGCTTAGGGATAAATTTAATGTTTCCCTTCTTAATGTGTGTCCCTAGGGATTGTTTATGAAATATTTCAAGATAGACCTGAAAAAGGTCTTACCCGACATAATCCCAAAGAGCTTTATAGAATTCACAAGGGAATCCATCGCAGCCTGGCACTTTATCATGAGCCATTTGTAGATTGGCTTCATGGAGGTCTTCAATGGTAAGCATTCTTTCGCAGATCACCTTCTGAGCCTCTGAAAGCTTGAGCGACAAAACACCCAAACAATGGTCAAGAGTGACTCGACGAGCTGCAGAGGGTGACTGAGTTTGAAATACGAGCTTGTAATGGCGCACAAAGGCTTGCAACATAAGTTACCCGTCAGTAATTCGAGATCCATTGTCCATGATAGCTCAGATTTGTTGAGAAGGCTTTCTGTCACGGAGAGAAAGAAATAATTATTTCGAAACCCGATCTCCAATCTTGAGCCAATGCATCCGAGCCCAGATCTGAGCACCTCTGACATTATAGTTATCCGCAATTTGGATTTGTTGTCAGAGCATTGCAACTTACAGTTGCAGAGCGTCAGAGAAGGGATCACCTTGAAGTGCCACCGTCGCTCAGCTGAGAGCTGAGGTGTTAGTGGTGTATGAGCAGTGCCGAATTTTTTCCAGCTGTCGGCCGTAGATTCTAAGAAATCTGATAGTCCGAGTCAGTGCATCTTCCCACCATTGTATCTAGTTAGTTTGCATAGGTGGATGAAACTGCTGACAGTGACTGGGTCGTGGAGCTAAATTCCAAACCCACTTGACATGATTGATAGTGGGGCCATATTGCATCAAAGCAGTATTAAGAAAGAATTGGCCTTTATGACAAAATGGGTGTGCATCATGCCAACAGATATGAAATCGTATTGGAGAGTGGTCTGAAAGGACAAAATCAAGCATGACCTCCACTGGCATAGAATAAATGCTATCAAACTCAAAGAAGTTTTGAGCTGACAGCATGGCCCTATCAAGTCATTTAAGGATGCAATATGTCCCTCCACGAAGATTGGTCCACGTGTACCAAGTTGCAAAAGTGGGAAAGCGAGATGCGTTAAGATCAAAAAATCTGAATTTATTTCACATGAAGTAACACACTTCCCTTTCACCAGGTGTCCACCTCATAAGCAAGTGGCCACATTTATCATTAGGGGGATTCAACCATATTAAAATCTTCACTTATTACCTAGTAGGCATCAGGAATGGAGTTAGCTATCCACCGCCACAGATCGGCCCTTTTGGCCGAATCATTCGAGGCGTAAATATTTATGAGCCCAAAAGGACGACCATCAATATTAAAGAGGACCCATATGACATGGTTGGTGGGGTCGATTCCATGGTCAATTAATAAGGGCTGTCATTTAGGAGCAAAAAGTAAAATTAATCCCCCACGACCTGCTTCATGATTGCTATAGAAAGCCAAGTTGTCAGGGCAGATGTATTTGCATATAGTCTGTAACTGAAAACCTGTAATTTTTACTTCCTGCAAAAACAAAACATCCAGATTCGCACATAGTTGTCGAGTTTCACACACCACATATTTACGACAGGAGTCTGTAAGACCCCTAACATTCCAAGATAAACAATTCATGGGAAACATTGCTCAAGAGCCATATCCCCGTCCTCCAAGCCATCAAGGGCATCATATTGATTGTGCAAGAAACGAACAACATTATGCTGCAAAAAATCCTGCAGATCAACTTTTTTTCGGTCAACATACTCAATGTTATATTCCGCTTTAGTGGAATCCACGTTGCATGCTAGGCTATGGTCTCGAGAGATGCGAGAAGGACTTCAGGGTCATTTAGAAGGCCCTTATGAGTTGCTTGGTAGTAACAGTGGAACTGAATCCGAGATGAGGACATGAGAAACATAATTTTTCTAGTCCATGAGAACTGACACCGCGAGGGGTGTGCTGGAATACTTTGGTAACAGGGTAGCCGAGATAGCAGCAGTAGTTAGTTCTTTAGCAGCAGTTGTAGGTTCCTTAGTCGGGATTTTGAGAGATTGTTCCTTAACAGTTGGTTTCCGATAGCCATGGTAGCTAGAGGCTTTGGATTGTTGGGATTTTTTCTTGTTTCACCGGCCCCCGACAAATTTCCAATCTTCCTCCTGTTGGGGTGTGATTGGATCGAGAGTTGTTTTGGCCACAAGGCAGTTACAGGGTACATAAATCAGACAATCCTTGATCTTGTGATCAGACACTTGACAATAGAAGCAAGTGTTGGGTAGATTGATATACATGACTCAATGGGAATAACGTTTATTGCCCATTTGAATATTCACAAATTCTTTGAGATCCTGCGAGAGATCAATCTCAACGCATACTCACTTATGTGATGGAGCATGGTAAAACCTATCGACATTGAGGAAAACTATCTGGCCAAGAGAAGTGACAATTTGTGACAAAAAGGAAGACATGACAAAGGGAGGATAGGGAATTCCACCCAAATTAGGCACTTTAAGGGTAGTATCTTAAGATACAATGAAGTCCTTGTGCCATGGGGTTTGCCACAAGCAGCGAGTTGCAAATATAGCTAGTGGCTTGCTTAGCCATAATATTGGGTGCATTAATAGGATCATAAAAGCAAAAGAGGAAAAAACACTTGGTCATGTTTTGAATGCTTTCTAGTCTGATTCCATGAGGAGTCTAGATGGTGCTAACTCAAGAGTTGAGCATGCTTTCAGAGGGGATTTGACCCACAAAATATCCAATAAGAAAAAAATTCTCTAACCATTGACAAACAACATTAAATTCAGGAATGGGGAAAAAACAACATCAGGAGGAGAAATATTAACTCATGGAATGCTTTCGAAACGAACTTCCTAGGTCACTTCGCCGGCGGTGCCATTATTCAAAGCTCCACTATTTCTAGACGTGGTTGAAACAATCATGTTTGAAGATGGTGAAGTCTTTATATAGGGGAAGCCCAGAGGACACGAAACTATAGCAATAAATTGCCACAATGCCTATAAAGTCTGTGGTATGGCAGTACTAAATATAAAACTCTAAAAAAAATTGACTCTAGTTTTTTGTCAGAGTTTCATAATAATTTTTCATTCACCTTAATGTGAGATGTATCCATGTGATTAGTCAATAATCAAACACACGCTAGTAATCACGTTATGTTTATGCTCGCTTATCTGATTTCCTACATAAGTGATTATAATCAATAATCAAACACATATGTGAATAATCACATTATGCTTATGTTTGCTTATCGAATTTCCTACATAATCATTTATCCTTGCATCTCAAATCCCATGTTATTTTCACAAAATTTAATCATTCTGAGAATAAAAGAGAAGAGGAGAGGAGAGTTGAATTATAATGGAGAATATCAGTTCAACAGATCTACATGTACATATAATTGAGTGAGAAGTTATGGCACCATGCCTTCCCTTCCACAAAACAATCCTACAGCTCTCCAGCCTTGACAAATTGAGAGGATTTTCTAATATATTATTAGTCTTCGTTGGCTCCGACGGCATTTCTAGATATCTTGTAAAAGAAAATTCGACAGGCTCTCTCCAAGATCTTGGTTTTATTTCCCTTTTGCTGGGGGTCTCAGAAATAAGAAAATGACGATATTGAAGTGGAGTGGATAGGGCAAGGTTCTCTTTCCGTGGAAGCCACGGTTGACAATGAACTTTATGTCATAGGAGATCTGGACGATTACAATCCATCATTTCGACAACTAAAATTTTCACTTCCACTAGATATAGATTACAAGGACCTCCATCTTCTAAGTGTTCAAGTAATATTATCAAACCTATCTGTGATTCTTATTAATATTCCTTTATATTCACTATACGTAAAAAAAAATGGAATAACGCTAATGGCCTACTAGATGTATTGATTTTAATATCAGAGTTGGATAACCTTTTTGCATGTGCAGGTAACTCATTTTATATGTGGGGGGCTTTGTCATGGGAATGAATATACACCAAAGTATATGCGATGGAAATGGAATCAATAAATTTCTTAAAAGCATGACAGAGATGACAAGGGGAGAAGTTATACCCTCAATCACACAAATATCGAATAGAGAATTGGTGAAGCCTGAAAACTATATACACCTCCAATTGTATCTTGGTGCATCCATTCGCCCATAGTTAGCAGTTGAGAAAGTTGTGCAGGCATCTCTTATTAAAAGCTTTGAGAAAATAAATCATATCAAATGATGCATTATGGAAGAAATTAAAGAATCTTTCTCTTCATTTGAAATTATAGTAGCATTGGTTTGGTTAGCAAGGACAAAAGCTTTCAAATTCAACAGAATGATGATGTGAATATTCTCCTTGTAATGGATGGGAGATAATCATTTGATCCTATTATTCTAAAGGGATAGAATGGTAATGTCATTGGTCTTGCACATACAACAGATAACGCCCTCAACCTCTTAAGCGGATCTCTTTTCAATGCTCTAACAATTATAAAGAAATAAATGTTATGATTTTATCAGAATTTCAACTCAAGATTCTTGGTGAGCGCATATGCATTAGATGTGAGTATGAAGTTTGAAAATGTAGTTTCATTTACTGATTGGGGGAAGTTGGGATATAATTATGTGGACTTTGGGTGGGGAAATTCAATGAATGTAAGCAATTTGCAACAACAATAGGAGAATGTGTTACCTATAACAATTTATTTTTATTTTCATTCAACCTACTGAGAACATAATAGATGGAATTAAGGTACTAATGCTCAATCCCCTATCAAGTGTGAAAAGATTCACAATTGAAGTGGAAGCCATGATAAAAAAATATGTCTCTAGATTTCAAGGAAAGGTACATTGTTCATAAATGTAATAGGTGCAAAAGGTCTAATAGAATTCCACGTAAAACCTTAGCTATATCAAGTGATCAAACATGAACTAAAAGTATGAAATGTTTAAATAGATAAGGTCACAACCATGTAGGAATTATATACAAATCTAACTAATACAATCTTTAGCTCCATGTTAAGTGTACAAGAGACTCAAAATTTCAAGGTTACAGTATCAGGAAAGCAATAGTTTCGGTTACAAAATGGAGTTCAATGTTACTTTGAATACCCCATTTCAACTGTATTCATTTCCATACATGCCAAAAGTTTCCAACTCAAATAGGAACATTCTTCTAGGAGCTATAAGAAAATGTCATCTTTAGGATAAAAGAGTCAATTTGTGAGGACCAAATTTCAAAGGAGGCACTGACCATCAATACGGTTTTGCAACGTACAACTATCTAGAAAGAGATGCGATGAAATTGAGTTAGAAATAATTTATCAAAGGCAAACCTTTTAGAAAATGATATTCTTGAATCATAAGTACAAGCATGCTCAAAGGGATCAAGAGGTTTTTATTCAAATCAAAGATGGAATGAATCATCATGTTTTCAAACTACAACGATCACATTTCTTCGAAATAATGAGTATAAACATTGAAAAACATTATCACAAGAAGTACAAAGAACAATAAAAATAAAAGATTTTAAGAAATGGATTGTTTTTCCTAAATCAAAACCAATGAAGGATCATTTTACAAAGGACGTAATTTCATTTCCTCATTTCTAGAATTCATTGTTGGTAAATGTTTGTGTAATTACGCCAAAGGCATTCCCCCTATGGGAAAGGCTCTTCCGGACGTTTCCGCAACTATGTTAAAATTGACAGCCTTTCGGATGTTTTTCAGAGTGTTTAAATTTGACAGTCATTTGTATGTTTTCACTTTTTACGGATATTGCTTTTTCATGGGTATATTTAACAGTGCGATGGGATAATTAGGGCTATGAGGAGTTGTTTCGGCAAGATGTTCCTCTTCAACGTCTGCTTCCATCACTCATTTTCCCCATCCTCCACTTGAGTTTTTGATGCACAATCACATCCAACTCCTCTGCTGATATATGAAATGGGCTGTAATATCTCAACCAAACTCCTTTTATTTGAGAAACAATCTGTTGGCATTCAAACACCTTGTCAAATTAATTTAATAAAATGATTTTTATAAGATTTGCTCATTCTTTTATAATTGGGAATGGGAAAAAGTTGCATTGATCGTGGGGGAAGAATAATTTGAATGTTTCCAGGAGGGAGCTCTCCTCAAAAGAAAAGGCAACAACATTAGTATGCACGATCTTATTCTTTCAGCTGGGCGTAATAAATGTAAAGACAGCCGATTCACAACTGCACCTGAACTATCTAGGGCCTAGAAGGAGGAGGAGTAAGTGTCTTACTGAAGGAGGAGGAGTAAGTGTCTTGCTGTTTGGAGGAAGGCCTTAGATGGTTCAGGTGCAGTTGTGAATCGGTTGTCTTTACATTTATTACGCCCAGCTGAAAGAATAAGATCGTGAATACTTATGTTGTTGCCTTTTCTTTTGAGGAGAGCTCCCTCCTGTAAACATTCAAATTATTCTTCCCCCACGATCAATGCAACTTTTTCCCATTCCCAATTATAAAAGAATGAGCAAATGTTGAGAAATGCCTCCTGAGCAATTCGATTTAGCTCATCGTAGGAAAAGAGAACCCTGGATTCATCAAAACTGTATGTCTTGGTGCTATCGCCTTGGCCTGAGATCTTTCGGCAACTAAATAGCTTACGTCGGCATCTCTATCTATTTCCTGCATAAGACTTCAAGAGCTACATATTGACCGACTTTCTTCCATGTTGGCTTTGGCTTTTTTCTGTTCTTTTCCTTCTGCGATGTGATTCGGGGAGCGTGCTTAGCGGTGGAGGAAGTGTTCTCACACCCAAGGCAAACACTGCAGATACCCTAAAAGAAGGCAGACCTGCTAGAAGAAGGCATCATTCGTGACCACTAAAATAGATATGTCGGTTTCGAGGTTGCATGATAACTGTTTGACGAAATGCACTCAATTTTAAATGCATCTTCTGGCTATTGAGTTTCAACTTATTTATTGTTGGATATGTGGAAGTCGTTATCTTTCATTAATTCGTGAGAACAACATGTATTCTTATCTGGTTAGGATTTTGTATAGATTGTTTATTTAGGCAAGCATTTTAATTTGTATAATTTCTTTTGGGAAATCAGAAAAGGGGATGGGTAGAGCTTCTATCAATATTCAAACAGAGGATAGAATTATAGACAAACATATGGGTAAACTTTGCAGGAAGAATTTTGCTAACAAAAACAATATCAGCAACCATGCCAATTTATATTTCCTCTGTGATTGCATCTTCCAAGAAATTTATATTTCTCCACTTTCCATATTTTTACAAGCTTGAGTTGTAAGTCCCGTCATAAAAGTGATGCATAAATTATAAATCATGAGCTAACATAAGAAGCCACTGAGGGATCAATGTAATCAATAAAGGAAAGAATGAAGTTCCATGGACTCTGTAAAAAGAAGATGCCTGTAATGTGTATAATAGTAGGCAATAAACTTTCAATGAATGACCATATAGATAGAACCCCATATCCCAATAGTGTGGTCTCTTCTCTATCTAAAGTCATACTCTATATACAGCCCAAGGTCATATGAATTTACATATTAGGGATAATCAGCAAGTCATCTTGGCAGAGAATTTTAAATTGTAGTTGGCTCTTCTCTTTCCTTTAGCTAACATGGATTTTTAATTTTTTACCGTTGCATCAATGTTTAGCCATCAATTAGGGAAAATGCAAAATACAGTTGGTACCATGCAGGTCTGTTGCCCAGCCTATATGATTATTTCACCAAATGTTAATCTAGCCCGGGAAAGTTAGATTCACTTAGCCAAGGGTTTTTTACATAAGTGCAAAATCTCAATGAGCATATATACACAGTATTTGGTTTATGATTAAGCATACTATTAGGACATCCTTGAGAAAAAATCCCTCAGAATGGTACGTTTTTACAGTCTTTTGTGCTTTACATTAGTTAGCAATACTATAAGTTGCACTTTTCTGTCCAGAAGATGACTGCACACTAACAACAGAGGAAAATTCCCTTTTGTATACCTTGAATTATCAGACAATAATGTTTGGCAACTGCAGCCAGACCCAGAAAATAATAGAGATTCTACTAGAAGAGTGTTTATGGTGAATGTTCATGGTGCCTTAAATATGATGAACATCATAACTTTTTGTTTGGAAGCTACCAATTTATTGAAGTCTTTATGGAAATTTATGTTGATTTTACATTAATGTATTTAAAAAATTATGTGCCCTTCAAAAAAAAATTCAAAACACATGTTTGAAAATAATTTTGATCAAGGACCATTTAACCTCTGTGTTTTTAATATTATGAATGATAACATGTGCTAGATTTCCATCTTTTCTTTCATAAGTTTGTTTAGTATTTTGATGGCTATTTTTTTTCCTGCTAGTATATACATAATATCTGAAGCTTTCCCGCAAACTTAATATGTGAAATTCACATTTGATTTGAAGTTTTAATCTCTCAAGCAATATTTGTGTGGTAACCATAGAAATTATATTATTCTTTTGAATTCAAACAAGATTGTATGCCTATGGTATGGTTTATTAATAGCCACATAACAAGTTTTTCATAATATTATGTTTACTCTTTTGCATTCAGACAAGAGTGTATGCCTATGATATGGTTATTAATAGTCACATAACAAGTTTTTCATAATATTATGTTTACTCTTTTGAATTCAAACAAGAGTGTATGCCTATGGTATGTTTATTAATAGTCACATAGCCATTTTTTCATAATATTATTTACAACTATAGTTTCAGACTAAATACAACATTTGCATATTAATGATTGCAATGTTTAGCTAATATGCAACAATCAAGCAAGAGTGCCTTGATATGTCAAATGAATGCCATCTGCCTACGAAAATTGACACAAACCCTGAAACTATACGTAGGTCTTCATGTATTCATGTTTAGTTCAAATAAACTACTCCGCAAAACGCTACCAGTCACGATATAACATTTGCAAATGTATATGTATGAATTTGTAACAAATCTGAAATGTAAAGATAGAACCTTTAAATGAAATAGTTCATTTATATTTCTACACTTATAAAATCAATCACACCCCTTACCAACATCTACTACAAAAATAATAACTATCCCGCTAAAACAAATAACATATACAATTCGGCGTTCACATTGCATTGTACACATGCGATTGCTAGTATTTAAATCAATGAAATATGCTTATCATAAAAGTGTCTATTGGCTTTTCACAAGCACCTATAAGTGTTGTTGCTAGTATTATGATATATTAATATAGCCTACTGCAAACAAATTATTTTATCTCCCACATAAAAGGGAAAACCACATAAATTGCTTGATGAAGTTTTTTCCTCGTGTAAAACATCTCCATAGCTTAGATCGACATCTTGACGTGCTTCAAAATAAAAGTTTGGACATATTGAGATTTTCAAAGTATCTAATAATACATTTTAGTTTTAAACTCTTCATATGCTACAATTCACAAAGAAAAAAGTTATTTCATTATTTTTACACAATTCTTAGGTATTGCATCACATTAAAGTCTCGTTATTTCAATTTTTAATTAAATTATGTATTGGGGAGGGGTCATGTACGATTGCAAATTTTGCACTAATATGTAAAGTTCTTATTAGCTTACATTTTTTCTTTGAAGTATTTAATTGGAGGGAAAACTATATTTTCAATTGATTGAAAATAACAAATGTGAGTTGCACTAAATTTATGGCAAAAAGCAATACTTAGTATACAAATGAGTGTTAATTGTTGTAATTGATATTTTATAATAAACTTAAATCCAACTTTGTAATTGTGACATTTTGCTGAAAACTAAGTAGTTCACATGTATTCTCCTCCATGCAGAAAATGATGTTGGGAACCACTATGTAATTGTGACATGTTTCCAATGAGGAAATGATAGATCACTCGATTCCTCAATTTTAACTTACAAGCATAGTAATTTAAGATAAAACCATTGTTCAAATCATTCAAATTACAAAAGACTCATCGAATTTGTACACCTTGATATTTCTAGCTCTCATTTAATCTATAGTGCAACCATGAATGAAAGAAATCATCTCAGCACCGTAATAACAAAACAATAAATAAAACAATCATGTCGAGAGAGATCTAAAAAAGACACTGTTATTCTTCACTGCTGAAGAGAGAGAAATCTTCTCCATAGCAGCTTGTTCCCTGAAGAATAACCAATTTATTGCTAACTAAGAGAATCCATGTGATCGTTGTTTTATGTGAGCAGATAAAACATATTATTGAATTGCATGTCCCAAGACCTACACAAACATTGGAACAAGGAAATTATAATTAGTTCATAGCTATCACATTTGCCTTAGACAACTATTTTCAAAGGATGTATATTCATGGAAAACAGGAAAAATAAATCTCACCCTCTGGGAAGCAACGCTCTTGGTGGCATGAGTTTAATAAGGTGGAGGTGGAGAGTGGTAATAGTATGGGGGTGGAGGAGATGGGGATGGTGGTGGAGGAGACTTGTAGTGGTATGGAGGAGGAGGAGATGGGGATGGCGGTGGAGGTGACTTGTAGTGGTATGGTGGAGGAGGAGAAGGGGCTGGCGGTGGAGGTGATTTATAGTGGTAGGGTGGAGGAGGAGATGGGGATGGTGGTGGAGGAGACTTGTAGTGGTATGGAGGAGGAGGAGATGGGGATGGCGGTGGAGGTGACTTGTAGTGGTATGGTGGAGGAGGAGAAGGGGATGGCGGTGGAGGTGATTTATAGTGGTAGGGTGGAGGAGGAGATGGGGATGGTGGTGGAGGAGACTTGTAGTGGTATGGAGGAGGAGGAGATGGGGATGGCGGTGGAGGTGACTTGTAGTGGTATGGTGGAGGAGGAGAAGGGGATGGCGGTGGAGGTGATTTATAGTGGTATGGTGGAGGAGGAGATGGGGATGGTGGTGGAGGAGACTTGTAGTGGTATGGAGGAGGAGGAGATGGGGATGGCGGTGGAGGTGACTTATAGTGGTATGGTGGAGGAGGAGATGGGGATGGCGGTGGAGGTGATTTATAGTGGTATGGAGGAGGAGGAGGAGATGGGGATGGCGGTGGAGGAGACTTGTAGTGGTATGGAGGAGGAGGAGATGGGGATGGCGGTGGAGGTGACTTATAATGGTATGGAGGAGGAGGAGATGGAGATGGTGGTGGAGGAGATTTATAGTGGTAAGGAGGAGGAGGAGATGGGGATGGTGGTGGTGGGGATTTATAGTGGTATGGAGGAGGAGGAGATGGTGATGGTGGTGGAGGAGATTTGTAGTGATAAGGAGGAGGAGGAGATGGGGATGGTGGTGGTGCAGATTTGTAGTGGTATGGAGGAGGAGGTGATGGTGATGGTGGTGGTGGGGATTTATAGTAAGGAGGAGGACGGGATGGAGATGGTGGTGGAGGGGATTTGTAGTGGTAAAGGAGGAGGAGTGAGAAGATGATACCCCGATGTTGTAGGGCGACACATATGCACTTAGGAAAAAAAAGCATAAACTACCCCCACCTAAAAATAATAATTCACATACAACATTGTAAAATGTGACAATTATTCCAACCAGAAGCTATTTTTTAATAAAAACATGGGGTAGAGGCAAGTGCTTAATCCCCGCTAAATAGTCTCCACTAATGCCTGTATTCTAAGCAAATATACCGCTTCAAAAGCAAAGGTTTGCAGCCATCCACATAATAAAAAACTTTAAAACAGGAATGGCTCTACCAGTAGGAGGATATAATTTTCCACTCTGATATCTAAAACGTTTTTCTATTGTAGTTTACTATAGCACATATTCAACAAAATGTGAATGCAAATGGGATGAACCAACATATTTTTCTACTATAGTTTTCCAAAAGTAATGCAGGATTCTAACAGCTACACATGCTATACTTGTTATATTTGTTTAAAAGGAAAACCCTAAATATCAGCTACAACATATAGAATAAATGGCAGCAACGTGGCAAGTGACCAGTCGCTACATTATATAGAATCAATATTCTCAATTCTGAGTTCAATGGAATTCATGGTGTTCGACTTCAATTCAATGGATTGTTTGCTATTTGAAATCTATAAAAAATAGGATGACCTTGATTCTATTACACATTTCTTTATGGCTCATTATATTTTGTATTTATTTCTTGGATTGTTGATACAAGTGATTGGTAGATCAAGCCAATATCCTTAAGCAATGTTAAATAGTAGAATGCTCCTGCCAAATCAGCTGGATAAACTGATAAAATGAATCTTAATGAGGATGAAGATTCTTAGGGGAGGGCCAAGATGAAGTGGGTGGCTGGGAGAATTATATTTACCAAAAATGATGGAAAAATTTCATGACAGACCCAAGTGTGTTTACAGAAGAAATAGTGGACAAGAAGCTTACAAAAATAATTCAGAAAAGGATGTCAAGAAGGAATACTTTAAACAAAGAACTTGGTAGCTAAATCTAGTAATTGTTATATCGAACCAATATTTTAAATTTCCATAGCCATTCACGTTTGACCATTTGCTATTCCTTTGTAGTTTTATTATCATTATGGTGTGAAAGTTTGAGAGAAAACATGTACTAAGAAACTGTTAGTAATGTTTAGGTTAAGACTAGGTCTCAATTGGGTTCAGAGATGGATAACTTAGTCTTAATTCATGTCTTACCTCCATCTATTTCTTAGTCAACCAGTTTTGTGTCCCCTAGATATATTTTCTCTTCATCCACTAGAAGGTTTGTTGGGAATATAATAGGGGAAATGTGTTTTTATTGAATTTGAAGATGATAAAATCAACGAATGACCAGAACCCTTCTGTACCAAAAAAAATTAGAAATTTGTAAGGAGAATGGTACTATATCTTATAAGGGAGGAAGATCGCCTCCATACAAAGGTCATTATAAGCAACTAGAATGCCAAATAACTTGTTTCTTCTATGCCTTCAAACCTATAACGACAAAAGAAAAGGACCCTTCATCAGACTACAAACATAGGTAGTATGTTCCCTAATATATTTTTCATTTTACAAAAATAGAGAAATAGAAGCCTACAAATGGTCAACCAAAATGCAACTGTGCGATTGGGTGGTTAATGGAAGTACCCGAAGAGGCCCTGATATGGCCTCAATCAGGTTAACACCAGACATGTGTCGATGGGTAGTTCATAGTGGGTAGCTAGATGAGCCTTAACTAATTGAGAATACTAGCATGCAGTTTTAGTTTCGTCCCAGGATTAAACAACCATGAAATAATTGTATTCTACTCACTGAATGTACTGAAGTAACAAAATAATCTCTGTTTTATCATGGGATTCTCTAGTTTTCTCATGTAATACAAAAAATCAAACCGAAGAAGTTGTTAGGTAAGTAATTATATTGCCTATGTTTTGTTTTGTTTTTTTGCCCTGAGCTTTCTACCAACTTCAAATTTCAAACCTCGCAAGCACCAAAAAATAAAAGTGTAGAAATTTGCAGTCACTGCCAAGTTTAGGGAAGCCCCATAATTTCCTTACAAAATGAATTTCTACTTATCTAAGAAGAATATCCTCTCAGATCCTAGGATTGCTCCAGATCCTGAGCCATAGGGAATCCATCATGGAAATAGCCAAAACACCAAACTGCTCCTAGACACATCCCAGACCTAAAAAACATAACATTACAAAATGATTAAAAAAATCTCATTTTATTCCTACTGCCTACCTTGGTTCTACTGCTACAACTCCCTCAAAGATCACTAGTGCTACTGCACCTAACTGAAGGCTCTCAACATGGCTACAACTACCCAAAAAGTGCACACATGTTGCAACAATAAGATCACTGCAACTTGATTTGATTTTTTTGCTTATGTCAAAACCAAGACCATTAAACATGAACAAGGAACCTCAAATAGGAACTTTAAACAGAGAGATACGTCCATGTAACATTTTAGTTTTTCCTGGTGATCCAAAACCAGTGGTAGTAGTGAATCAAAACCCTAGTTCATAAATATAGAAAATTTGAAATTGCAAATATATCATACAATTGCCACTACTACTACCCAAGAAGTTTTGTTGAGCTTCTTGTCTTAACAAAGGTAAACAATGGCCACAAAAACCAACAAAAAATATTTTCGACGCATGGGTGATGTGTTTGAGGTAGTTGAATTTATTTCTAAACAATAGAGAAACATGTGGTATCCAAACTTACAGATTCTTCTTCTCAATGAAGTGTAATGCTCAACCACACAAGAAATGAAGCACGAAGCGGGCATTTGCAGAGATACTTTAAAAAATTTGCATATCAAAAATCTCAATATTACCTAGCACAGTACATTCTCAAACTCAAAAATCATTCATGCGTACATTAAAAAGCTAACTTTCACCAATAACTCCTTCCATATGTGAATATAATGCGGATATGCACCTTTGCTCATAAAATTTACGAAAGCGGGTGCATCAACATAAATACAAGGAATCTATCAAATTCTGGCAAAACTGACATACATGAAACACATCATATTTAAAAACATATGTGAAATAAAATATTGTCCAGCACTTTCGTTTCAACCACTAATTCTTCAACGAAAAAAAAGCAGAGTGGATTTAACATGAGGCGAAATAATTATCCAGTCTTACATTAAAAATTCTTCATGTCAGCGAATCCATAGACTAGTCCGTACAATAATCTAAGTAAGAAACATGCATTTAAGCTGAAATTCTGATAAAAATGACACAAAAAACACATTATTTTAAACAATAAAGATTAAACCATAATAGAAACAGTAACTACGCTCACACTTCATCCGCAAATTCTTGAAGGAAGAAACCTTCTATACAAATTATATACCAAAACCATCACCAAACATAAATCTTACCCACTGAAGCAAACATGCAATTGTTAAAAATCAAAAAGCTAAAAATATCTTTTAAAAATTAAAAAAATTAAAAAGGTCAAAACCTTCACATTAAAAGTAAAGTCAAAGCAACATGCAAAATCAGAAAAGTAAAATTGTTAGAAAAGCAAAAAGTAAAATTGTTAGAAAAGCAAAAAGTAAAATTGTTAAAAATAGCAAAAGCAAAGGTTAATGTATGCATAAGGTATAAAATAAAATTTAAAAATAAAAGTAAAATTGTTAGAAACATAAAAACAAAATTGTTAAATTGTTAAAAATAACAAAAGTAAAATTGTTAAAAAATAGGGAACAAAATTGTTAAAAATAGTAAAACCATCATTTAGGCCGTTAAATTTGACATAGTCCCATGAATGTCCACAAAGCCTTTTCCCATAGGGGTAACACCTTCGGCATAATGCACTAGAATGCAAATCAACAATTAGTCCACCATAGTGCAAGTGTCCAACCCTTATGACTTTGAGTGACCTAATTAATGCATCAATAAATAATAGATGCTCTCCAAAATACTTTAAGAGATTGAATTATTTTGTGAATTCTTGTAAACTCTTTTGGTATAAAGATACTACTCTATAATTCAAATCGATAAACCATTCTTATCACATTGTTGTCAAAGTTTCTCTGTTCAAATGAATGAACTAGCTAAGTTAAAAGAAACTAGCAATTCATAACATGGAGGGTTTATAGTACCTTAGATGTGATGTGATGGAAAAACATGTGCAAAGTGATGATGAATCCTTGTTATAGCTGATTACTTGCAAATAAGATTAACTGAAACATGATTGATTAGATAGATTTATGTGGGGGCTACCCGAACAATATCGGCTCCATGAAGTGGATAGCTTACTTTCACGGATGTCAACCCCCATTTTTTAAGAAAGAGTGAAGTAAAGAAAGAACAGTAGATAGCATGCAGAAACAAAAGTATACTAAATATGAGAAGTGATTAAAATTGATCTAGAAGTTGATTCAATTGAAAGAACTATAAATTAAAGGTTACCTAGTCTGGGTCGACGGCAAACCAGACTGTGCACAGGAAGGTCGGCGCTGACTTGGGAGACTGGATCTAGAATATGAGCTAAATATGTAAACCCTGCAACATCTGAAAGAAATCTGGAAGCTGCAAAGGCTTAGGTATGTTAGAGTTAATTTGCAGAAGGGATCTGAAGGAGCATAAACTAGAGAATGATAGAAAGTAGCAACAAGGGAGGTTAGATGGCAAGTTGGTCCTGTAGATGCTGAAGGATGACCTGTAGAATGATCTCTAAGACAGAAAAGCAAAGAAAATGATAGAAAGAAATGATTTGGGTAGGTTGTTGGATGAACATGACCCTGGTCAACGGAAACTATGGGGGATCGACGACGACTGTAGCAGACTGTGATGAGGTCAAGGATAAATGGATGAAAAAGGAGACTTGCAAGCAAAAGGAGCTAAAACAGAAGGTTGTTGAGTGATCACTGGATGCTGTAGAAACCGTTCTATATCTGCAAGATGTTAGCTACTAAGAGAGCAATGATAATATGATTAAAAGATGATTAAAGCAATATAAAAACAGTGATAATCTCACGAAGGATGGTCATAAGCGATGCAAAAAAGTCCAATGGAAGTTAGGGAGGTATGTAGTTGTTGCAGGAATGCTCAGGCATGAGAGGTAATTCACTAGTCACAAGAGAGCTCCAGAATTCACATGCATCTAATGATTTATGATCCATTTTTGCAAGGATTTAACTTGGCTCTATAGGGTCGAAGACGACTAGGTTGGGTCACCGCCATTTGTGGGGAAAGTTTCCCCCATGGGCTATATTTTTTTTATTTTGGCATGATTTTTGGGATTTTAAAGATATGGGAAAGTGATTTAAAGCATGTAGGTGGGAAGGGGTGATTTAGGGATGAGATATGGGTGAGTTGGAGATGAGGATAGGTTAGAAAAATAACGGGGATGTAGAGGATGTATATTTAGAATGAAAAGCATCCTAAATGGAAAGTGGATTAGGGCCAAATTAGGATGTGGACATTAATTAATTAATAAGAATTAATTAATTAAATTTAAAAAATATCAATAGGGATTGTATAAAATGGCATTTTAAATTAAATATAAGAGGATGGGTTGAATTAAAATTAAGTATGTGCACGCGGGCGATTAAGGGTATACATACAAATTTTAGGTGTCTACACACATTTTGTCATGAATGCAGTACTGCAATTCGATGTATCTATAGACTTGTTGAATTCAAATTGGGACCTTATTGGAATACATATTAACTCACAATGGGTGGGAAATGCTAATAAATATGGGACAAAAAACCTAGGGTACCAAAATAAGTTTTAAAGGCTCAACTTAAAAAAGGTGTTACAATTGCAGATCGTATATTTTGAAAAAAACCAAAAAATGTAGAAAATACAGGGAAAAGATAGGAAAGAAGAGAGGAGGGGGGAAATAAGAGGAAGAGATAAAATAAGAGAATATAGGGAAGGATCTGAAAAAATAATATAAAAAATGTTTTAAAATGATGTTGAAAACATTAAACATGCAACACTAATTTGTTAGCAAGGTTTTTTGTCGCATGCACAATATGGTTCTTTGAAACTAGTGTGCCGAACAAATTCCCTCATATATTGTGAGGGGAGGTGTCCTTTATTTAAATATAGAATGAGAAAGAAAATATATGAATAAAATTTACACTTAATAATGTGCAAGTGTGTGTTTTACTCCTGGAAAGGAATATAAGCTTAAAGGAGATAAGAAACGAAAGTAAAATTTAGAGAGAGAAAAGGAAATGAAAACTTACATTTCAAATAAGTAAACATAGATCTTGTTGTAGTTTGGAAGTAGATTGTTCAATATAAGAAACACTTCTGATATAAGGATTCTACATGCATAAAAGGAATGAAGAAAGATAAACAAATCACATAAGAACACATGTTATTGCCAAAGAAATCGTAATACAAATTTTAGCAAATATCTTTTTATTTCTTCATAAAGATGAACACAAAGTCTCATGTTCTTTCTTCTTGTACAAGGTCTTTTACAAATTCATGGGAAATACAAAGTTTGCCCCGAAATCCCACCATGTCTCTATCAATTTGAATTTTTTCAATAAATAATAAAATGTCCTTTTATAATATCATGGGAAATAAAATATTCTATCTTCCTCTTATATTTGAAAACATCTCGTGCATTGAGGGATGTCTCCCCGAAAACCTCTAGCTATTAACCCTAACCATAGAAAGGAAAATGATGGTGACGATGGTGGTATTTCCCCTACACAAGGTATTGCTGAGGGATTCGATGGATTGATCCTGAGTAGTGGGTGTGATAACGTTGGGCAGTTAGGAGGTCCCTCCCTTGTTTTCCCTGGCCCCTTCTATTCAGGTCGTGCGACCCTTTTTTCAAAAAAGTTGGGGGTTATTTCAGGATCAGAATTTGGAGATGGTGGAATTTTTCCCTCTTCGGGGATGAACTATGGTGGATCTTCTAAAATCGAGGGTGGTTTCCCTACACAACCTTAGGTTGGATCCCTTGTTGTGGCCTGTTTTTTGTTTGGTGGTGTTTTAGATCATGTTGCAGTTTCTATACACATCAATGTTAGTGAGCACTCCTCTGGTCAGCCTATGACAGAACCCCCACTTCTGTGCTCCTATACTGTTATGATGACTAAAAAGAGAACCCTAAAGGAAACCATTAACAATCCATTGGTTACCTTTGATTCTCAGGTGATTGAAGCTGAGAAAAAATTCACTAGAAGGTTTGATCTACACATGTAATGGGCTTTGGCCTTGCCTCCTGCAACTACATTTTTGGATATCTTTAGAATGGTGGTCCATCATGTTAGGTACAGTGGATCTTTCTCCCTATTCCAGTGGTTTTTTTATTGTGGTTTTTAACCTGATTGAAGATAGATATTGAATTTTTTCTATGATTTGAGAACTTCATATCCATCTCCTCCTCATGAAACTGTGGTTTCCTTCCTTCAACCCACTCAATGAAACAATTAATATTAAGTTGGTGTGGATTCGATTGTCTCACCTTCCGCTGCAATTTTGGGGGAAGGAGAGTCTAATTTCGATTGGTGATGCATTGGGGAAATGTTTGGAAATTGATACTAAAACTAAATTGTATACTCATACTACGTAGGCCCTTATTTTGGTAGATTTGGATACCTCGGTTGATCTACCGGCTTCGATCAAACTTAAGGTGTTGGATCGGATTTTGTCCTAAAGTTTGGACTATGAAGGGATACCCTTCAGATGTAGGAAATGCTTTGGCCTAGGTCACTTAACTTTAGTTCTGTAAGAGTGTGAAACACAAGGTGAATGGGAAAGTTTCTTAGTGGAAGGATGTTTAGGCTAATATGTTGGTTATGGAGAATGTTTCTGATTACTCCTCAGAGGATTCAGAACTCGAAGAGGATGAGACTCAAATGTTAGATGGGAATGGTTTGGTTTCTTCTCAAACTATCATGGATAAGACCTTGTCTTCGGGATTGACCTCTAAAAAAGGAATGAAAGATTCAAATGTTGGGAAAAATGAGATGTTCAAGGTCTTGATCCTAATCCATTCAAATGAAAACTCAAATATAAATAAGAGTGAGTGTTGGACTGTTGTGAACAGGAAAAAGAAAGGAAATAACCCCACTGCTACTCTTAAGATGAACTTAAGATTCCATGGACGGGTGTCTCTTGGGTAACCTTTCCTTGCCTTTGGTTAGGTTTGTACTTTTGGGATTTATGGTGCTCCTTGAGGATGGTCAAGTCTGTTTGACTTGATTCTTTGGAGGCTCTTTTTTTTTGTTCTTTCCTATCTTAGGTGTTGGGTTGGTTCATTCAGGGGTCTTGTTTTTTTGGTCTATCACCAAACTTCACTTTGTACTTTGTTTGTGCCTTGATTCCTATCTTTCAGTTGTACAAGGTTCATGATCCCTTCAAAATCATTTCTGTTCCGTTTTGGCTGTCCTGTGGCCTGGCTTATTTTATTGTATAGGGGTTTTTGTTCCCTTCAAAACCAAACACTTATTACCTTATCTAAAAAATATATCATGGGAAACAAAAATACTTTCAAAATATCCCTAAATAAATCCCTTCCAAAAGTCTCACAAAGTAGTTCCTTCAATAGGTAAAAATATCTAGTTGGAAAAATTCCTGTTAAATGATTTACAAATACATAATTATAGGATAGATCTCCTAATTTTGTAGCAACTTGCAAGCTTGAAAGAGCCAATTCACCTAAAATCAAAACCTACAATTCGACACATTCAATTTGTACATCATGGGAACCTGCAAATTGAAAAAGTAAATATGTAACTCACAAATTGATAAATTCAATGTTCATGCCATGTAGAAATGTACAAATTGTCCAAACAATAGATGAGGAAGATAAAATCAGGGAATCAAAGGTTCAGAATTGCAAATGTGCACCACCAGTCCAAAACTCCGACACTCTTTGAATTTTTAACTATTAGATACACTTTTGATCTCTTGAGACTTATAGAATTATTAAATCTATAAAACCACATTCATTTAACTGGAATTTATTATTTGTAAAAAATTTTTAGTGGTGTACTTCAAATTTTTCTTAAGTTCCAAATTTGGTGATAGCAATTGGCTCTAGATCTGAGACATGAATTGCAATGTAGAAATGGAAAACGATGCATGAATAAACTCTATAATCTTATATATAATCAATGCCTTATCCATTGGGCAAAGAAGAAATTATAAATGCAGTATAGATTCATTTTAATAACTTGTATTGCGGTGGAGAAGAAAAGAGGAGACCAACCTGGAAAAAAAAGGAAAAACAAATGGGAAAGGAGAAAACATGTTTACACTCTTTTTAACCCTAGTGGGTTTTCATATGTTATACAATGAACAACTCTAAAAATGAATGCAACATTAGGATACTATGAGTTATTTTGATTAATTACCTTCCAACATTAATCGTACGACATCATAAAAATGTATTCATTCTTGTGATAAATGATTACAATGTAATATAAGAAAGAAAAACACAAATGTAAGATAAAGTTACCTGTATAGAGTTGTAAAAAAAATATATGGGGAACCTTGAACAAAAATTCTAGCTAGAATTTATTCAATAGTGCATCCATGAATGAAAAGAATCATGTTTACACCCTTTTTAACCTTAGTGGCTTTTCGTATGTTATGGAATCAACTTTATGGTGGGCCAAGAATGTGTCTCTATAGACAAAAAATCATGCAAATATTACTATTTTAATATGCTATCAAGTATGTTACTATAAGCATGGATCTTAAGCAAGAAACATAGTAACTGATGACACAATCCCTTTGCTATCCACTTGCTTTTATCATTTCTATTATCTTTCTCTGTTGAACATATGTCATTTATGTACCCACTTTTTCGTTAGATCACAGTGATCCCTGTCTGTCTATATTTTCACACCTATCATCATTTATCCCAAGACACCAGTTCCCATTCTTGACAATAGTGCCTAGGCGTTGTTGTCTATTCTAAATGCTCACATCCTCTTTGTTCTTTTCACTTATTTCAACATTTTTGGTCGGCCTTTCTAGTTTTCTAATCCTTATCCTAAGGTCATAGTCGGCATGTCGTGTCACTAGTGTCAAAATTCAAACAAGATATCAATATATATACACACAACATACAATCTATTATATTGGTTGCCAATTCTAAGGGGTAATATCATCTACATACTATCACTATCATCAAAGGGACTGCATTCTTGGACTGCATACTCTCCATACACCTTATAGGAAGGGGAAGTGTTGAATTCCATCTCACACATTTTCATTTTATCTAGCCATAGCCCATTATATTGGCATCATTGGAATGAGGGAAACCTAGGGACACTAATTCACACACAAGCACAAAGAACTACTTGGTGTCTGGAATGTCGTGTAGTGCTCAGACATAAGTTCACCATTCAAGTGACATCTGAGGTCAGTTCAACTTCACATATTGCATATTTCATTCCAATTTGATGTGTTTGTGAGCTTGTGCAGGTAGTTAGGGTTTGTTTTACATATTACAGGTACCCTTAACGATCAAAGTGTGAATATCAGGCGATCTTATCCTGTAAAATTGACAAGGGAAATTTTGCAGGTAACCATACCAAATTTTTGTTTTGGTTCCCCGTAGAGGTCCCTTAGTGTTCGGAATGGCATAAAATCCCTTTCCAGAGAATCTAGTTTTTCGAACTTAGTCATTTTGTCATTTTTTGGTTGGGCACAGTTTTTATTCATGCAACATCAAATGAATTTGCGCCCCCTTCTTTTCCTTTGGCACATCCTTTGGAGTGTCGACATTCCAAATGTTGTGCCTTCCCATGATGCGCCCTTTAAGCCTGCACCAAGGCGCATGTGCCATACTGTCAACATTACAAATGTTGCGCCCCTGAATGGTGTGCCAAAGCGTTGAAAAGGTAATGTCGACAGTCCCGAATTCGTGCCATTGGCGTAAATATTTTCATGTTGGCATCTGTTTTGGTGCACTTTACAAAAAAGTTGGTGGCACATTTATTACACCTTTTGCTATAAATAGATGCATCTGACCTGTCATTTTCATGATTGAAAAAATATGAAAAATTTAATTCCTCTGCAACTGTTAGCGCTCCTGTCAGCCCCGTGTGTCGCTTTTCGTCGTATTTATGGACCTCACATCATTTCCTCCATCTTATATATTCCTGGTAAGTGGTCCTTTATTTTCTTGTGGTTTTTTTGTGGTTTCGTTGTTGTTTTTGAGAGGTTGTTATTGTTAAAAAAACAGAGAAAATGAACCTAAGAAATAATACAACCCCTGCCCATTTTTGCAAATCAACCCACCTTCAAATGATTTTAGCCTTCTTCCAGATCTGCTGGCCTGGAGGGGCTTGTCTCAAAAATGAATCCCTGACCCTCTTTTCTCTGTTCGACTCACTGAAAGATCTTAATTGAAAGAGGTAAAAGACCCCAAACCTGTCAAAAAGGGGTGAAAAATCTAAAGTTATTACAATCCAGAAACCATGTTTTTCTTTGGTGCAAACGCCATCACTGTTACATAAAACACAGTCGCGCCAAAGAGGCGCACTGTCCCCGCTTGCAACATGCATCTTTCCCGTGCCTTATAAAATTCCTAAAAACCTAACACAGGCACAAGCACAACTCCACCTACACTTACATTTGAATGTCGTGTAGACCCTCCCCACACCGCACCAAAAGCTCCAACCTTGGCACACCTTAACTCAATGATGTACCCTTTAAACCTGCGCCCCTTGGCACACCATAATGTTTTGCAACATGTACCAGATCTGCGCCAATGGCGCATCCTGAAGCCTTGTAACACTAAAATAATCTGTGCCTTGTTCAAAACCCTTCATATGGCACATGTGCACATCCTATGACACCAACATTTGAATGTTGTGTGTAGTATTTTTACGCCCTGTGCCCTTTTTGCACTGTTTTCTTCCATACAACACTCTCCAACAGTGCACCTTGTTTTTCTAACCTTGTAGCCTATAATAGAATTGCGCCTTACACCCAGAGGTTTGTAAATTGATAACTTTTCATTCTGTAAAGCTTTGATGGACAATTTAACAGCTAACATGGCTCTTCTACGATGGACTTACCTGCTTCTTCTTGCAGATCAACAGTTGAACTCAGGTTCGCACATGTCTTCATCAAGTAAGAAGCTAACCAAGTCAAAGGGTAGGGCCAAACTCACAGAAGAAGAAATGAAGTACAAATACCAAAGGGTCAGGATGCCCAAATCCCTTGCAGAGTGTGACCTAGACATCAGGGATTCAGAACTTGGTCATATTGATATGGAGGACTTCTGGGCCAGAACTAGGAAGGTCACAGGCAATCCATGGATGGAAAAATTGGTCGGTAGTGGTTTACATTTCACTATAGGAATCCCTGTGAGTGCAGTAAACAATGAATTCATGATGGTGGTGGGCCACTGCTACAATAAGGACACTAGGTGTGTCAAGAATGAGAAGGGAAAGGTAATAATAAACCTCACTTCCCGGCACTTAGAAATCATGTTGGGAATCCTACACCACTGAAATTTTCTGGCAATAAGCCAAGAAGACTGTATAAAAGCATGGAATGAAAATGAAGACAAATACATGCAGCTTATGAATGAAGTATATATGAAGAACAAGAAGGTGATAACCAGGTGGCCGCAAGTTATTCATCATAACAACTTCTCAGAAGAGCTGAGCGACACCATCACCTTCCTGAGTAGGGTATTTGGGCTTCCTGATGCCCATTATTTTCACAAATGGATGCTTAGATACTTGGAAACTATGAGAAGAAACATTCCTGATCAACGTATTGAATGGGCAGAGATTATCAACAACACCATCTCCAAGCAGATTCAAAAACTCTCAACAATGGGGAGGTTCTATATGAACTCCTATGTGGTATACGCTGCTACCTCTGAAAGAGACTACCCAGTGCTAAGCCAATGCAGGGTGTGGCCCCAAGTGAAAATATATGAATATTATCCAGAGTTGAGACTAGAAAATAGTATCGCACAATTCAGAAAAATCAACGATGCCTTCTTCTATGGCATCATCTGCCTCTTGAGGCCCAATATGACTCACGGTTAGATGACCAAGAGCATGGTTACTACCACAGAGAAGTGGGGGAATTATTTACGTGATTCTCCACTTTCACTTATCTAAGAGCCGCTAACTTCTTGGGTGAGCCTACCAAGTTACGGAGGTATGCGGGACCCAAGTTGATCCTATTGGAGATGTCTAGACAACTTATCACATACCACAAGAAGTGTCTAAAAAGAAAGAAGGGTGGAACTCCATTCCCCCTCAAAGTGGGTAGGTACACTTTCACTTCTCACACCAAAGCCTGGGAAATGTTTACGGAGCTAGAGTTTCTCAACTTAAAACACAATTTCTCAGCAAGGCCAACCTTTAATCCTCGCAATTTCCTTCCAAGGGCAAAGATCGATCCAATCCATGTCCCACAAATTGAGGATATCTACATCGATCTATCACAAGGTAGAGCTCAGAAGAAAGGATCACTCCTGCCTGGCCCTGGCAGAAATCATCCAATATGGTGTGGCCATTGTCCTGAAAGGTTTCCAAGCGACTGATCAAGAAGTTGATCAGGTCTATCTAGATACAGATGGGGACAATTGGCCATTTTCTGAGATTGATAGAACAAAGGCACCTCAGACTGTTGAGGAAAGGATTAAAGGCACTCTATAGTGCACAGAGCACTGGTGTAGGAAAAACGGTCTTATCTACCTTGGGGTGGACTTTACCATGTCTCCCTTGGGAAATGCACCTGCCAGGCCAAAGCACTTGCCAAAGGGAAAATGGAAATACAAAGTGGGAGAATCAAGCACTGCTTAGGAGGAAACTCTCGAGAGTCCTCCTTCCGCTTCCCAGGAACAGGTAGTAAACTTGGTATCCCCTAAAAAATAAGAAGCGATAAGTGTTCTAACGGGCATATCCACTCAGGATGTTGCCACTACTGTAACTATTTAAGTTCCCACCATTCCCCTCTTCCACTCCTCCTTCCCCTCCTCATGTTTCTCACGCAACCACTTCTTTGGTTGTGTCTTCTCCCCCGTCTTCTAGCATTCCCCCTTCCTCCTCCTCCATTTTCTCTTCCCTCACGGATTTGTCCCCTAGCATTTCTTCTCTCATCTCTCAGATCCCTTCCAACCCCACAGTTTCCTCTCCTATAGTGACTCCTACCCATGTAATCGTTGGAGAGTTGGATTCCTTATCAATGCGGCCACCAAGTGTCTCGATGCATTTCCCCATGTCCACTGTGGCTGCTCCTTCTTCCACCTCTGTTCCCTCTTCTCCCTTTGGTCCCACTCCCTTAAGTCCATAATGGATCTCCAAGCACTTGAGCCAACATAAGAGGAAATTCCCCATTGTACCTATGGACTTCTCCATCATTCCAACAAAAGGAGCTAACAAGAAAAATCCTATAACCTGCTTCTCTCAGAGCGCTTCAGGTGAAAGGGTTATGGAGATCACATACCCTGATCCCACAAAGGACAAAAAAGATATGTCTCCTACAGATTATAAAGTGACACAGGTCACAATGGGAACATCCTCAGAAAGCCTTCAAGGAGAGGCCCTATCTGTAGTGGATGTCCTTTGCAAAAAGATTCAGGAAGCAAAGGAAGAGAAGAGGATACTAAAAGAACAGAACAAACATCTTCTCCAAGCCCTGCATAAAATGGGTAGTGCACCTCCTGTAACTGCCACCAAAACTCCTGAGGCCCTTAGTTAGGAAAAGATAAATGGGTACGCCAAGATTGGTGAGCAAGGTATGGCAGTATCCGCCTGGAGAGACTAGATCCTCAAGGATAGTGAGGAAGTAATTGTAAAGTTCACAGAGCTATATCAGAATATTGATTAGGCTAACAAGGAACTCCAGGTGATTACAGGACCTATCTCTGAAGAGTTGGACCATGCCAGGTTACAACATGAGACATTCTAAAAGATACTCGACTGCCCAGTCAATGACTTAGTAAAATTCGGCGTCTTTGATCACCCAAGAGCACCCAACAAAGTCCTTCCTGCTTTGGACTAACGGGTTGACCAGATGGAATTTGTCTTGGAGAAGATTGATAAAATCAAGGAGGAAGCCTTAGATGTAATGCATCAAATGGAGTAGATCATCCTAAGGATGTCTCCGGGCTTGCTCACCCCATCATACGCCTTGAGGAAGGCAACTGAAACTATTCATCTCTTTAAGGAGATCACGTCACAAGGTTTAAGGTCAGAAGCCACTTTTGACGCAGAGTCTATCAACAACCTTCTGGCCTACCACGATTTTGTTGGATACCTGATGGAGGCAGGTAATGAATATGTCAAGCTCCCAGAGAGACTCAGAGATGAACGGGAGACTTGTGAAGTCATCGGTGATCACACCAAGGGTCCTGCTCAGGATCAACTTCAACTGATGATTAGCAAATTCATGGAGTATCGTGCTCAATTTCATATTTCCTCTCCTGAGCAGAAGTAAGATACTCCTTTCCAGCCGTGGGATGACGATGAATAGGCTCCTTCCTCCTAGGATTGTTCCCATTTTTGTAAAGTATTTAAAAGTATGTTGGCACAAATGATGACATCATCCATGTTGCACCATGAGATGTTGTCATCCACCAAATTGCCCCAAAGTCAATAGTTGACTTTTTGATATTTTGTAAATATTTTGTAATTAGTTGTTGGTTCCTTTTTGCCTTATTTCTCCTTCTCTTTCTATAAATACTTGGATACTTGTTGTATTCAAGGGGTGAACATTTTTTAGATGAAAAATAGAAGTGAGAAGGAAAAGGCTTTGTACTTTTTTGTAACAGAAAATATTAATACAAAAAGTAAGACTTTGTGCTCAATGGATGTGTTATGTGCATTATATCTTTCTTAAGTTAGATATGTGTTGCTTTTCTGTTAGATCTATCTCTACTTTTTTGTCATTTTCTCATCAGTATTGCTTTTTTCATTTATGCAAGTAGGTTTGGCTCTATATACTACCAACCCAAAACATAAGCCCTCTGACTTTTCTACTTTGGAATTCATTTCTTTTCTCCCTTCGGATCTATCCTATCTCCTCTCCTCCCTTTGTTCCTTTCTGTTCATAGTCAGAAACACCCCTACTGGGACGAGACCCAAAACCCCTGAAGGTAGAATTCTGTAGGACTTACATAGATTCCTGTTGGTAGAATAGCAATAAACCAGTTTCACTTTGCTGTCCAACATTGTATCATTAAAGTGCTTATATTTGTATTCTATTATGTCTTATCATAGCAGTGACTCAGAAATTAGATTTATTTTTCTTAAATTATTTAGTGAACCAGACATGAATCAAACACACAAAGTGCTCAAATGAAGACCCCAGTGGAACTCTCTCGAATTCATATCCCTCTGTAATACAACAAAGAAAAATATTCTTACATTAGTACAGCATACATACTGAAAAATGGATCATCATATTACAAAAATGAATCCAAATACAAATATTTCACATCATATTGTCAAAGCCTTTTCCTTGACGCCAACGTCCAGGAGCACCTGCCACGAGCACCACGAATCAGGTCACTAGCTCCTGGAACTAGTTGCTAGTTTCCCTACAGACGAAAAAGCCCTGACCACTTCTGCCTAGGTAAAAAATGATGAAACATATAAAAACACATTTTTTTTCAAAAATCCACCAAAACAAGCACATTTCACAATATTTTGCAAAAATCATCACACTTACCAACTCATCGGTTGTTTGCGAATCCATGACCGTCGTTAATCTCTCGAATCTCGTCAAAATCACTGCTCTAACATGCAGCCCATCCTCATGGCTCAGTTATATAATTTTCACTCGAACACGACACAAATGAAGTGACTATTTACTTTTGACTATTTTAGCTATATATAGCAATCTTCAATTCTCTATTTATCATAGTTACTATTTACACTCATTGTTGTTACTAATACCCGACACACAATTTCACTCATATATTAAGCCTCCATACTTCATTTTCTTCCCCGTTAGAGCCATTGGGATCAACATATATTCTAGTACTATACTATACACATTACACACTATTATATTCAACTCTGGAACAGATACTCATCAATCAACACGTATTTTTACAATATCTTCTATACTATCTCTTTTTCATTTTCCTCTTTACTTTCAGCTCAGTGCTCGTCACTTCACCCTTCACCCTTTCACCAAAAGGGAGGCATACAATCTAATATCATCATCTAAATACAATAAATTCAATCAACATTCCTAGTGCATTAATATTACAATTTTCTGTGAACTCATTTGAACAAAGGAATAATCATTTTATATTACAATCAATACTTTCTACTATTTCAAAATCTATTCCCCCAAATGACCTAAGCTAAGGGAAAGGAAAAAAAACCTCTCCGTGAGTAATTCACTAAGTACATCTCATTGCAAACAATCTTATATCATTCAGATCAAATCAATCAATTACTACAATAAGCATACTTTACTATCCCTCTCAGATAACCTTACTTGTGAGCTACATCACATTTATTATCATTCCCAGATGACCTAATTTGGGAGTCACTTTACATCTCTATCACTTCTAGATGACCTAACATGGAATCTATTTATCACTATACAAATTGGAACACCCGTTATTATTGGAGTGGGTGAAATGAGATGTCATTTCCTTTCCTATATTGCTCCTATATGGGTTCTTTAATCAGGTACAACATAGAACAATACAAAACAATATGAAATAACACAGAACTAAATTTGGTCTCTATCCATCTGCAACAGTTGAATTTTTTTTTCATGGATGAAGAGTAAAATTAGACCTCTCTCCCCAACACTCTTACTTTGGCGGAAAGATGCCCAAATCCTCTCATTTATAAACAAAATCAGGCGGGCAATTGATCACTCCCTACCTCTTCAATATCCATTGGAAACAATCAAAATCTCCTAAATATCCAAATCATTTCAATCATTTCTCCAAGTGATCTTCACAACGGTTCTTTATCTCCACTTGTGCCACATGGGTAAAAACACTGACTCATGGTTCATAATGCTACAAGTCTCTACACTCTATGCACAATTTGTGACATGGCTTATCTGGACTATATATAGGTATGTTCCTTACTTCCTTTACACTACTTGAATATCATTCAAATCTAGCATAAAAGGGGGGGTGTAGACAAAAAATCACGCACATATTACTATTTTACTATGCCATCAAGTATGTTATTATATGCATGGATCTTAAGTGAGAAAAGTGTTCACTAGTGACAAAATCCCTTGCCTATCCACTTGTTTTGATTGTTTCTACTATCTTTCTCTAAATCACATATGACGTTTCTATACTCAATTTTTTCAGGTCATAGGGATCCCTGTTTGTCTGTCTTTTCACACATGTCATCATTTATCCCAGGATACTAGTGACCATTCTCGACGCTAGCGCACATGTGTTGTTATCCATTTTAGGAGATCCTGTCCTCTTTGTTATTTTCACTTATTTTGACATTTTTGGTCAGCCTTTCTAGTTTTCTAATCCTTATCCTGAGGTCATAGTCGGCATGTCGTGTCACCAATATCAAAATTCAAACAAGAGATCCATATATTTACACACAACATATACTCTATTATACTAAATGGAAATTCTAAGGGGCAATCTCATCTACATACTATCACTATCATCAAAGTAACTACATTCTTGGGTTGCATACTCTGCATATACCGCATAGGAAGCGGAAGGGTTGAATTCCATCTCACACATTTGTATTTTATCTAGCCATATCCTACTATCTTGGCATCATTTTCATGAGGGAAACCTAGGGACAATATTTCACACACAAACACAAAGAACTACATTGAATATGGAATTCAGTGCAATGGTTGAAGATGGGGATGGTGATGTAGGATATTTGTAGTGGTATGAAGGAGGAGGAGGAAATGTGGATGGTAGTGGAGGATATTTGTAGTGAGGAGGATGAGGGGATTAAGATGGTGGTGGAGGTGATTTGTAGTTGTAATGAGGAGGAGGAGATGATAATGGTATTGTAGGTGACTCGTATTCACTTAAAAAGTGACCCTCCTCTACATTTATAGATACAACATTGTTTATTGTGGTAATTAGTCCAACCAGAAGCAATGTAATAAGTCTGGGACAAAGACAAGTGCCTCATCCCCACTTGAATTCCTCCACACCTTCCTTTCTTCAGTGAAAAACAATACCACAATTGGACCAAATGGAACTTCAGTATAGAAATGGCTCTGTTGCAAGATATAAACTCCTCTCTGATATCCAAAATGATGGTGGGTTGTGTTTATATAGCATTATACACATTGTGAATGGAAATAAGTTAAAACATATTTAAAGTGGAGAGGAATGCATCCAATAGCTAAACATATATAAATGTTATTTTAGTAAATGGAAAATCATTAAACTATTTTTTAGTGATGACAACAATGCGGTAAGATGGTGGTGCCAGTGACTAGTCGCTACATTATTTTTTCTTAAACATTTGTAATAAGATTCTTGATTCTATGTAAATGAATGTAATGGAATTTATGGTGTGATCAACGATTCAACTTGCAATTGAATTTTTTTAAATGATTTTTTCTTAATGCAAATAAAAGGGTGGATATATTACAAATACAATTTTATATGCCTCATTATATTTTTTATTGTGAATTTGTTTTTTGGTTGTGGATAAATTTGATGGAACTAATACTCCTCAATTTTTTACTCTAAACATAAGAAGGTAGACTAAAAATCACATTAGAATAATGCAATGGGGATGTTAAAGGTTTTCATGTGCTAACATTATTACATTAGCTACTTAATATGTGATTTTCATATAAGGAGGCCACCAACACTTCAACCGGTCGGTTTCTTCCTTTTGCATCTATTCTTGGAAGAGAGAAAAGCCACTATCTACCAACTTTGAAATATAGTTGGTCTTCTAATGTGCTCTATAGGGGTATTATGTTCTCTAGTGAAAGATGGAACACTCTTAAGGGAAGAAACATGATGTCATCATACTGAGAAAGGTTTAGTAGGCTTCCACCATTGAAAAGAACAAAAAATAATTTTCTAAGGACTGCCATATGCAAATTTGGAATTATAATGGTAGTGTATTAAGGGGAACTAGTAGCAAGTGGTTCTTTTTTGTACGTGGAAGATCTAGAAAACCTTTCCTTTTTGACTGAAAAATGAAGATAACTCAACAAAAATAGAAGTCTTACCTTTAGATGATGATGTGGTTATGAATTTTGGCATGAAATCTAAGGAAATTTTGAAGCAGGGATCCTTATCCTTTTGGAGTCACTAGATGTTGGATAAATGTTTCTAGATGATGAAACTAGCCAAGAACAACATCAAATCCTTAGAGAATCCTCTTTTTATCCCACTGTGTATGACAATTTGTTGTCACAAAGGAATGCACCCTTTGGGTAGTAGTGTGATGAATCCCTTTCCAACTGACAAAATTAAAACACTCATATGTTGTGGGTGACCTAAAGTTGGATTAAGTCTCTAGATAGGTCTGTTTCCCCTAGTGTAACACCTAAAAACTAACTCCACTCTATTTCTATAACAAGGAAAAGGGGGTAGGAACTAAGCAAAAGGATGAAACAAAAAATTGAAAACAAGGTGATGCACTGGAATGTTTGAGGACCTCTACTTTCCTGAGCGTACTTAACATACATAACTCACATTTTAATGTACTTATGTATACATGTTTCATAGAGGGACTTAAAGTTATTATAGCACACAGAAGGGGCAGAAAATGACTTTATAAGGGCTCAAATGGTGAAAATCCATTGTTGAATCTTGTATGAACTTTATGGAAACAAAAACTATGACCTTCCAATTAATGTATCCATAAATAAAGGTAAGGAAATATGACTGTAAATCATGGATAAATACTTCTATCATGGGATAAAATTAACTATATTGTAATTCTATACAATACATAGGTAGTGAGAAGGAAAAAATGGTTCCTTTATTAATCCAAAATATGCAACAAGTACAAAATCCAATAGGGATCAACCATAACCAACCATAGGTCTCTCTTAAAATGAATAATATCCTTCTTATATATAAGAGAGAATAAAATTATAGAGAGAAAAAGAAAAAGCATGCACAAATTCATTGTTTTCATACAAAATGATATAGGAGCTTTCATGGTGTATTAGGTCACATGGTGTAGGAGGTCAGTAGAGAGCTCAAAGTAGTGGAAAGATCTTCATTGGGCCCTTTCACATGTTTTCTTAACACAATATTAAAATCTCTTTCATCTTGCTCTTACATGTTTGAATTCCTCTTTTCTCCAACTTGATCTCCACTCTGGACTTAATCAAAATTATAGAATTAGAGTTTAACTTCATGTTTGGGCCCAAGATGACTTATCTGACTATTCTTTCTGTTTTCCATAGAGTTTCATATAGATACTTTCCTTGCTCCATGGATTTCAGCTTATTCGTTGTATTCTCTCTATTTTCCATAGATTATGATGTTCCTTTTGTGTGACTTTTGTGATCTCTAGCTTTACTTTGACTTCCATGGTCTTCCACTAAATTTATGGCAAAAAGCAATACTTAGTATACAAATGAGTGTTAATTGTTGTAATTGATATTTTATAATAAACTTAAATCCAACTTTGTAATTGTGACATGTTGCTCAAAACTAAGTAGTTCACATGTGTTCTCCTTCATGTAGAAAATGATGTTGGGAACCACTCTGTAATTGTGACATCTTTCCAATGAGGAAATGATAGATCACTCGGTTCCTCAGTTTTAACTTACAAGCATAGTAGTTTAAGATAAAACCATTGTTCTGATCATTCAAATTAAAAAAGACTCATCGAATTTTTACACCTTTATATTTCTAGCTGGCATTTATTTGATAGTGCAGCCATGAATGAAAGAAATCATCTTGGCACCGTAATAACAAAATAATAAATAAAATAATCATGTTGAGAGAGATCTAAAAATGAGACCGTTATTCTTCACTGCTGAAGAGAGAGAAATATTCTCCATAGCAGCTTGTTCCCTGAAGAATAACCAATTTATTGCTAACTAGAGAATCCATGTGATCGTTGTTTTATGGGAGTTGATAAAACATATTATTGAATTGCATTTCCCAAGACCTACACAAACATCGGAACAAGGAAATTATAATTAGTTCATAGTTATCACATTTTCCTTAGAAAACTATTTTCAAAGGATGTATATTCATGGAAAATAAGAAAAATAAATCTCACCCTATGGAAAACAACGCTCTTGGTGGTAGGAGTTTAATAAGGTGGAGGTGGAGAGTGGTAATAGTATGGGGGTGGAGGTGAAGGAGATGGTGGTGGAGGAGACTTGTAGTGGTGTGGAGGTGGAGGTGGAGGCGATGGTGATGGTGGTGGAGGGGACTTATAGTAGTAAGGGGGAGGAGGAGATGGGGATGGTGGTGGATGGGATTTTTTGTGCTATAGAGGTTGATGAGACAGTTATGGTGGTGGAGGGGACTTATAGTGGTAGGTTGGAAGAGGAGATGGGGATGGTGGTGGAGGTGATTTATAGTGGTATGGTGTAGGAGGATAAGGGGATGGCGATGGAGGTGATTTATAGTGGTAGGGGGGGGAGGAGATGTGGATGGTGGTGGAGGAGACTTGTAGTGGTATGGAGGAGGAGGAGATGGGGATGGTGGTGGAGGTGCCTTATAGTGGTATGGTGGAGGAGGAGAAGGGGATGACGGTGGAGGTGATTTATAGTGGTAGGGTGGAGGAGGAGATGGGGATGGTGGTGGAGGAGACTTGTAGTGGTATGGAGGAGGAGGAGATGGGGATGGTGGTGGAGGTGACTTGTAGTAGTAAGGAGGAGGAGGGGATGGGGATGGTGGAAGAGGTGATTTATAGTGGTATGGAGGTGGAGGAGATGGTGATGTTGGTGGAGGGGACTTGTATTGATAATTAGGAGGAGGAGGAGTAGGAGATGGAGATGGAGGTGGAGGTGAATTGTAGTGGTAAGGAGGAGGAGGAGACGGTGATGGGGGTGGAGGAGACTTGTAGTGGTATGGTGGAGGAGGAGATGGTGATGGCGGTGGAGGTGACTTCTAATGGTATGGAGGAGGAGGAGGAGATGGTGATGGTGGTGGAGGATATTTGTAGTGGTAAGGAGGAGGAGGAGATTTGTAGTGGTAAGGAGGAGGAGTAGATGGGGATGGTGTTGGTGGAGATTTGTAGTTGTATGGAGGAGGAGGCGATGGCGATGGTGGTGGTGGGGATTTATAGTAAGGAGGAGGAGGGGATGGAGATGGTGGTGGAGGGGATTTGTAGTGGTAAGGAGGAGGAGGAGAAGATGATACCGGTGTTGTAGGTGACTCGTATGCACTTAGTAAGTGTCCCTTCTCCGCATTTACAGATACAACATTGTTGATTGTGGCATTTTTCTAGGGGAAATACATAGTAAAATGGGCATTTATCCTTTCTATGTTCCCATTCCCCGTTCTAAGGCAAGTCGTCTTTTCACCTAGGATGGATAACAATTTATATTTAGGCCCTTTCCATCCTTGATTTAATAATCATTAAGTCATATAAATTATTATAAGTGCTCTATATATATTTTTCTTTTATTAATGGCACTTTATAATAATTAAATATAACTTAAGCCACCCTTATATTTTTCCTTTGGCCGTCGGGTTGACAAAATAGGCCAAAGGTCTTCAAATGGGAAGGGGATATTACACAATCTACGTACTGATCTGGAATGGTGCACAAAACTTCGGTGATAATTTGAAGTGTTCACCTCTTTTCTCAAATAAAAAGAGGTGAAATAAAGCTTGCAATAAAGTAGAAGATGTACAAAGTCCCAGTCTCCTTCAAATTTGTGCTCTATTTAGTGTTGAACAACTTGTTGCTTCATACGTTCCAAGCACATTTTAAAATTTTCCTTAAAAACGGGGATTATCTTTTGAGGCTCTTCTAGGCTGTTGGTATTTTTATAATAGTACTGATAAAATTCTTAATCCTTGATGGTTTATACTCGTAAAGGGAAAAGAATGGAGTGATACTTGATGATATATAGTAAGTGGTATTATATCTCTATTCTTCAAGGTGCAATCACCTAAACTATTGGTTTTGTTTTTCAGAAGCATTTGTTCACAAATTTAGTTTAACCATAGTTTGTGTATGGTATGAAGAGCTTGTGATCAAGGATACGACTGATAAGGAAATGGTTAAAATGAGTGTATTTAGTTAGGTGATCTACCGTGACTATTATTTTTGTTTTTGCCTTCTGAAACATGAAAGATATCAATGAAATGTGTAGAAATCTCTTCCCATTTCTGGTTGGGAACATGTAATGGTCGTAGTTAGCTCGAAAAAATGGTATTGAATCACTCTTCATTGTTGCTAAGTTTCACATTTTGCTACATCCTTCTTTATATCAGTCACCCTTTCTCCCCATTTAAAGGACCGTCACACATTGTAATAGGTTTTAAATAAAGTAACATGGTCTGAAACCAGCTAGTCATGGTTTTACTTCAACACTTACATTTTAAACTTTGAAGTTTGTCTCAAGTAAATATGTCTTGAAGTTTAATATAACATATTTTCAAGTAAATTTAGGATATTTTTTATTCAATCAATGATCCTTTTTCAGTTATTGTCATTGACACATAATCCATTCTGGGACCACAATTGAGGTTGGACATACCTTTTTTTGCCTCTTTGCAAGACAGTGCTCTACAACAGCATTTTGTTTTCCCTTCTTCTTCAGTGGACAAATTCTTACTATCCTGTCTCAGAATGATGCTAACAACTCCGAAGGAGCACTACTCACATCAAAGATTGAGTTGGAGCAAATGAGCAGAGAATTTGAGTTCCAAAAAACACTTGAATCCACGAAGGAATCAACTTGCACAGGAGAACAAAAAACTTTCAGTAGAGCTACATGATTGCAAAATTTTTTTTTATCCACGATGCAAGATGAACAGTTAAATCACAATAATCATTTGAAAGATGTTGTACTTCAGCTTCGTAATGCAATGCATGAAAGTATGTATCTCACAAGCAATTTGCACAAACATACACATTTGTTAGTGGAGGCAGAGGGAGAGTTTTTGAAGTCCACACAGAAAGCACATGCTGATTCATTTCTATTGAAAAACCAATCAGATTTATTCCACAGAGAGTGTATTGACCAAGGGATCTCATTAGGGGATGATCCTAATGACTGTGAATTTGCAATGCATCACATGGTAGAAAACTTTGAGGAAAGCATTCAACAGTCTACTGGTGAGTCAGATATAATGATTATCAATTCAGAGCTAACGTTTGCTGTGAGTGCTACATTGGAGATTTTTGCAGAATATAGACTTTTGCAGGTAAAATTTAAATTTATTATTTACTCGTCTACGGCAGGCAGAGGTCAAAGAAAGTGGAGGAAATATGCAGGATCCTTGTTGATGATTGTGGAAAATTTGTTAAATAGTTGCAGCAAGCAATCGGTGAAAGGTCACAGTATGAAGCAATTATAAGGTAACTTGTGTCCGCTTTGTTTACAAAGGACAAAGATATCCAAGATATCAATGGAAAATATGTTGAACTTTCTCAGAATCGTGGTTAGATTGAGGAGGTTAGTGCCAAATGCATATTACTTGATAAGAAATGTGCAGATATGGCAAAGCAGATAACTCAACTTGCAAATGAGAGGGATTCTTTACATTTGGAGGTAGAAGCTATTCAACTATCTCTTCAAGACAAGGAAATGCTGATGAAAGCTTCTGCAGATTCTCATTATGATTTGAAATGCCAATTTGATATGGCCACCGAGAAGCTAATAGCTTCCATCGAGGAGGCCATTCAAGATGAAACGTTGTATGATGATCCTTGCATCCAGAGAAATGGCCCTGGATTCAAATATAGTGAATGCCCTGGATCCCTTTTTGTAACTGTTTAAAAATGTAAATTCAGTCGCAAGGGCATGTTAAGAGCTGTTTAAGGACTGACTTTGATCTGGGAGAAACTTGGAAAAATAGAGTCAATAACAGGAACTGTTCAACAGGAAATTGAAATAGAAGAGGATCCTAAATCAAGAGAATCTGTTTAGAGATATTTCAACCATGATTTATGGAGTAATTCAATTATAATTACTATGAAGAGGCACTTCATCCAAAAGAGCATTTTCACCTCTAAGCTATGAAATAAAAATTACAGTTGTTTTCACATGACAATAATATTAGTAAACCTCTTCCTTACAGTTATATTCACATGACAACTACCTTCTTTTATTGTATTCCAGGATTTGCAGGACCGTGGTTGTGGTATGTAGTAATGTATTCAATTCAGTTTATGATGCATCCATTTTTTTGTGGCAATTAATGTATGCTTCTAATTATTAAGTATATTTTTGGTTGGATGTAGGCATGCTCCCCCGAAATCTACTCCTGTGCACCCTCAGTTGTGGTTTGTTACTCCTCCTTCCTTGCTGCTCTGGTCTTAAGCTCCACTGGCTATTTCTGGGAAACCCCCATTGATGCCCATAAGGGCGTCTCAAGTGCCTCAGCCACCACAACCGTTGTTTCCGATTAGAACTTACACACTTCATTTTCTAATTCAATTGCACCATTTTCACAGATACCAGTACTTCAGAGGCCACCTCATCTTCCATCACAACCACCATTCGCTATTCAGAACAGATAACCTTCCCTGTCTATTTCTAACATCATCTTCGCAATCTCCAATGCAGGCACTATATTCTTCTACTCCTGCAGTAACGCCATATAAAAAGTCTTCTCAAGCATTATTTCCTATAAATGGTCCTCATTCAAATACATACTTTTGGTCTGCAAATCCTCAAATCCCTAAATTTTTTGTTACATCCCCTGCTTTTCAAGTTATATGTGAGATACATATACCTCAAGCTAACCGCTTGCTTTGTGCTCACTGAAGAAATGTGATCTAGATATCAAAGGTTAAATTTGAAGATGCCTTATAAATGATGAAACATAATGATTCCTTCCACATGTCAATCTTGTTTTCTTAGATGATAATTGTCTTTTGGTTTGGACAACTTCTGCTATGCAAATCTATAATTGTTTATATAATTTACCGTTTCAGTTCAAATATTCAATATTTTTTTAACTGCTCTTTCATTCATCACTTGCTCTCCAGGTGTGATCACATATTATGGCATGGTAAAGGTCTAAATCAGCTCTCTTATGTTCGTGGGTAATCGAAGTTCTCCGACCATCGACCTGTTTATTCAGTTAGAAATGCTCAATATAAGCAAATTGAAACAAGCCTTGATGAGCTTGGGTGCAAGATTGCAAGTAGAAAAGCTTGTGACCTGAACTAATAGCTGTCATTAAATTTCCAAATCTTTGATGTGAGTAGTGCTCCTTCGGAGTTGTTAGCATCATTCTGAGACAGGATAGTAAGAATTTGTCCACTGAAGAAGAAGGGAAAACAAAATGCTGTTGTAGATGCACTGTCTTGCAAAGAGGAAGAAAACATGGTATGTCCAACCTCAATTGTGGTCCCGGAATGGATTATGTTTCAATGACAATAACTGAAAAAGGATCATTGATTGAATAACAAATATCCTAAATTTACTTGAAAATTTGTTATATTAAAGTTCAAGACATATTTACTTGAGACAAACTTCAAAGTTTAAAATGTAAGTGTTAAAGTAGAACCATGAGTGGCTGGCTTCAGACCATGTTAATTTATTTAAAACCTATTACAATGTGTGACGGTCCTTTAAATGGGGAGAAAGGGTGACTGATATAAAGAAGCATGTAGCAAAATGTGAAACTTAGCAACAATGAAGAGTGATTCAATACCATTTTTCGAGCTAACTACGACCATTACATGTTCCCAACCAGAAATGGGAAGAGATTTCTACACATTTCATTGATATCTTTCATGTTTCAGAAGGCAAAAACAAAAATAATAGTCACGGTAGATCACCTAACTAAATACACTCATTTTAACCATGTCGGACGTCAAACACAAGGAAATCTTTGAAGGAAAATTTACAAGCTACAATGGATTTCCTAAAGTAAGAGTATGCAGTCAAGATTCTCTTTCTGCGAGTAATTTTTGAAAATAACTATGCTTATCAGTCGTATCCTTGATCAAAAGCTCTTCATACCATACATAAACTATGGTTAAACTAAATTTGTGAACAAGTGCTTCTGAAAAACAAAACCAATAGTTTAGGTGATTGCACCTTGAAGAATAGAGATATAATACCACTTACTATATATCATCAAGTATCACTCCATTATTTTCCCTTTACGAGTATGAACCATCAAGGATTAATATTTTTATCAGTACTATTATAAAAATACCAGCAGCCTAGAAGAGCCTCAAAAGATAATCCCCGTTTTTAAGGAAATTTTTAAAATGTGCTTGGAACGTATGAAGCAACAAGTTGTTCAACACTAAATAGAGCACAAATTTGAAGGAGACTGGGACTTTGTACATCTTCTAATTTATTGCAAGCTTTATTTCACCTCTTTTTATTTGAGTAGAGAGGTGAACACTTCAAATTATCACTGAAGTTTTGTGCACCATTCCAGATCAGTAAGCAGATTGGTCCAATAGCTTGTGCATTGGAATTACCAATATCAAGCCAAAAACACATTGTTTTCAATGCTTCTTGTCTCAAGATGAAATTGGGTGTGAATGTTCCTATTCAAACTGAATTACTAATCCTTGATGAAGAAGAACTACTTTTCCTTGAACCTGAAGGTGTTCTTGAAACTCGTATAACAAATTTGAATTCTAGAAAATACTCTGGTTGTTTGATCAAGTGGAATAATTTGCCACTAGACAAAACATAGAAGAGTACAAGACTACCCCCAACTGCTGGTTAAGTAACAAATCTAAAACATACCCACCAACAACATACACAACTACAACCCCAAAATACAAGCCTACCCCCAACTGCACCATTACCGGCGTAGACTTGCTCCCCTAGGAGCAACCACTAGTTATATAATAAAATGTTGAAGAATAACCATTAGGGGTTGACGAACATTAAAAAATGGATAGTTTTCTAGCAAGTGTTACTTTCCACTTAGATAGTCCAATATATGCATGGATTTCCTAAGAACATAAAAAGTGTTAAAATCCATCAAAGGAGGTCCAAAGTAGGCCGTATAGAGAGAAATTTTATGCTCAATTTGAATTGATCGTAGAAAGTAGTTATTTTCAATGCACTATTTTAATTCTACAATCTTGTAATGGAAGCACTAAACCATCCTACTTCAGAGCTTTTTTAGCTATGTTTTAGGTTGATTTTTATTGAATACCAAATGGAAGAAAATAATGACCTTTTATGTGATGAGTGTATATGCAAGTTGTGTTTTATAGAGCTAGAAAGTGAAGAAGATTGAGATTTATGGAAGATATATTTATCCTCTTATAAATATCCACAAATCATTACACTTGCAACTTCATAAAGAACACTTTAGATGAAAAATTATTGAAACAATTAGAGTACATATCTAAAACAACATGCTTTATTAGATCCTAAATATATTACTTTGAAATGTGGGAGTAGTTACTTCTCAAAAATTATTATTTCTTTTTTCTTATTATTTAACTTTTGAAGATAATTTTGACACTCCTCTTATCTTTTTAATGATATATTATCCTCGAGTTCCATTGGCCATACTTATAATGTATTGTACTATTAATGTCTAAACTAAAGTGTCATGAAGGTTGAGAGTGATGGAGAAGGAGACAAATGCGTAGAAATATTGAATGATTTTATACAATGCAAAAGGTGTATAAATACAAGAGGAGAAGGATGTTGGTTGAATAATCGTATGAAATGTCAGTCATAGCAAACTTGGCTAATACAATGCAATATTACGTTAGTTTATGCTAACACTCCCCCCTTATTACATTGTTTTTATAAATGTACCCCTGACCATCATCTTCTTCTTTGGATTCACAATCTTGTTGAGTCGCGTTGTGTCCTTTCTACTCCCTGTGGCAAGGACATCATCTGGATTTCTATGAATCGTTGTAACTAGATGTTCTCTCTTTCATTAAAATTGCGAATGAAGAGATGAGCTCGGTATGCTCATGTAATGAGATGTAGATGCTCCTGAGGGCGTTCGATCTTGCGTTCGTCATTTGCATCATAGCCTTCTTCAAGCTTGGCACAAATCTTCTCCATTTGGTATTGTACGTCACATTATGTCCTTGAATTGCAAGTTTTGGAGAATTTTAAAGCAACACACTGTAGATATCGATGCTCTTGTGGTCTTGACTTTGGTATCTCAAATGTTGCATGTCTCTATGGCTACTTGAAATATTGCTAACATCTCCGGGAATGATTGTCATGCGTTCAAATGGTTACACTGGATCATAGGCTAGTTGTTCACATTTCTCTCTTTTGGCTTTATAACATATTTGATGAATAAATGAAGTTGGGATTTGAACTCGTGTTTATTCCAATTGATTCAAACTACTTTCACATGTCTCCTGATCTTTTGTAGGCTACGCATTGATCCAGTTTTCTCACCAATGTATTCCTTGTCTAAACGATGGTTTCTTAGAGGCACAGGATCCAATCCTTTGGTCATTGCCCAAGATTTTTATGATGGTGTTTGGGAGCTGCTCTTTCCGCACAATAGTTACCCTTAGACTCCATCAATTGTTTCCACGCTAGAGGAAGAGAATCCAAGAGAGGTCTACGTTGGTGTGCAGAAATTTCATATAATGATGCATGTCGTGGTGAAGTAGAGTGGGTTTTTTGGCTTTGATGTAGTGCTCAACTTGTTTGTGAGCTTGGTGCTTGTCTTTTCCTCTTTTATTTACTTCCCAAGCTCTCGAGTTTCTTGAGGAGAAACAACTTTGCTGCTAGGTGCTCTATCATTGAATTGATGGCATGGGAGGAACAACTATGTTCATCACTAGTCTCTGCTTGTTTGTACAAGTCGGTCATCAATGAAACAATCCTCCTTTTCTATGCAGGATCCTTCCTCCACTCACACTAAACCGATGGTCTTCATGCAGGTTGATGCCACTCACAAACAAAAAAAAAAACCCAAGCACATGGACTTGTATGACCAGGCCTAGGACCTTCATCCTTGAGACGCTAAGAAGGCTCACCTTGGCTGAAATGCAAGGCTGCAACTATTTGATGACTGCTACGATGACATCTGGAGAAAAATGAAGAAAACACTATTTACATCCATTTGTTAAAGTTTCCATTCATTTTTTGTTGTTAGTGCACAAATAACTCTGATGGTTTTGATCTTCATATTAGGTACAAAGGTATCCTCGTATTCAATTCCATCCTACTGAGCATATCCCTTTGCAACTAGTCATGCTTTATACTTGTCGATAGATTCATCTACCATGTATTTTGTTTTGAAAATCCCTTTGCAACAAATATAATTCTTTCTTGCAAGAAGATCAACAAGTTCCCATGTTTGATTCTGAATCAGGGAGTCATCTTCTGCATCCATGGCCTTCTTCCACTCTACTTGAATGAGTGCCTCGTGAACTGTCTTAGGTTCGGTGCTATCAACCATTGAACTCATGAGTGCAAGATTTACCTCATTTCTTGCATGTCTTCTCGTTCTGACTCCTGATGAAGTATCTACAAGAGAGTTTAGGTGAGAATTTGTGATGATGATTTAGACCTAATTCAGACATTGATGTTGTTGTTAATGTGAAGAATTATTTTCCAAATTAAGAAGATCAATTAACAATTCTCCTTGTCGCTAATCTTTCTTGTGAGAAGAATCTTCATGTTCATCGTCTAATTATGAGAGAAATCTATGAGAGGAGGTCGATACTAACTCTTCTTTGTGTGGGAATGAGTCAAATGATGACTCATCACAAACCACATCTCAAATCTCATATATCTTCTTCTGCCATAACTCCAAGCCAAGACAATAGTGAAGCAACCCCATATCTATCATGTCAAAGGATTTCTTCAAATTATTCTTATAATTTTCAATGTTATTGTCTGAACTCCCTGTGATCACAAGATCATCCACATACAAAACCAAAATTATAATCTTTGTGCTTATCTTTTTGATATATATATATATATATATATATTTGAATCGGACATGCTACGAGTGAATTCATGCTGCAATATGTGATCATCTATTTTAATGTACCATGCCCTCAGTGCTTGTTTAAGTCCATAATGAGACTTAATTAGAGGACATGTCTTTTAAGGATTTGTCAATGTAGTGGAATATTTGCTCATGCTCTAATACCAATGAAGGATCTTAAAAGAACACATTGAATTAATTTATTCAAAACACACCAACGAATATATTGATCCAAAAATGGATGGACATAAAAACCTAGTTCTATGTATTCTCCATAGTTAACACTTGTAGCATAGATTCTCAACATGTTCTTATTCAAGAGATGGTCTAATCAGGTTGAGGGTGATCCGTACACCTTCAAATGACATCATAAGGCCATTATTTTTATGTTTGGGAAATTTTCTAGGTAACGGTTACATCACTGCCTTGGCGGTTATGCAATCGTTAGTTACAGGGACATGTGATTGCACAACCGTCAGTCTGTCCTTACCGGCAGCCCTATCCCCGATGACGCTAGAATTCAGGAAACTCAATAGTTACAAATGTTTGGGCTTCCAAACGGTTTTGTTCGTCTTTCCATCCGTCCTTGGATAGAGCAACTATAAATACAAGTTCAATTCTTCATTCTAAAAAGTGACTTTGAGTGCATTCAAGTGTGAGCAAAGAGGAGTTGTAGTTCTTTCTTGTTTTGTTCATTAAGAGTGAGTTCCTTCTTGTTGAGGAGTTGAGAGAGTAAATACAATTAGAAGGACTTAGAATCCTTGTTGAAGACCAATTATTGGCACTAACTTTGTATTTTGGAGATTTACAGAGTGAGAGGGAAGCAATTTGCTTACCCAATGGAGTTTTTCCCACATTGGGTTTCTCCGGTATAAATTTTGTGTCTCCTTTGTCTCTATTTCTCAATTGTGCATTATATTTGCAATTAATTCTTACACATTGTATTGGTTTAAGGGAACTTAGTAGATTTTTTCATTCAATTATCACTAGAAAGGATCTATTTATCCAAAAAAAAAAGGTAGTTTATAGATCAAATTTTAACTTGCAGTACTTTTGACATGTCGGTCGCGGCTTGCTCATCGAAAGTCTTGCAAGTTGAAATCGGGCAGGAAAAAACAAACCCTGAAGATATTCAAAGTAAAGAACAAAGCTACAGCCTATTCTCAGCGGAATTTGGAAAGCGCCACAGTCTCCATCTGTTGGGAACTACGACCAGATGGTTTCTGATCCACATCAATTTTTACAGCCAGAACTTGTTTCAAAAGGACATCTTCACTGTAGTGGGATGGCTCCATGCGAGGTAAAAAATGAACGCCATTGAAGAAGTCTATCGCATCACAAGAGCACAGTCGATAGTTTCTCTGTGTTCCACAATGTCGGGGTGCTGGTTCACAGTCACTTTAATCTCTCGCATGGGAACTTCATGACGGTTTTCATGTTCGTGCTGGCCATTTCATAAAACCACTAGTGAGGTACCAAATGCGGGGACTTTTACTGTGACAGAAATCATATTTCCTTCATTGTTCTTTACTCATTCACCATACACATTTCCAGGGAAGCACCAGGGCATCCTCTTCTGCCAGCCACGAAAATGAAATCATCTCAAATTCATTCCCTCGACATGTATTTTGTTTATCTCTATATCTATTTCAAATAAACGCTTTGGCACATGAATTTTAGAGGCTAATTCCACACTATTGGGTTTCAATGAATTGCCAATTGTGTGGAATCATCCTCTATAATTTTGATCTTGAAGGGATCGAATATCGATGACTTTTTGTGTATCAACTATTCGCCTGTGATTATTTGAGCTTAAAGCTGAAAAGGGAGGTTTATCGGGTTTTCCTCATTTTTAAAATTTGCTCCCTTTAAATACAAATTGCATTCATGTGAAAAATGTGGGCGTGAGCAAGAGGATAAAGTGGAGCACATAACAGATATTATTTGGGTAAGAACAATCTAAGTCCTGGAATAGGTGTGGGACATGCAAGTATTTAATTCTCATATTTTATTTAAAAATCTCTCTTTCGAATGAAAGATGAAATCTGCCTTTCACTCATATGGCCAATTGCTAGTGTGGCTCAAGATCAACATGATAAAGCGGAACACATATCATATAGTATTTGGGTAGGAACAATCCAAGTTGGGGAATAGGTGTGTGACATGCAGGGATTTAATTCCCACATTTTTACTAAGTCATGGAATAGGTGTGGGACATGCAAGAATTTAATTCCCACATTTTTATTTAAAAATCCTTCTTTTGAATGACAGATGAAATCCACATTTTGCTCATATGGCCAACTGCTAACATGGCTCAATTATCGATTATTATTCACACATCACCTTCTCCCCTGCAAGTACTCGAGCTTGAAATTGAAAACACGTGTTTATTGGGTTTTCCTCATTTTTAAATGTTGGTCCCTTTAACGTAAATTACATACATGTGCATAATGCGGGTGATATCAAGACGAAAAGTGGAGCACATAATAGATATTATTTGGGTGGGAGAAATATAAGTTGTTGAATAAGTGTGGGGCATGCATGTATTTAATTCTCACACCTTTATTTCTAACCTTTGATTTATGCCTTTGTCCTCCTTGAACATTCCTTTTACGTGTCCTCGTTACCTGATCCCACGAGAGTAATGCCAACTATCAACTTGCCATATCAACATACCTCCCTCCAAGCATCTTCTTGGGAAAAAGCACGTTGCACTGCCCTTCACGCTTCCAAGGTGTACATCACCTACATCATCCAAACCTAAAAAATTGTGTGCCTCACTGTTAGGGACAAACCCTATTTGCTTCCATGGTAGCTACAAAAAAACCCTAATCACAATTGTGTATGAAGCCCCTACCTTGGGGTTTTAGGTCCTCAACATATCCTTGTCTCTAAATTATCCCTTCAAATGTGAAATTGAATTCCCCTTACATTTACTTGTGTTCTAACTACCCGTAAAAGACAAGAGTTGAAATTACAAACAACTATTGACATCAACAGTATTGATCAACAACTCTGTGCATTCTTAGATATATTCAAAATATTTTTCCTCGACCCCTTGCACACCATATGCACTTTATATTTCAATTAGTTGACACTAAATGTCGCACAGCCAAAAATCATTACACCATAAAAATGAAAAGTGACAAAATAGCACATCTCGATTGTTGAGTTACATCTTTTTGCAGCCCATACGTCTATTGTGGTTTGGCTTCGAACTAAGACCCTAGTGAATTCTCACATATTTTTATTTTGGCCCTTTTAAACTCACATTACACTCACATGAATAATGTGCACGAGATTGAGATGATTAAGTCGAGCACATACAATAGATATAATTTAGGTAGGGACAATATTCTTTGTGGAATAGATGTCGGACATGCAGTTATTTAATTTGCCCCTTTTGATTTACAACATTCTAACTTTTTGTGTGTCACCTATTCTCCTACAATTATTTGAACTTAAAATTAAAAAGGGAGGTTTATTGGATTTTCCTCATTTTTTTATTTTTGGTCCCTTAAAACACAAATTGCATTCATGTGAGTAATGCAGGCGAGATCAAGATGATAAAGTGGAGCACATAACAATTTTTTTTGGTTAGGAACAATCTAAATTGGGGAAATGTGTGGGACATGCAGGGATTTCATTCACACAGTTTTACTTATTCGTGGAATAGGTGTAGGACATGCATGTATTTAATTCCCACATTTTTATTTTAAAATCCCCCTTTCGAATTGCACATGAAATCCACCTTTCTAATATGGCCAACTGCTAGTGTGTATTCATTATTGATTATTTTACGTTCATCATTTGTTCCCCTCCAAGTACTCGTGCTTGAAACTTAAAACGAACATTTATTGGGTTTTCCTCATTTTTAAATTTTGGTCCTTTTAAATGCAATTTTCATTCATGTGCATAATTTGAGTGAGTTCGAGACGAAAATATGGAGCACATAGCAGTTATTATTTGGGGGGAACAATTTAAGCCATGGAATAAGTGTGGGACATGCATGTATTTATTTCTCGTGTTTTTATTTATGACCTTTGATTCATGTCTATGTCTTCCTTGAACATTCCTTTTACGCATCCTTGTTGCATGATCCCATGGGAGTAATGACAACTGTCGAGGTGCCATATCAGTAGATCTCCCTCCCGAGCATCTTCTTGGCCAAAAGTATGTTGCGTCACCTTTCACATTTGTACTTCACATTTATCATCCACACCTAGAAAAAATGCATGCCTCACGACTAGAAGCAAACCCTATTTATTCTAACAAATCAAGGTTCTTATATATCTCCAAAATATGTTATCTCAACCCCTTGCACACCATATACACTTTTTATTGCAAACACTTGAAACTAAATGTCGCACAGCCAAAAATCTCTACGCCATAAAAAAGGAAAAGATGACAAAATAGCACAGCTTGATTGTCATATTACATCTTCTTGTAGCTTGTATGTCCATTCCTTGGAGGGGCTCTATTATCAACGATTGTTCATGTATCACTTTATTTACTATAATTACTAGAGCTTACAATTGAAAAATGTGCCTACAAAGTGCTACAAGAAGCAAGCAGTGAGGTTGGGTTTTGAATTGGGACTCTACTAAATTCTCAAAAATTTGTATTTTGGCCCCTTTAAGATCGCATTCCCCTCACATGAATAATGTGCATGAGGTTGAGACGACTAAGTGGAGCACATATAGTAGATATTATTTAGGTAGGAACAATTTGATTCATGGAATAGGTGTGAGACATACATCTATTTAATTTCCTACCTTTTAATTTAAAATCCTACCTTTTAATTTAAAATATTCCATTCATTCCACGTCTTACATATCCAATTACATTTTTTCCAATCGAAAACCTTGATGTCATGAAATAAAAAATCAACAATATTGATTGACAGATAAAATCTACCTTACATTGATATGTTTGTTTGCTCCAGACCTCAATTAGTGATGTTTGTTCTCCCATCATCTACTTTCATACACGTACTTGAGCTTATAACTGGAAAGGGAGGCTACAAATTGCTACACGATGGATCCATTCTGGCTGGGTTTTGAACCCTAAACGTTTTCGATTTTCCTCATTTTTTCCTTGTGTCCTCTTTGTGAGATTAAAATGCTCGAGTAGAGCATAAATAGAAGATATTATTTGGGTTTAAAAAATCTAATCCATTGAATAGGTGTGGGAAATACAATCCAACTTCTTGATCTAGCTTTTAATCATATAACTTGTCATTCTGAGCGCTCAATTGTCGATGCCTAAATGTGCATCAACTATTTCATGCAATTACTCAAGCTTACAATTAAAAACAAGGGCTACAAATTTCTACAAGAAGTTTTCATTGCGGTTGGGTCCCGATCATGGAAGCAATTGGATTTTTACTTTTTTCATTCTCGCCTCTTTAAGTGAAAATTGATCTCACGTGAATAATGTTTAACCCTAATCATTAACCTTATAGTTGGAGAGAAACCCAATCTAAAATTTGCATGTAATCGCTACATTAGGATGTTAGGTCCGCTCCACATCTTCATGCCTTTTTCATGTCCCATGAAATGTGTATTTCAATTCCCCTTGAGTTTACATATGTTCTAACTACCAAATAAATGCAAGGGCTGAAATTTCAAACAATTATTCACTTCGGAAGCATTGTTCGACCACTCCTTGCACTTAGGATTGATAGACATGTCATGCGGTTCTTAGAAGGTATAGTTTCCCATTGGCTCCTTGTTCCAATTTCCCTACCCTTACAATTCTCCACCCTCAAAGCCCTTACTCTACGCCCATCTTCCTCTCCCATTGTTTCTCTTCCTCCACTTTTATTTCTTCTAAAGATTCCCTTCGGCATTTCCATCATACATTTCATGTGCTATTACAATCTCGCAATAACAAGGAATCGCGCCTAAATTCTCTAAAACTTTTCCCACACTCTTAAAGCCCTCTATATTTCCCTTCCCCACCCTTCCATACTATCAGTCCTTTCTTCTTGTATGGCTTCTCGGTCTACCCTCCTCTTTGTCTATCTATGTTTGAAAATTGTATTCTCCATTACTTGTGCATGTCTTACTTAATGTTTAAAAAACATCATTTCTTTCTTCCCTTTCTTCTTTTTGCACCATACTTTGTTCTCATTTTCGCATCATTCACACGCCACATCCCTTTCGACGTTCACATTGTATTGCTTGTGTGTGATTGCTAGTTGGTATACAATTCATATAATCAATCTACCAACTTTTTGTTTTGTCAAAGGGTCATTGGCACGTTAACCTCTCATATACAAGATTATAGCGGGTTGACTTCGAGTCAGCCTATGAGAAATGTATTGTGGGTCCTTGTTTTAATTAAATTTTGGTCAAAGTTTAAAATACTTGAAACTTGATTGAGAGAATGAGGCATACATATAGGTGGTCGATCTCCCGTTAATAAGTAGTTGGCCATCATCTAATGCAACTACACAATCTAAACTAATTGGGTTGTTTCAATGACCCGTACAACATTATTCATAACTGGTATAATTTTAATTAATAATATATGTCATGTAGTAAATATTTCAACATTTTCCTTTAGTACGAGAATAGGGAAGGAAACTACATATTATTGGAAACACACATATTTTTATGCGTACTCTACCATTAGTGACCGCTTGCATGAAACATGTGTATGCATCCACTTACAATGTGTGGTGAGCTTCTCACTGTCACATGCACAAACCTAAGGCACCCTCATTTGTTCTTCGTTTTAGCTTCAATGAGTGTTGACCTTCACACTGACACATATAGGAACACATTCTTTTGTTCATGTTCTCACTTCCAATGAGTGTTGAACTTCTCACTAACACATCATGCATGAAGCAATTATATACATATATATCTACAATGAGTGTTGTGTTTCTCACTGTCACGAAAACACAAAAAAAATAGAGGATTGGGTCTTCATTATCTTCAGTGAGTGTTGGACTTCTCATTGAAGAACTTGTGTTTACAACCACCATTTTAGATGATTGCCACTTGATCATGAACAATATAAGACAATCAACATTGCTACTTGGAAACCAATCTCAACTTTAGTTGTTTCGGTGCAATTTTTTTTGCCACTATTACAATTTGTAACCTCTGAGTGGGCTTGGAAATTGAGGATCTATAGGTCATATTTTGTGTTTTTGGTTGTATATTAGAGCCTATATTTTAGGCTACCAGTTATAAATAATACAAACTGTAAAATTTGTTTTTTATAAAATGTTTTATAAGTTAAACAAGAATTTAGAGGAAAATCTAGCAAATTGTAAGTAGGTTCTCTATTGAAAAGTGTGCTTATAATACAAAATGTTATTAAAAAATATAGGCCAGTATAATCTCCAGCCCAAATACTAACATGAAAAAATTGTAACAATTGACAATTTTTATTTGACAAGCATACTTGATTTGAAATTTTAGATTTGTCTCTGAGTTAGTGGCGAACTTAAGGTCACTGATGAGCCTCCTTCCTCTATTGCCTCCAACCTCTAGTTAATTTAGTTCAATTAACCAAGTGGGTATTGATGTTCAATGGTTTTAACATTGTGTTTATTTTTTCATGAACTTCCACCTGCAAGCAAAAATATGTGTATGGGTGTTGGGTACAACCAATAATGCGCCCATGTATAGATAAGTTTTTATGGTTTGCTTTTTATGAAAAAAATATTTATTTTCAAAAATCGTTAAAAATAAGGAAAAATCATTTTTCTAAGATAATTAGGGTACAATTTTACACTTTGTGGAAAATTTTCACCTATTTTCCTATAATTTCACAATTTTATTTTTTATAAAATTTGTAATGAAATTTATACAACTCAATAAAAAATCTATGAAACCCTAAATTTATACAAAAACAACTTTGAAATAATATTTTGCAATAAATTATGCAACTTTACTCCAATACCTCTTTAGTGTGCAAGTTTTGTTGCTATACTTTATAAAAAAAAAAAAAACGGGTTTCTTATAGATCTCACACTCCTATTGTTCCAAATGAATAAGGCTTTGATCTCTCTCTGTCTGCCCACTTTTTGCACTCCTGCTGCAATATTCTCTTGCACCTATATTTGCTCCTTTAACAGTCACACCTTTCAAACAAATATTTTGTCATAACAGCATACAGAATCTTTAAGTTATATGCATAAAAATTATAGAGCTCCTTTTCAGCTTTCCAACAACAAAAAAAATGGCCGCAATCCAATACATGATGCAAAAGATACATCTATTTTACTAAAAGCCACTTTGCTGGAATTTAGTGATGACTTTGAAATGACTCATTTCTTTCTCTATAAAGCAATAATAAATGAGAAGCTTCAAACATTCCTTTCAAATGCAAATTATTCTCAATGGGGATGTTTCTAATCCACACACTCTAGCAAATAAATAAATCTTCCATCTCTATTCCAACACAGTGGCAAACAAATAAATCTCACATTACTCTCACACTTCACCAATCAAATAAATTAAAAGTCTCTAAACTAAACATAAAATAAAGGACGAGACTTTTATGAATAGGGACAACCAAATAAAAACATTTTCCTTGGTCAATCACACCATCATTTTCATACTCTTCATAGGCACTTCGCTATAACTTTCTCCTGTTCTTACCTGCTTCAATACCAAATAAAATTTTGGTCGGAGTTTTACTCACTTAAAACTTGATTGTATATTTCAAAGAGAACAAGACATACATTTAGGTGTTTGATCTCATATTAATGAATCGCCCATTATTTCATGCAACTACACAATCTAAACTAAGTGGGTTGTTTCCTATGTTGCCATGATACGGTATAGGTACAGGTTCGGGTATGTGCTTGATACGTGGATACATCAGTTTTAAAAAACCCTTGGATATGATACATCTTGAATGTGTGTATATATATATATATATATTCATTTTTAATCCATAAAATATACAAAACTTGAAAAATATAGTATGGTCAATGCTCAAAACATTCAATATACTTTAGATTATACATTTTTTATGATATATGAATATTGTATTCTTTTGTGTTTCATCCATTTCTTTTGGGATTAATTTTTGTGTTGCGATGGTGGCCATAAAAGATGTATATAGGGAGCTCCTTAAAGGACCCATTAATGAGATGACTCTAACCTCACAATGATAACTAAAGAGGTTAATCCAATGGTTGGTTCTTGCATTCATTATTATCCAAAAATCACCTTATAATCCTCCTTAAGGATGCAGGGAGGGAGTCAATGTTTGTGCCTTGGTAGTTTTTGGGAAAGGATGCTCTTTAAAACTTTACGCTATGCAATTTGTGGTTCCTAATTTTTCTATAGTATTGAAGATCGTCTGAGATTTGATATCATAGAATCACTTGTATAGAGGCTCATATATATGTCCAAATTCTTCTGACTATCGTTCTTTCTTGTCCCCCCCTCTTGGCCAATTGCGATGGATACCCAACAATTACCTCAAACATTCTTAATATTCTTTGAATTTTTTTTCTTCAATAAACTAGAGGGATTTTAAACAATCTCCAGATTTCCTTGTGGTTGTCATGCCCTCCTAGTCTAGTACTCAATAAAATTGAAGTTTGTTGGGGAGGGGGATGCTACTGTTTTTCTCTTATGTGCATCATATGTCTATGGAAAATGTGTTCTATTGCATGTATTCTGGGGTGGTAGATGTGTTTGTGTAAACTAATAAGGGCATTACATGCTTTGAGGTATAAATCAGTGTTTTGGTTATTTTACATTTTTTACCTAATTGTGTCATTTACTTGCTAATTAGCGTAGCTGTTGCTTACAAGGCAATAGATTCATTTGTGTTGTTATTTCCTTAAGTTATGCATCATGGACTTATGTTTGTAGTGTGCCTTTTCTATGGTAAGTGTGGAGATATTGCTAGCTAATTTTAATTTTGTTTGTATAGGCCAATTTGATATTGGTAATGAAATTATGGTTGTAGAATGGTTATATTCGACATGTATCTAGTAAAAGAGAAGTGAGATGCATTAGGTTATTTTCGAGAACTCTCACAAAAGCGTATGAAATACAAGAAAATCAGGCTTGTAAGGCATTTTTAGGTTCTAATGTAATTGTTGCTTTAAAGGTAGAGATTATTTAGTATATGATATTTAGATCTTGTCTAAGACATAGGTGAGCTTTTTGTAAATGAAAGTTTTTTGGTACTTAGGAAAAGAACATTTGTCTACCTGAAAAGAGTTTGAGAAACATGAATGGTGGATTTTATTATTGGGAAGTTGTACTTTGTTTTTCTTGTATGCAGGGTTTATGGATTCCAAATTTCTAAGGTAGCAATAAGACAATAGACTATGAAGAAATGGATTCCAGACGGGGAGTTACATATCTAATTAATTATTTGAGTGTATTATACGTCAGGTTTTTATTGTAATAAGAGTGGATCAGGATATTTCAAAGTTTTTTTTTTCTCAAACTTATATATATGAACAAGTTGAAGTTGGAAGCATGTTATGCATTTTGTCTTGGAGTCCTGTTGTGTAATAAAGAGACAAAAAAATTAGCTTCTTAGGCTTCGAATTTCATTTTGAAGTTTTCCTAGAACTAAAAACTATTTATGTTAAGCTTTTTCTTAACACTTTGGTGTTTTTAGAGAGCTTGTGCTTTGTAGTAACAGATAACCTTGAATGCATTCCATTTATTGGTGACTGTCATTATGGGGTTCATGTCTAATGCAAGTGCATATTCAACCTCAAAATATGTGCATTGTGGGATCTTATTTTGTTTTATTTTTTTAGCTAATAAGTCCATTCTGAGAATGAACTTCACCCTCCCATCGCATTCTGCTAGATTTAATCATGGTACATTTTCCTTCTCCTGGGTACATAATGAATGGTGCATGTGTTAGATTGGGGTGATAAATGTGTATAAGAAGATAGTGTAAGTAACTATGAATCGTAACGTTAGTATAGAACTATGTGGTGGGAAAAGGTAGGATGTGTTGTAATCAAGCTTCTACTTTTAATCGGAGTACATCGTGTTTTTCTTCTTGTAGATGCTTGTAGCATGTGTATGAGAAGGCTGGGAAAATGCAGAGGTCATTAAGGGTGCGGACTTGAGATAAGGCTGTAAAGGTCAGTCCTTGTCGTTCTTTGCACCCAATGTCGATGGTAGCTTTATCAAGAGTCAATCCTCGTGCATTGTGAAAAGTAAGGGCCCATACCATTTTTAAGGGCAGTTATCGGCAGTTGCTTCTAGTTATGGGGGGCACTGGAATGTATGTTGGGTGGATCCGATCCCAGGCTGGGCCTTTGTACCTTGGGAAGTTGACAACCACATACAAGGGGCAAGCTTGTTGGGGTGGTTGCTTGCTCATACAACATAGTGATGATTTGTCCTTATGTACCATTAATAAGGCCAGTTTGCACCCAAATATTTGCTGTCAACATTGTTTGTTCGGCTTCACTAAGTAATATGGCCAACTGCTAGTGTGTATTCATTATTGATTATTTTACGTTCATCATTTGTTCCCCTCCAAGTACTCGTGCTTGAAACTTAAAACGAACATTTATTGGGTTTTCCTCATTTTTAAATTTTGGTCCTTTTAAATGCAATTTCATTCATGTGCATAATTTGAGTGAGTTCGAGACGAAAATATGGAGCACATAGCAGTTATTATTTGGGGGGAACAATTTAAGCCATGGAATAAGTGTGGGACATGCATGTATTTATTTCTCGTGTTTTTATTTATGACCTTTGATTCATGTCTATGTCTTCCTTGAACATTCCTTTTACGCATCCTTGTTGCATGATCCCATGGGAGTAATGACAACTGTCGAGGTGCCATATCAGTAGATCTCCCTCCCGAGCATCTTCTTGGCCAAAGTATGTTGCGTCACCTTTCACATTTTTTACTTCACATTTATCATCCACACCTAGAAAAAAATGCATGGCCTCACGACTAGAAGCAAACCCTATTTATTCTAACAAATCAAGGTTCTTATATATCTCAAAATATGTTATCTCAAACCCCTTGCACACCATATACACTTTTTATTGCAAACACTTGAAACTAAATGTCGTACAGCCAAAAATCTCTACGCCATAAAAAAGGAAAAGATGACAAAATAGCACAGCTTGATTGTCATATTACATCTTCTTGTAGCTTGTATGTCCATTCCTTGGAGGGGCTCTATTATCAACGATTGTTCATGTATCACTTTATTTACTATAATTACTCGAGATTACAATTGAAAAATGTGCCTACAAAGTGCTACAAGAAGCAAGCAGTGAGGTTGGGTTTTGAATTGGGACTCTACTAAATTCTCAAAAATTTGTATTTTGGCCCCTTTAAGATCGCATTCCCCTCACATGAATAATGTGCATGAGGTTGAGACGACTAAGTGGAGCACATATAGTAGTTATTATTTAGGTAGGAACAATCTGATTCATGGAATAGGTGTGAGACATACATCTATTTAATTTCCTACCTTTTAATTTAAAATTTTCCATTCATTCCACGTCTTACATATCTAATTACATTTTTTCCAATCGAAAACCTTGATGTCATGAAATAAAAAATCAACAATATTGATTGACAGATAAAATCTACCTTACATTGATATGTTTGTTTGCTCCAGACCTCAATTAGTGATGTTTGTTCTCCCATCATCTACTTTCATACATGTACTTGAGCTTATAACTGGAAAGGGAGGCTACAAATTGCTACACGATGGATCCATTCTGGCTGGGTTTTGAACCCTAAACGTTTTCGATTTTCCTCATTTTTCCTTGTGTCCTCTTTGTGAGATTAAAATGCTCGAGTAGAGCATAAATAGAAGATATTATTTGGGTTTAAAAAATCTAATCCATTGAATAGGTGTGGGAAATACAATCCAACTTCTTGATCTAGCTTTTAATCATATAACTTGCCATTCTGAGCGCTCAATTGTCGATGCCTAAATGTGCATCAACTATTTCATGCAATTACTCAAGCTTACAATTAAAAACAAGGGCTACAAATTTCTACAAGAAGTTTTCATTGCGGTTGGGTCCCGATCATGGAAGCAATTGGATTTTTACTTTTTTCATTCTCGGCCTCTTTAAGTGAAAAATTGATCTCACGTGAATAATGTTTAACCCTAATCATTAACCTTATAGTTGGGAGAAAACCCAATCTAAAATTGCATGTAATCGCTAACATTAGGATGTTAGGTCCGCTCCACATCTTCATGCCTTTTTTCATGTCCCATGAAATGTGTTATTTCAAATTCCCCTTGAGTTTACATATGTTCTAACTACCAAATAAATGCAAGGGCTGAAATTTCAAACAATTATTCACTTCGGAAGCATTGTTCGACCCACTCCTTGCACTTAGGATTGATAGACATGTCATGCGGTTCTTAGAAGGTATAGTTTCCCATTGGCTTCCTTGTTCCAATTTCCCTACCCTTACAATTATCCACCCTCGAAAGCCTTACTCTACGCCCATCGTTCCTCTCCCATTGTTTCTCTTCCTCCACTTTTATTTTCTTCTAAAGATTCCCTTCGGCATTTCCGTATCATACATTTCATGTGCTATTACAATCTCGCAATAACAAGGATCGCGCCTAATTCTTCTAAACCTTTTCCCACACTCCTTAAACCCCTCTATATTTCCTTCCCCACCCTTCCATACTATCAGTCCTTTCCTTCTTGTATGGCTTTCTCGGTTCTACCCTCCTCTTTGTCTATCCTATGTTTTGAAAAATTGTATTCCTTCCATAACTTGTGCATGTCTTCACTTATATGTTTAAAAAAACATGATTTCTTTCTTTCCCTTCTTCTCTTTTGCACCATACTTTGTTCTCATTTCGCATCATTCACACGCCACAATTCCCTTTCGACGTGTCACATGTATTGCTTGTGTGTGATTTGCAAGTTGGTATACAATTCATAATCAATCTACGCACTTTTTTTTTTTTGTCAAGGGTCATTGGCACGTTAACCTCTCATATACAAGATTTATAGCGGGTTGACTTCGAGTCAGCCTATGAGAAATGTATTGTGGGTCCTTGTTTTAATTAAATTTTGGTCAAAGTTTAAAATACTTGAAACTTGATTGAGAGAATGAGCATACATATAGGTGGTCGATCTCCCGTTAATAAGGTAGTTTGGCCATCATCTCATGCAAACTACTACACATCTAACTAATGGGTGTTTCAGATGACCCGTACAACATTATTCATAACTGGTATAATTTAATTAATAATATATGTCATGTAGTAAATATTTCAACATTTTCCTTTAGTACGAGAATAGGGAAGGAAACTACATATTATTGGAAACACACATATTTTATGCGTACTCTACCATTAGTGACCGCTTGCATGAAACATGTGTATGCATCCACTTACAATGTGTGGTGAGCTTCTCACTGTCACATGCACAAACCTAAGGCATCCTCATTTGTTCTTCGTTTAGCTTCATGAGTGTTGACCTTCACACTGACACATATAGGAACACATTCTTTTGCTCATGTTCTCACTTCCAATGAGTGTTGAACTTCTCACTGACACATCATGCATGAAGCAATTATATACATATATATCTACAATGAGTGTTGTGTTTCTCACTGTCACGAAAAACACAAAAAAAATAGAGGATTGGGTCTTCATTATCTTCAGTGAGTGTTGGACTTCTCATTGAAGAACTGTGTTTACAACCACCATTTTAGATGATTGCCACTTGATCATGAACAATATAAGACAATCAACATTGCTACTTGGAAACCAATCTCAACTTTAGTTGTTTCGGTGCAATTTTTTTGCCACTATTACAATTTGTAACCTCTGAGTGGGCTTGGAAATTGAGGATCTATAGGTCATATTTTGTGTTTTTGGTTGTATATTAGAGCCTATATTTTAGGCTACCAGTTATATAAATAATACAAACTGTAAATTTGTTTTTTATAAAATGTTTTATAAGTTAAACAAGAATTTAGAGGAAAATCTAGCAAATTGTAAGTAGGTTCCTCTATTGAAAAGTGTGCTTATAATACAAAATGTTATTAAAAATATAGGCATATAATCTCCAGCCCAAATAACTAAACATGAAAAAATTGTAACAATTGACAATTTTTTATTTGACAAGCTACTTGATTTGAAATTTAGCTTGTCTTTGAGTTAGTGGCGAACCTAAGGTCCTGATAGCCCTCCCTTCCTCTATTGCCTCCCAACCTCTAGTTTATTAGTTCATTAACCTCAAGTGGGTATTGATGTCAATGTTTTAACATTGTGTTATTTTTTCATGAACTTCCACCTGCAAGCAAAAATATGTGTATGGGTGTTGGGTACAAACAATAATGCACCCAGTATAGATAAAGTTTTTTATGGTTTGCTTTTTAGAAAACAAAAATATTATTTTCAAAATCGTTAAAAATAAAAAATAAGGGAAAAAAATCATTTTTTCTAGAGTAATTAGGGTACATTTTACCACTGTGAAAATTTTCAACTATGTTCCTTAATTTCCAATTTTATTTTTTATAAAATTTGTAATGAAATTTTATCAACTCAATAAAAAATCTATGAAACCCTAACTTTATACAAAAACAACTTTGAAATATATTTTGCAATAAATTATGCAACTTTACTCCAATACCTCTTTAGTGTGCAAGTTTTGTTGCTATACTTATAAAAAAAAAAAAAACGGGTTTCTTATAGATCTCACCACTCCCTATTGTTGCAAAGGAATTAAGGATTGAGCTCCTCTCTGTTGCACATGAAAAATCCAACCCTTTCGATTGCACATGCAAATCCACCTTTTCTATATGGCCAACTGCTAGTGGGATTCATTATTGATTTATTTACGTTCATCAATTTGTTCCTCTCAAGTACTCGTGCTTGAACGAAAACGGAACATTTATTGGGTTTTCTCATTTTAAAAATTTTGGTCCTTTAAATGCAATTTCATCATGTGCATAATTGATGAGTTCGAGACGAAAAAATATGGAGCACATAGCCAGTTCTTATTTTGGGGGGGGGGGAACAATTAAAGCCATGGAATAAGTGGGGGGAATGCATGTATTATTTCTCGGTGTTTTTAATTTATTGACCTTGTGATTCATGTATATGATTTCCTTGAACATTCCTTTAAGCATCATTGTTGAATGATCCCATGGGAGTAATGGAAAAAACTGTTCGAGGTGCCATATCAGTAGATCTCCTCCCGGAGCATCTTCTTGGCAAAAGTATGTTGGTCACCTCACATTTGACTTCACATTTATATTCCAACCTAGAAAAAATGGCATGCCCTCCACGGAATAGAAAAACAACAAAGGCAAAACCCTATTTATTCTAAAAAAATCAAGGTTCTTATATATCTCCAAATATGTTATATCAAAAAACCCCCCTTGCACACCATAATACCACTTTTTATGCAAACACTTGAAACTAAATGTCGCACAGCCAAAAATCTCTATGCCATAAAAAAGGAAAAGATGACAAAATAGCACAGCTTATATTAGACTTTGTTTTTCTTGTATGCAGGGTTTATGGTTCAACATTTATAAGGTAGCATAAACAATAGGACTCATGAAGAGAAAAGAAATGGATTCAAACGCGGGGAGTGACATATCTAATTAAATATTGAGTGTATTTATTTACGTTTCAGGGTTTTATTGTAATAAGAGTGGATCAGGCTATTTAAAAGTTTTTTTTTTCTCAAAACTTTATCTATGAACAAGGTTGAATTGGGCAAGCATTGTTATGCATTTCTGTTCTTGGGGCCTGTGGTGAATAAAGGAGGACAAAAAAAATCAAGCTCTAGGCTTCGATTCATTTTGAAGTTTTTCCCTAGAAACTAAAAACTAGTTATGTTAGCTTTTTCTTAACACTTTGGTTGTTTTTTAGAGAGGGCTGTGCTTGTAGTAACAGATAACCTTGAAATTGAATTCCATTATTGGTGACTGTCATTATGGGGTTCAGGCTTAATGCAGTGCATATTCAACCTCAAAATATGTGCATGGTGGGATTCTATTTTTGTTTATCTTTTTAGCTTAATGAAGTCCTTGAGAATGAACTCACCCTCCAGTCGCAATGCTGCTTAGATTTAATCATGTACATTTTTTCCTTCTCCTTGGGTACATTATGAATGGTGATGTGGTTAGGATTGTGGTTGATAAAATGGTTGTAATAAGAAGAGAGTGTAAAGTAACTATGAATCGTAACATTAGTATAGACCTAGTGGTGGGAAAAGGTTTAGGATTGTGTTGTAATCAAGCTTCTGACTTTTAATCGGAGTACATCGTGTTTTTTCTTTCTGTAGATGCTTGTAAGATGTGTATGAGGAAGGGCTGGGAAAAGCAGAGGTCATTAAGGGGTGCAGACTTGAAGATAAGGCTGTTGTATGTAAAGGTCAGTCCTTGTCGTTCTTGCGCCCAATGTCGAATGGTAAGCTTATCAAGAGTCAATTCCTCGTGCATTGTGAAAAGTAAGGGCCATCCATTTAAGGGGCAGTTATCGCGCAGTTGCTTCTAGTTATGGGGCGGGCACTTGGAATGTATGTGTGGGTGGATCCGATACAGGGCTGGGCCTTTAGGACCGTGGGAAAGTTGACAACCACATTACAAGGGGCAAGCTTGTGGGCGGTGGTTGCTTTGCTCATACAAACATAGTGATGAATTTGTCATTAGGGTACCATTAACAGGCCGTTTGCAAACCCAAATAGTTGTTTCAACATGTTTGTTCGGCTTCATAAGTAATATGTTACTCTCGAATTAGTGTTTGGTTGCTATGGCCTGGGGTCGGTTTATTTGGATGTTCAGGCGGTAGAATTGCGGAAGGGCATGTTGAGAGATTGCATTCATAACTTTGTTATGTAGTGTTACTAACACGTTTGTTGCGGTAAATGTGTATGCGTCCGAGGAAGTTGGCCTATTATGCTAGGAGTGATGTATGTAGGGTCATTGACCAATCAGTAGATTCCAGTCATTTTTCATAGCACTGTGTTTTTGACATTGGTAAGTAGTTCTCAGAAGAATGTTTAGGAAGGATTAGTTTAGTACCTGGTTGCTAGAAGTTAAACAAGTAAGCATGAGTGTGTCCTGAAAACTGAACCATAACATATGGGACCGTAGGTGCCAGGAGGAAATGTATAGTTGAGTATCTTTTATTGGAGGTAGTTTGTAAGGTCCTCCAAACCAGAATAACAGACCGACCTTCCGAAAAGCGCATTTATAAGGTGGGGACAATGCCTTCATGTGGGTAGGTTGTTATAATTGTTAGCAGGTTAGGCCTTGATAAATTCATTCATCGATTAGATAGAAGGTAGTCCAGATCTACCATGGCCCTGTGACCAATTGAAATGTAGCTCGGTTTGACCTCGAAGAGTAGTAACTTCAGCTATTGGTAGGTATGTCTAGGCTAGTGTGTATTATTAGCCAGAATGTTGAATGTTCTGCAAAGCCTATTGGAATATAGTTAGGAGTAGGGCTACTAACCACGAAGGTTGGTGCATGGGTGGAATGCTCTTGAAAATATCTCGAATTAGAATGGTGATCTACCAGTTCCATGTTGGGTTCCTGAATTATCATGTAGAAAGGGAGATGTGTGGCACTACATTTGAATGGGTTACGATTCTGTAACTCATCTTTTTGTTATGCGATTAAGAGTAGTATTTAAAAGGGGGATAGGAAAACTAGGTGCAATTATTTACGTGATCGAGAGGGAGTTTAATGAAACTCCCTCATGTTTTAAGGTAAATGGTAACTAACAATAGCCCTTTTGGCCAGTTCGTGTGGAAAGTCAAAAATAATGGCTTACAATCAATGTCTAGGGTCACTTATGTGTATAATACATGTAGTAAGTAAGGCCAGAGAAAACCTCCCACTCGTCCATCTAAGTTTGGGGGGCGGTGGGTTATTGAGGGAGCTAATCGAAGCTAGTTGTCGGGAAATGGCACAGAGTGGCAAGGGTTTTTAAACGGTGTACGTGCCAGTTTTTGTTCTGTAGGTTGGAGAGAAAGGGCAGCCATGAGGCTTGAGTTTTTCTGGGCATGTACCCATGTCAGAAATGTAAGACAAATGTAAAGCCTTTTACAAAATGAGTCCGTAAGAGAAAAAAAATGTGTAGGTAGCGAACCAACATTGGGTGGTTAACTATCCGGGGAAATAACTCTAACTATAGCTTGTTTTTTTTCCGTTGGTTTCCATGTTTCCCTTTCCGACACTTTTTATAGAAGGGCCCTGCACCAAACTATTATCTATAAACATTAGTTGTCCATGTACCTCTTCTTTGCTTGTTATTTGTTTTCATGCACCTTTGTAAGTTCTCTTGGAAAACTGGTAATCGAGGGTGGTCCAAATAAAAAGACTTAAGGTGGCAAGCAATTTTAAATATCCTCAAACTTATCGTATGATGCATATATTTCTTGTTATTTTTAAAAATACACCTTTTGAATAATGTGCTAGTTAATTACACTACCACTGTTTATCTAACTATGAAATATCTCAATATATTTTATTGGCATATGCCAAAATATCAATCTCCTGGTGAAAAATATAGGCTTTTACATATCACTCACACGTTATTAATTTTCGATCTTGTGGATTATTCAGTACTTCTATCCTTTCTATCAATCTCCTCTCATTTGAACCCACCCCACATGCACATTTTTGCGTAGTTGTTTGACAAGATATCTCTATCGATAAAATATGCCATGTTGCACTAAGTTATCTTATGACAAATTAACAGCAGTTTTACTAAATCATTTCACGCGCTGATGTTTTTATGGACAATGTTTTCTTGTATTGGAGAAGGATAATAGTAATGCAAATTTATCTTTCCCTTGTCGATAAAGCCACTACTCACATTAGTTATTCCATGTTAGCTGATTGCAAGTGAATTAGGAGGATTTGTACCCCATAAGATCTCATAATGTGTGACCATTCACAAGTCCTATGATGCAGATATTTCTTGTTATTTTAAAAAAACATCCTTTGAATTTTTGTGCTAGTTATTACATTGTTTATCTAACTACTACAAATATTTCAAATACATTTATCTAGCATATGCCAAAAATATCAATCTCCAGGTGAATAATCTAGGATTTTACATATCACACTTTTATTATATTCTCGAATCTGGATTATTCAGGGTACTACTATCCTTTATCAATCTCATATCATTTGAACCTCACCCCACATGAACATTTCTACGTAGATGTTTGACAAGATATCTCTACTGATGAAATCTACCATGTTGCACTAAGTTATCTTATGAAAAATTAACAACAGTTTTACTAAATCATTTAATGCGCTAATGTCAGAGGAATATTTGTGCTTTCCTGGTTCACCCCACATGCACACTTCTTCATAGATGTTTGACAGGGTAACATAAATTGCAACATTTTCATACTACTCGTCACTTACATATCAATTGTTTTGTTCAGATTGACTATAATGGAAATGAATACCTACTTGTTGAATTAATGATTACCTTCATACTCATGTTTGTGTTTTCTGCAATGGTAATAGATCCTAAAGCAGTAAGTTACACTGAAATTGGTCATTAATACCTCCTTAAACATGTTACAAACTAACGTGGGAATGGTTCATTTCCCTGTGTCTAGAACTCTTAATATCCTCTCTACCTCACTTGGTACAATATCCCTAGGCTGAGAAACTAACAGACTCCAATTAAACACCAAATTCAAACACTCCAATCATAATGTTTCAAAAAATCTCATTTCTATTAGGCATTTTGTCAAACACTTGATGTGCATCTCAATACCTTCCTCACTACCAGTCTGCATAATAAATCCAGCTCTCACCCTATTTTTGTTGGACTCCTCTCATGGAATTCAACAAAAAATATAACTTGATTCTTGCGAGCACTTTTTTTATAGGAATTAGATGGCGAATTTCAAGGATTCTTTGCCAATCACGTCTCAAATGCACAAAGGCTGACAACAATGGCGTTAAAAACCAAATTCTTAAGCAATCGGATTCATGGATTATGTATGCTAATCTCTAAGGGTATGACACTTTAATACACAAATTTCAGGCATGTTCAAAGATCAATTATCATAGACAACTTAGCTAGAGATGGATTCAAAAACCTTAGATATAGTCAAAAGGATACATATTTAATACTAAAAGTGCACAAAGTATAGGTTCTATAAACTTCAGTTAAGACCAAGGTCACCAAACTTATTACAAATGTATCCTAAAAGTGCCTCACAATTGATAGGGGATATAGGCTCTGATACAACATATTCACTCATCAAATGGAACTTGTCTACTATTACTTAGAAGCTTTCTTCCCTTCCTCTAGCTAGAAGCTTGTGTCCTTACCAGTGTTAGTGACGGTTTGCAAAACTACCTCGGATTTAGATTCCCTTTCACTGTCACTTTTTTTAGCTTTAAATTTCACATCATATATTGATTCAAACCCTGCAATCAACCTCAATATTTCTTGATTAGAATATCATAATGCAAGTAAATTATATTGTGATCCATTATGAGTCACAACACACTACTCCTCATGGGCCTACTATGCATAGGGAGACATTGAACTGTGCTTCTGTTATGTGGGGCATACAAAACATGCTCTATTCAACATTCAAGAAAAGAAGTTGACTTTGTCAAAATGATTTTGTCCCAATTTTTTTTTCTAAACTTGTGGCTAAAAACCATATGAAAATCATACGATCTTGGCGGTACCTTCCATTTTGTTCAGTGCCCTCTTTACAACTTCAACACAACCTTCGCAGGACATGCCAACCTTCAATACTAATGTCCGAGATTTGTTGCTTAAAACATAATGCTTCACTGAATTCACTTCAACATGAAGCAAAATTTCATCAATACAATGGATTTTCAGCAGTTGGTATACAACCAGGGTTGCAATGGATTACAAAGAAAGTATAATTGTTATGAAAAGAAAATGTTTGAAGAATAACTTTAAAATTTGTTTGAAATTCCTTCTATGGCTGCCATGTACCATTAAAGTTCCATATTTTCATATTTCAAGGAGAATCATGCAATCAAGGCATGTATTCAAACATCAACTACAAATGCATTTAATGATCTATATCAGATTTAGGTTTTACAGTGTTCTTTCCAATCAAAATAAAACATATTTTACAAGGAAGATGCTATAATAGATATTTAGAAATGCACTTCCAGCCTTGAAAGGAAGATATTGTTCATACGTTCATTCCTTAGTTACATGAAGTTTCAGAGTCCAGATGGATAACAATATGGAAAATAAGGACAAAATCAAGACATTGTAGGTGCAAAGAATTATCTCTACTTTTGTGACATTTTTACAAGGTCGTGAGAAAATTTCAAATAAAGTACCTAGTTCCATCAACATGATTGTAGAATTAAATCAATTTGACATTCAGGTAAGGATGATGTAAAGGTAAGCCTCTCATAAATCGAAGAATATTAAGATTCACTAAATTGAGCCTTCAAGAGATACATGTGCTTCTAGGGCAGAAAACTACTTTTTCTTTAAAATTTGTAGCCATACATTCACATGAAAGTGCATTTTTTAGTTTAAAACAGAGTTCTACCAAGAACCATACATAAAACTTTCAAATGAAAGCTATCAAAATGAATGCAAAAGAGATAAGAGGCATTAACCATCGATTCATTGAGTATTTTGAAGGTAAAACATGTTTTTGCAAATATAATGTCAAATATGTGATGTGTATAAGAACAAAATAGGTCTAAGGAACACAAAATAACATATCAAACTACTCAAGATGTCAACAGAGTAACATTACTGGGAGAGAAATATCGCGAAAGTTTGAAACCAAGCTCTGAAAGATTTTAGTACATAGCAACAACCAAGTCACAACATGTTGAATCCATGGACAAGCAAATAGCTTGACCGAACAACGAGGAAAAAATGCAAGATGGAGACCTTAGGTTGAGGAAGAGCTCATGAATTATACAAGGTGAGCCCGGATTTACAATACATAGTTCACAACCTTCAGTGACATGCCAAGACGGGCTCAAACTCATTTCCAAAATAGAGCCATGGCTAGATTCATTTGGGTAAATAAGCAATACTCAGAGAACCAAAAGAAAAAATAAAACACAATGCCCAAATTGTAGAAATAATGGTTGAGTATGCAAAAACAAAGCCATACATCAACACCACAACCTGGGAAAGGAAATAGTAAACCCTTGAGCCAAGGAAACTATGATGCAACACCATTAAAAGGACTATTAAAAAATATGGATCTCAAAGCCATATTCAAACCCTTAAACACAAAATCAAGTTCGAACCAGTACATAGGCGGAAACAGTATAGGTACAGTTATTTTACAGTCGACTTGTAAAGAAGCAAGGATGATTATCAGACCAGTGATTCCTCAGAAGTAGATCTTCTGTGGCAATTCAATGTACCAAATGTTCTTGCCGTGACACTAGTTGAACATGTCTCACGACTTAAGAAGCCACAACAAAGGATAAAAAAGACTCCTTAGGGGAGGTAACTTAAATATCACTTGACTCTTTTGTTCATTTTGTAATCTCCTTACAGTTAAATAGATACAATCACCAATAATAACCTTTTTATATTTAATAGTTTTTAGTATAGATTTTAATGTTGGTGGAGAGAGTGGACCCACCACTTTGTACTTGCTGTTATATGTAACCATAGAGACTCAATATATAATAAATAAGATTCTTCACAAATGAATATGATTCTTTTGTATCTATACAACAAGTTTTTTTTTTGGGCAGACTCATTAAAGATTTCAAACATCACCATAGGAGAATGAAATTCTTCTAAATTATGGTGATCAAAATATTTTTGTCTGATGTTTCTGATCCCATTACTCAAATCCATTTTAATGGAAAAGAAGAACCAAGCCATGCTTGGGAAAGAAGAAAGGAGTAGGGTTCACACTTCCTTTCAAAATGCATTTATTAATCAAATCAGGAATGTATGGAAATGTCTGAGATAAAAACATTTTGAAGAGAATTTAGGAAAATAGTATTTATTGTGTTTTAGACATATTCCAAACTCAAAAGTAAAATGAAATTTAAGGAATATTCATAATTTACCTGTTATTTGATTTGTATATCTTTGCTACCGCCCTGTGAGCCAGAGCAATGTGAGCCACAATGTGAGGTTCTTGTGCACTGTTTCCCACTGTGCAGTTCCCAAATGAAGGGAAACACCACCCTGGTGCATGGAGTCCTTTTTCCATAAACCATAACTCGAGAAGATAAGCGGCTCATTATGGTTACCCAAGACTTAACACGGTCGCCAAATTCTTCAAACATTTTCTGCAAATAGAGAGAAAAATCCTCCCTGACAGAACAAGAAAGAAATACAATGTTTCAGTTCAAAATTGAAGATAATAAGTTGAAAGCAGAAAGTTTGGATTAGCATTTGGGAACCCTTACCGAGGGATATGGATATGATACAGTTCAAACCATTTGGGTAAATTTGTGAAAATAGGAAAAATTGAGCTCTACACTAGAAAATATCACAAGAACCATTAAAGCAAGAAATCTGATAAAACTTGGCCCATGCAACTGGAAAATGATTTAATATACTTATGTAGAAAGGTATGAGCAGATTGTAGAACTATTTTAATTTGAATTTGGCCCTTACGAAGTTCAGCAAACATTTTTCAATACCAAAAGAGGAAGCTCACTAAAATGTGTCACAGTGTTCAACAAATACAAATAGGAAAAATTTATAACTTAATATTTTCCACACAAATACAGAAATAATTTCAAATAAACAATAATATGGCATTGTAGGTTCTCTTCCAACAGTCAATGGTGCAGTTCTTGTGCAAGGCTTTGAGCCTCTGGCTGTGGTTCTTTTGTCTGAATTTGTTCCAGAGAAACCGTGACTGATTATGAACCGGGCTCAACTGTTTGACTCATCAGCTGTCAGATTAATCTCACAAAACGATGCTTGCCTCCATTGGTGCCCTTTGTTTTATTTATTTGAGGGGTCAAAATCCGTATTTGTTACACTTGCTTTGTTTTTACAATGTTATCAAATTGATTTTCCTTTCTTTTTGGTACTAGCCTTATGCTTCGACTCCCAAAGTCCTTGATCCCGAAGGATGAGATGTGAAGGCCATGGATATGTGGATGTGGTCTTTTTAATTGTGGCCTGCATGATCACCGGATTCCCATATATAGATAAGGCCAAGGATGTAGTTGTGTTTACTTCCGTAGCCAACCAAATTGGATTAGCATGCCAGTTGTTTGACAAAATGTTTCTAAGAGATCCTCACGTGTAAGCTGGAAGGCATGCATGGCATACCAACAGACAAATGCAAGGACTGTTCTTTTAAATCTAACATGTCCACTCCTCCAACATAGGGTGAGAAACAAATTGAATTCTCAAACCGTTGTATGAAGATAGATTTCAAGTTTTAGATTATGTTGAGGTAATTGAAAGTCACTGCCTAAAAACATCGAATCCATTTTGCGCATATCCTGCAACCATTACTATCCACAATACGACAATTTCTGGATATATTTCTCAAAAACAGGGGCTTCAACAGATTCTGAAACTATTTTCTGTTCAAGCCCAACTTAAATTGCATTCTGCATTTCTCCCAAGAGATAGAGACACGAACTCTAATTCCTCTTCCCAGCTTTGTCACTCCTAAAATACAATAGAATTGTAACTAAAAGTCTGCGGATAGTTTTGTAAAATTTGAGTAATAATTGTTGCTAGCAAATGTAAGTAGCAGCTGAGATGATTTTTTATTTTAACTTGGATCATTAATTTATCTTTGTGTGCCATCCTTGTCCAACCACCATCAGATTGAAGTTGAGCTCAAAACATTAAGCTTATCACAGTCATTGATTGAGTGTGGAAAGCACAGTGCTCTGACTACGTTATTCAAGGTTAAAGCCACTATGGGAAGAGTTAAAATACAATCTACATTTCATTGCTCTAACATCAATAATCCTTACAAATTGGCATACAACATTGTTCAAATCTGTAGGGAGACCCTCACCCAGATTTGGCATGAAGAATTTCCAACAATCCTGTAACTTGCCCTTCCAATCTCACTTTATCTGAGCTTCCATCTTCAGCCCCATTACAGCAGTTCATATGAATCACATCTCCTAGATTACTACCAACTCTGCAAAAAAAATTAGATAGAGAACAATATTGAAGCATCTTTTTGTTCTATTAATTCAATATAAACCTTTAGTAAAAAGAAAATTATTTTAATGCTATACGTATCGTAAATTGCTATACAAATTATACAAGGCAATAACGGTGGATCAAACTTCATCAATCACCTAACAAATCAATTGTCTGCCGTACTAACCCTATGTGTTCCAATCAGAGTTAGTTTACATATTACAAACATTTGTTATTAAGGACAGTTACAAATAGAAAAGCATGTCAGTATAAACCCCTAAACCCTGCCATAACATGTATGTTCATAAAATTCATTCACTTCACTCTAAGTAGCAGCTATTTTCATTCAAACTTTTGCGTACATGCTCATTAAAATTTTCATGGTTGACTCTCTTTTCCAGGTTTAAAAAATTTTTTGCCATTCTCATAGAACTTTTCACCATTGTATACGGAAAATTATTTTAATGCTATACATATCGTAAATTGTTATACAAATTCTACAAGGCAATAACGGTGGATCAAGCTTCATCAATCACCTAACAAATCAATTGTCTGCCGTACTAACCCCGTGTGTTCCAATCAGAGTTAGTTTACATATTACAAACATTTGTTATACAAGTTTCAAGAACACCTTCAGGTTCAAGGACAAGTAGTTCTTCTTCATCAAGGATTAGTAATTCAGTTTGAATAGGAACATTCACACCCAATTTCATCTTGAGACAAGAAGCATTGAAAACATTGTGTTTTCGGCTTGATATTGGTAATTCCAATGCACAAGCTATTGGACCAATCTGTAATGTCCCCAATGGACATTATTTTACCCCTAAATGGATTTTAGGCAATCCCAACTATAAATATGCAAAATACAGACAAATTGCAGCCAAACAGAAAACTGATTTTTGCAGAAAATTACAATCTAGGGCAGCGAACAGTAAAATAATGGATAACTCCAAAAATACTTGCTCAAATCTCTTGAAATTTTAAATGCAGCTTGTTAATAAAATAACTAATATTATAGAACTGTTTTTGGAATTTTTTGAATAACAGAATGCTGCTAGAAATTTATAGTGTGCCCTAAACAGCTGAAAACTTCTAAAATTAATATCTTTTGCTAGAGAAGTCCAAATGAGCTGAAACTTTGGATCTTGGGCCACAAAAATATGAAGAATAATATTCCAAAAATAGTTTTCGCATAGCAAACACGAAACCCTAATTTTTCCCTAAAAAGTAGGTCGCCCAGCACATTTAGGGCATCAATTCAGCTCCAAAATTGACAAGCTAGGGTAGATCTCTCACTACCGAAGAATGCCGTGGGATCTTACTCCACAAGCTGGATATTTGCAAACAACAGTTGCACATGAAAGAATATGCATAAGTTACAAGCTTAAGACACAAATTAGAAAATATCAAATGGTATGGAATGTTTCCCTTCAAGTTGACTTCTCCTTATAAAGGAAGAAGAGACCCAAAACAACCTCTACAATATCCAATTAATTCCCAAGGATTTTCCATATGCAAGCATTTAATATTTTCCCATATTAAATGCTTTTTCCAACAACTTTTTCCCTCCTAATGCAAGTCACATTTTTCTAGGGGAAATACATAGTAAAATGGGCATTTATCCTTTCTATGTTCCCATTCCCCCTTCTAAGGCAAGTCGTCTTTTCACGTAGGATGGATAACAATTTATATTTAGGCCTTTTCCATCATTGATTTAATAATCATTAAGTCATATAAATTATTATAAGTGTAAAATGGGCATTTATCCTTTCTATGTTCCCATTCCCCCTTCTAAGGAAAGTCGTCTTTTCACCTAGGATGGATAACAATTTATATTTAGGCCTTTTCCATCCTTGATTTAATAATCATTAAGTCATATAAATTATTATAAGTGCTCTATATATATATATTTATTAATGGCACTTTATAATAATTAAATATAACTTAAGCCACCCTTATATTTTTCCTTTGGCCGTCGGGTTGACAAAATAGGCCAAAGGGCTTCAAATGGGAAGGGGATATTACAATCCTCCCTTCCCAAAATTGCTTGCCCTCAAGCAATTTTGATCTTGTTTTGTCTAAGTGTCATGCGCAAGAGACAAAACATGCTGAAGTGTTCCACCATCCTAGCCCCTGTACCTGTTAAGTGAGCTAAAACTTGCCACCATATATCATCCACAAGATGCTCATGTACACATAGATGGAGCAATGGTTCAACAAACTCCATAATGAAGACTTCATCATCTACCATACCATGCATCTCATGATGGAAATAAATTGGAATAGGCAGCAATAAATAAGACACATTATTATGTTGTTCATACCTTTCAATGCCATCAATGTCCTCTGTGTGTTCAAGATAGACATATGTTGAGCTGCCCCCAACATTGTTGCCTAAGTGCCCATTGAAAGTATCTAAAAGCTGATCAAAAGTTGTTGGTTTGGAAATTACAGCAGGTTGCAATTTCACAGAAGCGTCCATGTGAGGCTCCTCCTCATGTGCAAGTTGCTCTAAAAAGACTTTTTTCGTGGGTGTAGACTTCCTTGCATCATTTGCCCTCATTTTCTCCTTGAACTCTTGTAAGTGTTGTCTTGCTTGAGTTGCTATCAACCTAGCAGCTCTAGCTCTTTTATTCCATTCCTCACACTTTTTAAGAGTTTCCATTACATCCTCCTTGCTTGCATATACGAATTTCTTCTCCTGAGATGGAATAATTTCTCTAACAAACAACGTTTCACTAATGCAATTATTTTGCTCAATGGAAATCATACCTTTTTCTCTAGAAGCTTCTTCTTCTTCAAATTAGTTCTTTTGTAATTCAGGTGCCGGCATATGATAACCTCGCTTGGGCTTGCTACCAATCTTCATCATGCAATAATCTAGAAATGGCATATTATCTCTGAAACCCTTACTCAAAGATTGATATTTCCTCTAACAAGAATCCTCATCAATCACCTCTATTGGCCGCCCTTTATCACTGTTCACACCATTTTCCTTATTGTCTCTAGATCTGCTTTGATTCAAATTTTGAGTGAGCTGGCTCAAATAAAGGTTAGTGGCTTCCTGTTGTTTCACCATGTTGGTGAACATTTCCTTCATAAAACTCATATTGAGATCTTTCCAAACTACCATATTTAACCCACACAGGTTGGAGGAACAACAGCTCTGATACCATTTGTAATGTCCCCAATGGACATTATTTAGCCCCTAGACGGATTTTAGGCAATCCCAACTTTAAATATGCAAAATACAGACAAATTGCAGCCAAACAGAAATACTGATTTTTGCAGAAAATTAAATCTAGGGCAGCGAACAGAAAACATATGGATAACTCCAAAAATATCTTGCTCAAATCTCTTGAAATTTTAAATGGAGCTTGCTAATACAATAACAGATATTATAGAACTGTTTTTGGAATTTTTCGAATAACAGAATGCTGCCAAAAATTTACAGCGTGCCCTAAACAACGGAAAACTTCTAAAATTAATATCTTTTGCTAGAGAAGTCCAAATGAGCTGAAACTTTGGATCTTGGGCCACAAAAATATGAAGAATAATATTCCAAAAATAGTTTTCGCACAGCAAACACGAAACCCTAATTTTGACCTAAAAAGTAGGTCGCCCAGCACATTTAGGGCATCAATTCAGCTCCAAAATTGACAAGCTAGGGTAGATCTCTCACTACCGAAGAATGTCCTGCTAGCTAGGGATGGATCTCTCACCACCGAAGCTAGGGTCCCGTGGGATCTTACTCCACAAGCTGGATATTTGCAAACAGCAGTTGCACATGAAAGAATATGCATAAGTTACAAGCTTAAGACACAAATTAGAAAATATCAAATGGTATGGAATGTTTCCCTTCAAGTTGACTTCTCCTTATAAAGGAAGAAGAGACCCAAAACAACCTCTACAATATCCAATTAATTCCCAAGGATTTTCCATATGCAAGCATTTAATATTTTCCCATATTAAATGCTTTTTCCAACAACTTTTTCCCTCCTAATGCAAGTCACATTTTTCTAGGGGAAATACATAGTAAAATGGGCATTTATCCTTTCTATGTTCCCATTCCCCCTTCTAAGGCAAGTCGTCTTTTCACCTAGGATGGATAACAATTTATATTTAGGCCTTTTCCATCCTTGATTTAATAATCATTAAGTCATATAAATTATTATAAGTGTAAAATGGGCATTTATCTATGTTCCCATTCCCCCTTCTGAGGCAAGTCGTCTTTTCACCTAGGATGGATAACAATTTATATTTAGGCCTTTTCCATCCTTGATTTAATAATCATTAAGTCATATAAATTATTATAAGTGCTCTATATATATATATATTTATTAATGGCACTTTATAATAATTAAATATAACTTAAGCCACCCTTATATTTTTCCTTTGGCCGTCGGGTTGACAAAATAGGCCAAAGGTCTTCAAATGGGAAGGGGATATTACACAATCTGCTTACTGATCTGGAATGGTGCACAAAACTTCGGTGATAATTTGAAGTGTTCACCTCTCTGCTCAAATAAAAAGAGGTGACATAAAGCTTGCAATAAAGTAGAAGATGTACAAAGTCCCAGTCTCCTTCAAATTTTTGCTCTATTTAGTGTTGAACAACTTGTTGCTTCATACATTCCAAGCACATTTTAAAAATTTCATTAAAAACAGGGATTATCTTTTGAGGCTCTTCTAGGCTGCTGGTATTTTTATAATAGTACTGATAAAATTCTTAGTCCTTGATGGTTCATACACGTAAAGGGAAAAGAATGGAGTGATACTTGATGATATATAGTAAGTGGTATTATATCTCTATTCTTCAAGGTGCAATCACCTAAACTATTGGTTTTGTTTTTCAGAAGCACTTGTTCACAAATTTAGTTTAACCATAGTTTGTGTATGGTATGAAGAGCTTGTGATCAAGGATACGACTGATAAGGACATGGTTAAAATGAGTGTATTTAGTTAGGTGATCTACCGTGACTATTCTTTTTGTTTTTGCCTTCTGAAACATGAAAGATATCAATGAAATGTGTAGAAATCTCTTCCCATTTCTGGTTGGGAACATGTAATGGTCGTAGTTAGCTCGAAAAATGGTATTGAATCACTCTTCATTGTTGTTAAGTTTCACATTTTGCTACATGCTTCTTTATATCAGTCACCCTTTCTCCCCATTTAAAGGACCGTCACACATTGTAATAGGTTTTAAATAAAGTAACATGGTCTGAAACCAGCTAGTCATGGTTCTACTTCAACACTTACATTTAAACTTTGAAGTTTGTCTCAAGTAAATATGTCTTGAAGTTTAATATAACATATTTTCAAGTAAATTTAGGATATTTTTTATTCAATCAATAATCCTTTTTCAGTTCTTGTCATTGACACATAATCCATTCTGGGACCACAGTTGAGGTTGGACATACCTTTTTTTGCCTCTTTGCAAGACAGTGCATCTACAACAACATTTTTTTTTTCCTTCTTCTTTAGTGGACAAATTATTACTATCCTGTCTCAGAATGATGCTAACAACTCCGAAGGAGCACTACTCAAATCAAAGATTTGGAAATTTAATGACAGCTATTGGTTTGGGTCACAAGCTTTTCTACTTGCAATCTTGCACCCGAGCTCATCAAGGCTTGTTTCAATTTGCTTATATTGAGCATTTCTAGCTGAATAAACAGGTCGATGGTCGGAGAACTTCGATTACCCACGAACATAAGAGAGCTGATTTAGACCTTTACCATGCCATAATATGTGATCACACCTGGAGAGCAAGTGATGAATGAAAGAGCAGTTAAAAAAAGATTGAATATTTGAACTGAAACGGTAAATTATATAAAACAATTATAGATTTGCATAGCAGAAGTTTTCCAAACCAAAAGACAATTATCATCTAAGAAAACAAGATTGACATGTGGAAGGAATCATTATGTTTCATCATTTATAAGGCATCTTCAAATTTAACCTTTGATATCTAGATCACATTTCTTCAGTGAGCACAAAGCAAGCGCTTGAGCTTGAGGTATATGTATCTCACATATAACTTGACAAGCAGGGCAATGTAACAAAAAATTCAGGGATTTGAGGATTTGCAGACCAAAAGGTATGTATTTGAATGAGGACCATTTATAGGAAATAATGCTTGAGAAGACTGTTTATATGGCGTTATTACAGGAGTAGAAGAATATAGTGCTTGCATTGGAGATTGCGAAGATGATGTTGAAATAGACACGGGAAAGTTATCTGTTTTGAATAGCGAATGGTGGTTGTGATGGAAGATGAGGTGGCCTCTGAAGTACTGGTATCTGTGAAGATGGTGCAATTGAATTAGAAAATGAAGTGTGTAAGTTCTAATCATAAAACAATGGTTGTGGTGGCTGAGGCACTTGAGATGGCCTTATGGGCATCAATGGGGGTTGCCCAGAAATAGCCAGTGGAGCTTAAGACCAGAGCAGCAAGGAAGGAGGAGTAACAGACCACAACTGAGGGTGCACATGAGCAGATGGTGGGGGAGCATGCCTGTATCCAACAAAAAATATACTTAATAATTAGAAGCATACATTGATTGCCACAAAAAATGGATGCATCATAAACTGAATTGAATACATTACTACATACCACAACCACGGTCCTGCAAATCATGGAATACAATTAAAGAAGGTAGTTTTCATGTGAATACAACTGTAAGGAAGAGGTTTACTAATATTATTGTCATGTGAAAACAACTGTAATTTTTCTTTCATAGCTTAGAGGTGAAAATTCTCTTTTGGATGAAGTGCCCCTTCATAGTAATTATAATTTAATTACTCCATAAATCATGGTTGAAATATCTCTAAACAGATTCTCTTGATTTAGGATCCTCTTCTATTTCAATTTACTGTTGAACAGTGCCTTTTATTGACTCTATTTTGCCAAGTTTCTCCCAGATCAAAGTCAGTCCTTAAACAGCTCTTAAAATGCCCTTGCGACTGAATTTACATTTTTAAACAGTTACAAAAAGGGATCCAGGGCATTCACTATATTTGAATCCAAGGCCATTTGCTCTGGATGCAAGGATCATCATATAACGTTTCATCTTGAATGGCCTCCTCGATGGAAGCTATTAGCTTCTCGGTGGCCATATCAAATTGGCATTTCAAATCATAATGAGAATCTACAGAATATTTCATCAGCAATTTCCTTGTCTTGAAGAGATATTTGAATAGCTTCTACCTCCAAATGTAAATAATCCCTCTCATTTGCAAGTTGAGTTATCTGCTTTGCCATATCTGCACATTTCTTATCAAGTAATATGCATTTGGCACTAACCTCCTCAATCTAACCACAATTCTGAGAAATTTCAACATATTTGCCCTTGATATCTTGGATATCTTTGTCCTTTGTAAACAAAGCAGACACAAGTTACCTTATAATTGCTTCATACTTTGACCTTTCACCAATTTCTTGCTGCAAACTGTTTAACAAATTTTCCACAATCATCAACAAGGATATTCAGAGCTACAGGATCTGGCATATTTCCTCCACTTTCTTTGACCTCTACCTGCTGTAGACGAGTAAATAATAAAATAATAAATTTAAATTTTACCTGCAAAAGTCTATATTTTGCAAAAATCTCCAATGTAGCACTCACAGCAGATGTTAGCTCTGAATTGATATTCATTATATATGACTCACTAGTAGACTGTTGAATTCTTTCCTCAAATTTTTCTACCGTGTGATGCATTGCAAATTTACAGTCATTAGGATCATCCCCTAATGAGCTCCCTTGGTCAATACACTCTCCGTGGAATAAATCTTATTGGTTTTTCAATAGAAATGAATCAGCATGTGCTTTCTGTGTGGACTTCGAAAACTCTCCCTCTGCCTCCACTAACAAATGTGTATGTTTGTGCAAATTTCTTGTGAGATACATACTTTCATGCATTGCATTACGAAGCTGAAGTACAATATCTTTCAAATGATTATTGTGATTTAAACTGTTCATCTTGCATCGTGGATAACATTTTTTTTGCAATCATGTAGCTCTACTGAAAGTTTTTTTTTCTCCTATGCAATTTGATTCCTTCGTGGATTCAAGTGTTTTTTGGAACTCAAATTCTCTCCTCATTTCCTCCAGCTCAACCTTTACTAAATGAATACTCTTGGATAGGTCTGCTCTTTCACATTCTAATTTTTCTGCTACCAACAGAGCCCTCAAACATGGGATTCCATGAGATGACATCAGGTTGAGGCATTTCTTTGAAAATTGTGAAAGCCTCATTAAGACCACCATTTTGTGGATATCCTGTTATCATCGAATTTCATTAGACCACATTTCTTTGAGGTATTTTTTCAAACAGTTTGTGTGCCCCCTGTATGCTTCCACATTATGCATACATGACTCTGAAGGCATTCACAACTATGACATCTGATAAAAATCCACTTTCAATTATGCTCTGATGGATGCCCACACCCTGGTATAAAGCTCATGTGTTGGCACATGCTGGGGGGGTGATGGAAAAGGTTGTGGAGTTCGGTTTTACACCTGCCAACTACATTTGCTTAAATACCTCCAAGGCCTTCTCAAAGAACCCATTTTGTGCATATCTTGCAACCATGGCACTCCACGAGATGACATCTAGTTGAGGCATTTCTTTGAAAAGCCTTAAAGCGTCATCAAGAACACCGTTTTGTGCATATCCTGCAATCATCGCATTCCATGAAATCACTTTTTTTTAGGAATTTTGTCAAACAGTTCACGTACCTTGTGTATTCTTCCAAATTTTGCATTATGCTCTTATGGATGTGCACACCCTGTCCCAAGCTGCATACGGGGACAGTTCATGGGCTTTTTCAACAAATCCATTTTGTGCATATCCTGCAATCATGGCACTCCTTGAGATCACATCTCTTTGAGGATTTTTATCAAACAGTTCACGTTCCTTGTCTATGCTTCCACATTTTGCATACATGTCACACTGTTATCAGACAGTTTCTCATGGAATACAATTATTGCAGCATACAGAAGACATGGTTATCCTCACAAGGCAGTCACACTGTTTCACCATATGCAACAAACAGGTCTTCAACCCGATCAGTTTGCATTTGCCAACATAATCCCATCCTGTGCCAAAATGGGAGCTTTGGAATAGGGTATGGACATCCATCAAAGCATATGTGGGGAGAAACTAATTCCAAATACATGGAGAATAATTGACAGGAAGGTATGTAGCAGTGCCATTTCCATCGGCAGCGGATATGTCACCTGAGCTATGCGAGCCAAGGAAATCAGAGCAAGAAGAACATCAGGCACCGTTACAGTAGGGCTGGACACGCATGCAGGAAGAGACAGGAGGAAATAGAAATGATGAAAAACACCTTAAGCCGGACAAGCAGATCACCAAAAAACCAACACGTGGGCACTCCTCGACAGGCAAGTGAAGCAGGAGGATCTGATGACAAGCAGCAGGAAGCAGCAGAGTGTCGTCGTTGGAGACAGAGTGCACTATAGCCACGCCTCCGGCGTAATTATTATTGTTAAGTTCATGTTTCATCATGGATAAACTGAAAAATGAATATGAATGAATCCATTGTTAATAATATTCTTATTATAATATGAAATTCAACAATTATATTTACCAAAAATGATCTCAATATTTTTAACCTCCTTTTAACTACATTCAAATTGACCAGTAACAAATTACCACAAATAAAACACCATTACTAAAACCGTACTATTGACCAAAATTAACCGGCATGTTTCTAGAGATTTTCAAATTTTGTGAATTTGATTTCACAACCATGTTCTCTTGCTCTCGAGTTCCAAAAAAATTTTTCTTCTTTTTCCATAATTCTACATAGATCTCTAGGAAACTAATCTCCTTCATTGAAACCCTAATATGGGAGTAGTTCACCTTACAAAAAAATGCATTAAATTTGGAGGATGTATTGAGTGGCACATATTATAATTCCATTATTATAAATTCCCTTCACCAGAATGGTTCTTTGAAGAAAATACACCAAGTATAATGCAAATCAACAATTAGTCCTCCATGGTGCAAGTGTCCAACCCTTATGGCTTTGAGTGAACTAATTAATGCATCAATAAACGCTAGATGCTCTTAAAAATAATTTAAAAGACTGAATGTTTCTCAGAATGCTTGTAATTTCATTTGGTATAGTGATATTACTCTATAATTCAAATTGATAAATCCTTCTTATCACATTTTTTCATGAATGCACTACTACACATCTATGTATCTACAAACCTTTTGAATTCAAATTAGGACCTTATTGGAATGCATATTAATGCACAATGGGTGGGAAAAGCTAATAATTATGAGCTAAAAACTATAGGGTACTAAAATAATTTTCAAGGGATCTAATTAAAAAAGTTGTCGCAATTGCAAATCATAGATTTTGAAAAAATCCAAAAAAATCTAGAAAATGAAGGGAAGATGTAGAAAAGAAGAGAGGAGTGGGAAATAAGAGGAAGATAGAAAATAAGAGAAGAAAGGAATTTTAGGAAATTTAAGGGATACATAATGTTACAAATTATAAATTCAAAATATAAATTGTCGAAGATTATATTTTATGAAGTGCAGTAATAAAAACCATAGATTAAGATGTTTATAATGTGTATAGGATTACATAATGTAAAAACCATGAACAGAAAGTAAATGAAAACATTGACACAATATATAAGTGGGAAAACCATGAAAGGTAAAGAAAACCCACCAAAAATTACTTATCTTTAATGAGAATAAACTTTCACCCAACACTCCCTCTATTTCTCTATCAGCTCACTCATATGGCTCGCATAAATGTTATCATCAACACGTGTGTCTGATCTCTAATGAGATCACCTTGTTATATATAAGGTGGGTGGTCATGATGCACTCTTAAATCTGACCCACTTTGTGGTCTATCATTCTTATATTTTAAATATAATATATAAACCAAAAACACCGAGTCTTTGGCGAGTTTCTAAAATAAGCAGTTTCCCACTTAATATTATAAACCCAACACTCCCCCTTAATGTTAAGTAGGGAAACATGAAAAATTGTTTTTACATGTTAAAGCTTGTTCCAAATAACATGTGCCAAGTCACCTTTTGGTACAAAAGGAATTACAATCCATAAATCAACAAGTGATTTAGGCTAGTATGTCAAAAAACTTGTTATGTGGGTTTTACAGTTCTGAGGTGCACTACAGAAAGGTCCCATGGGTTTTTTAACTCCGCGATACACTACCATAACGTCTCGCAGACTTATACAAGCCACGAACAATTGTAACCGCATTGTGGGTTTTAGAGAAGCCACAATACATTATTTTACCGCAGTTTAAAGCAGTGTTATGCAGATTCTATAAAAACCGCAATATAAAGAAACATTACAAATTGTCAAGATAAAGTAATTAAGGATGAAGTCTTACATATGATTATGGAGTTAATAAACTCTTTATATCTAATTATTAATTAGGGATTGCAAGTAAACTTCACTTACATTACAATTTACTTAAATAACATAAAAAATAGTCTAGGGAGTATTCATTTTGACACAATTAAGTCGTTAAGAGATGAAATTACACAAGACAAAATATGTAACATGCTCATTTTTTATTTCCCCCTCAAGGGAAGCTATGAAAGGCCAAAACTCATATGATTCATAAGTGAATATCAATGTCATTTACATTATCATAAGAGCTAAACAATATATGCTCAGCTAATTCAAAGGTGGAGATCAATGTCCTCCACATGATCATAAGAACTAATATATGAAATGCCCAACATTCACTGGAATAAAACTTGAGATATATATCATCATTGAGAAAGTTATCCCGGATGAAGTGCATATGGATCTCAATATGCTTGGTGTTATCCAAATAAGCCCTCGTTCTTATTTGTGTTGGGCCCCTGAAATATTGACTAAGTATGAAGGCGCGTGGGTGACATCCCTAGTTATAGAAGGGAACACAAGGGAAAAAGAACGCAAAGAGGAAGAGTTAAGGAAGGCATATGGTTCATGCGGCATGTGAAAGGAGGTTCATGACTTAGTCAATTTAAGCAACAAAGGTAGAACATGTGAAAAGCGTGATCGGTTGCATGTGGATAAGATGCCAGCTTGGCAACAAGTGGCTCAGGAAAGAGCATTCCAGTGATGGGATCTTCTAGAAGATCATCATGAGATGGAGTGGAGAGCTCAGGCCTAAAGGAACATGCTCATTGAAGGACCACATTCGACACTTGGTGATGGATTTAAGGGTGACAAGGTGAGTTGGCAGTGCGGGAAGGTGATAAATACAAGTGCCTGCAGCGCAGAAAAAAGACAGACAGAGACGAGGAGACCAAGATAACATACATATGGGGATATAGAGATAGAGGAAGAGATATACACAAAGAGAGAGATAACATGGGTGAAGCTTTGCAGGGTTACTGCGAGTGGAACTTTGATGCAGAAAGGAATGTACTAAGCTTAGCATTGTAATTTCTTTTTCTTTTTGGCATAATTATACAAGCCTAGTGATGTGCATGACTGCGGTCTTCCTCTATGGCTCTTTGTAATGAAACGATGAATACAATGAGGTTACCTATTGTAATTAGATATGAATATCAGTGGGTTTTATGTATAATTTTGTTCATAGAAGTTCTCTTTCCTTTCATGCTATGAATGAATGGTTGTATCTTTCTTTCTGTTATAATATATGTTATGGAGTCTTTTAAAACACTCGGTCATGAAGGAACTACAAGGATCTGGAGGCCGTTTTGAGCCCTATGATTCTTGTATGTCTAAACTTCTTTCCTGAATACTCTTATACTACTCATAGATGAATGCTTCCCACTAAAACTCACATAAAAGAGAGACTCAACACCCGTGCGTGCCTCGGGTGAGCACTCAGCTTCTGCTGGGTGATAGGCCGATGCACATGGGATTCCTTCCTTTTATAGTGGGAGTAAAATTGACTACATCTTGGTTCCGTTGCCAGGACCTCTTTTCGAAGTTGTAGTGGGATATAACATGCATCATGATCTGTGTAAAGAGTAATGATGGATCAATTAACATTGGAAAATGTTGAATCGTGGTTCAAGAGCATGGAAGATGAATTTTCCCAGAGATTTAGCACTAGACCTGAGTTTAATACACGTAGATGGGTAGAGGAGAATCTCTACCATGATCTGTATGAGACTTTTTTCTGTTGCTTCCCAGTAGAGTTATTTGGATGGCTTTCAGCCTATGCATCTAGATCAAGTTGGTGTTATGGATCACGGATATGGACCAAAGAAGACTACTAAAGATTGCAGGATGCAGATCTAATGTGGACCCATGTTGTAGATCATTGATGGGGAGGAGTACTAGCTAGCTACACTCTGGAATACGCCATTTACATGTATTCTTGTCCAAAGGTTGTTGAGTTTGAGTTTCTACGATAACCTAAAGGAACATTTCTACGTGTTATTCCTCTAGCCATGAAGATATTAATGGTTACTATGAGTTTAGAGGCGCTCCCAATGGCTAGCTAAACCATTTTGAGCACTGGGTAAGGAAGCTCGGGTGGAGGAAGATGGTAGATGAGATGACAGAAAGGGAGAGGGAAGAAATAAGGCTCAAGTATAGTGAAGCACGTGAAAGGGAGATTACTAGACAATGTGAGGCTACTAGTGTGATGGATTTATGGAGACAGATGTTGCGGGAAGGAGTTGAGGTTCACACGGAGGACGTGGAACCTAAGCAGTCTGTGCTACCCCATCTTGGAAAGCACGTAAGGGAGACCCCTTTGTCTTCTGGTGAGAGCTCGTTCACATGGAGAAAGGAGAGTTGTTAGCACATATTTGAACCCACCCAGTGACCGTGCCCTGGCACTTGGTTTTCCCAAACCAGGAAAAAGTATTGATCCAGTTGAAACTAGTGGAAGAGACAAATATGTGCCTAGGAGATACAATTTTACATTCCCTTCTTCTATGGCTACACATATTCTAGTATTTGGAGGAGTTTTTGGACAAGGGGCAAGTGTACAAGCTTTTGGTCTTGCATCAGGGAGTGGCACAGGACAAAGTAGCGGTAGTGGGGCGCTATCACAGACCATCGATGCACAGTTCAGTGGGACCATGGGGGTGCTTGGCACAGCTCCTACAGGCCCTATTGGACCCAGTGGTTCTAGTGGATCTGGTGGCTCTGGAGGTACAAGACCCGGTGGACCTGGTGGATCAGGCGGTGGAGGAAACACCAGAGGGAATTTAGGCTCTGGTTCAGGACAAGGACCCCAGCCACCACCTCAAGTTTTCTTTGAAATGTCTTTGCATTTACCAGATTATAGGTGCATTGAGGATGCTGAGGAACATGTTCACAAGTGTGAACTACTATGGCGCACGAAAGGTATCACAACCCAAGAACAAAAGGCTAGTCAATTTGTGACCACGTTAGAAGGGCACGCACATAGCTGGTATAGAAAGTATGACCCTCATCAAATGGTGGTGGATTACACTTCCTTAAAGAATGCATTCCTGGCAGAGTTCCACATTCTTGAGTTCAAGCAAAAAAGCATTAGCACTTTGAAGGAGATACAACAAGGAATGACAGAGAGTGTGCGGGAGTATGATGCGCGCTTTAAAAATCTCTTGTCTAAGTTGTCATATGATATACATCCTTCTCAGCATGCACAATGGTTTGTTGGAGGATTGATCACCCCTTTTAGAAGGGCCTTGTCTCATAAGACTTTTACAGATCCGTGTGCAAAGCATTGGAGGTTGCCTTGCACGCCAAAGGTGTTGGTAGTATTGATACTTGCGTCAGCCCATTCTTGGAGACTCAGATTGCTGTTATGGCTAAGCAGTTGGAAAATCTATATGCAAACTCGGTCCATGAGACTCACAGTGGTTTATGGTGCACATATTGTGAAATAGAGGGGCACATTAAGGATAATTTCCCTCGAAGGACAGTATGCGCTGTAATAGTAGATTGTGAGATTTGTCATGGGGACCATGATGCAAGTAGATGTCCCTTGCTGCAACATGTGATCAGGAAGAATGTATCTTTTTATTGTAATATTTACACCTCCATGACCCATGATACTACAGACTGTAGGCTCATTGATCAGATACATGAGGCCATTGATCATGGGGTGCGCCAAACTAGCATTGCTAGTGGTTTGAAAAATGATGATCGTCGTTATGAGGAGTGCGTAGATGGGGGCACACGCATGGAAGGGGTTTTAGAGGAGGATTCCATGGATGAGGTAACTATGAAGGAAGAAGTGAGTTCCCATGCATAGAACATGTTTCAACTGTGGATCTACAGAACATTACAAGCGTGAGTGCCTGGACTTGTTGCAGTGCTTATGGTGTGGAAAGAAGCATAAGTATGAGGAGCACCTAGAATTATTTGAGCATATGAATCAGCAGCACCGGAAGGACAAAGGCACTGTGATGGTCAACATCAAGAAGGTAGACATACAATGGATGCCTCAGGTAACACAGGATGAAGGTTTGGAGCCTGTCTTGGTAACAACAAGGGCAGAAACCACGCGCACGCAAGGGAAGTACCAAGACAGAAGAGCCTGGTTTCAAGAGAAGAGGTTGTTCATGGAAAGTATCCAGACCCCGCGCATCAAAAAGAGATATATCAAGATACCATGGATGTTATTCGAAGCTTGCAAGGGGAGATCCAGTGTCTCAAGGAGTAATCCAGGAGGGAGGAACAAGGAAGGAGAATTCAAGGCAGAAAGATGACCTCGATGAGGTCAAGGAGGTGTGTAAAATGCTAAGGTAGGAGAACATCATTCCTTTGCTAGGATCCTAGTTGAGAGAGAAGGTACCACACACCAGAGAAGAGCATGAGAGACAGGTCTTGCATGTGAACCTTCCCCCTCACAGCCTTGACTATGACAAGGAGATTACATTGAATGTAGTTGTAGATGGATGGCTCCTTCAGCAATATACTCATTGACACTGGCACAAAGGTTAATGTTTTGACTTTGGATGCATGGCATCAGATGGGGAGACCTGCATTACAGCCATCTTCAAATGTGTTGTATATGGAAAACAAGACTAAGGAAATGCCCATCAGTGTCTTGAAGGATGTAGCTATTACTATTCAGAGAGCCAAGTTTACTAGGGACTTCAAAGTCTTGGCACTCGCCGAGGTGGACAATTTCCCAGCATTACTTGGGTGCCCTTGGTGTTACAAGAACAATGCGGACCTTCGGTTCAACAAAGGGTACATCAATTTTGAGAACAAAGAGGAGTGGGTCATTATACCCCTAGTTGATGGGAAGTCAGTGCCCTACATTGAACCGTTGGGAGAAGAAGCTCTAGATAAGATTTAAGTGCGCTCAATCAGAGACCTTGAGATGGTACACCCTATTAACAGGGTTATCCAGTTTAAATATTCTCAATCAGTGAGTGATACAACCAGCCTGACATGTGACAATTGGGTGCATGAGACTTATAAATTAATGGGATGATAGTTGAGAGGATCGTTGACCAAGGTAATAAAGGTGTGCAGGGTTTGGCACCTTGGAGGAAAAGAACTACCCAAGTACTCTGGAGGAGCCTTCCCTAAGATCTTTCTGTAGGAGATAGCAGCTCAGTGGAAGAACGAGAAGGAATGGAGGGAGATGTTGAGTTACGTCTTGCTTGGCACATCAGCTCATTAGTGGGCCACACATCAGGAGAGCCTTTTAGAGTGGCACGAGGAAAGAATTGCTCTCTGTTCAGATTTTCTAGAAGTAATATTCCCACCATCATCAGGGAATACCATGGGAAGGAGCCCGCCACTTTCCATATCCAGGAGTGTGAACGGGTCTGGAGAGAAGGCGCGGAAGCCTTGCCACCATCCCTCTGGGTGCACAAGTTATATTATACATTACAAGGTTGTGCGCATGCATGGTACATTCATTCAGAGACATGCCGCTAGATAAGGAATTAGCAAGAGCTCGCGGCTCATCTTATTCAATCCTTTGAGTATCGGAGCACCAAACCATTAGTTGATAAGGCCTTACAAGGTATCAAGTGCCTTACCATGGGGGATAGTGCTAGAATGGAATATAGGCTATTAGAATTACTAGGTGAACCAGGATTGGAGGCGCGCTTCAAAGATATTGAAGAAACAAAATTATTATAGCTTGAGCATACATGTTTGGAAAAGGAGAAGGGAAAGTTAGTATATGTGATTGATGGAGAAGAATCGAAAAGATTAGGTGTTATCCATTCTGTAGGAATGCGCGAGGTAGTGGATAATGCAGATGCACGCACATATGCCTACCAAGAGCCTTTAAAGATGAAGAAAGTTAACATCGGCTTAGAAGAAGAACCTAAGGAAGCCATTATTGGAGATTATTAGATGGAGAAGGAAGTGTCAAAGATCATTGATCTATTGCACAAATTCGAGGATTTATTCCCACATGGGTACCATGAGATAAAAGGTGTTCACCATTCCTTGGGGGAGATGAGGATAAAACTGAAGGAAGGTGCGTGCCCAGTTAGAAAAAGGCCCTACCAGATGAATCCCAATTTACGCGTGAAGGTTAAGGAGGAAATAAACAAGATGATAGCTTCTAGGATCATTGAGGCAGTAGAAGAATCGGAATGGATAAGTCCAATGGTAATTAGCATCAAGAAGGATGGGAAAATTAGAATTTGTGTGGATTATAGGGAATTGAATGCAGTTTGTGTTTGAATGCAGTTTGTGTCATTGATCCATTTCCGACCCCCTTCATTGAAGAAATTTTGGAAGGAGTCGCTGGGTATGAAATCTATTCCTTTACGGATGGATTTTTTAGGATACCACCAAGCCCAGATTGCAAAGGAGGACCAGGAAAAGACAACTTTCCCCACCGAGTGGGGAAGTTTTGCATATATGGTCATGCCCTTTGGGTTAAAGAATGCACCTTCTGTCTTTTCGCGCATAGTGGTGCAAGCATTCTAGGACTTCATTCATAAGTTTCTCCAGGTTTACTTGGATGATTGGACAGTATATGGTCTAGTTAAGGACCATTTTGACAACTTGAGATTAATTTTTGAAAGGTGTAGGCAGTTGAGGATATCCCTCAACATTAAGAAGTGTGTGTTTGCTACACCCTTCGGGACTTTATTGGGGCATATCATATGTAAGGAGGGCTTGCTGGTAGATCCCACTAAGGTTGTTATTGTGGGGTTAAGGGAACATACTAGCAAGAGCACAATGTGTGGATTCCTTGGGCATACGGGATATTACAGGAAATTCATTAAGGGATATGCCAAGATCGGCGTGCCCTTAGAAGAGCTTCTTATACACAAAAGAACCTTCCATTGGGGAGAGGTGTAATAGAGGGCATTTGATACATTAAAAGATAGGCTTATTACCATGCCTATTTTATGATTTCCCTCTTGGGACAAGCCCTTCGATGTCCATGTAGATGCCTCAAGAACCACCATTGTAGTAGTACTTGCATAACCAGGTGAGGGGATTGTTGATCATCCTCTTTGTTTCACGAGCATAAAGTTAACACCGGTAAAGAAAATTATACCACAATTGAGTGCGAGGCATTGTCAATGATCTATGTGCTTTTCAAATTTAGACAATATCTGTTGGCAACACCCTTTATATTCTACACTAACCACATGACATTAAAGTATTTTGTGAACAAGCCCATTATTCAAGGACGCATATGTTGATGGGTATTGTTGTTTCAAGAGTTTGAGGTCACCATTATAGTAAAGCCTAGAAAAATTAATTGTGGACCTGATCATCTGTCGAGAATTGATTCAAGAGAGGACGTGCAAAGTATTGAGGAAGCAATGCTAGACACGCAACTATTTAGATTACGGCACGCACCCTTGAATTTGGAAGAGATTGTTGTATTTTTAAAAGGTGTGGCACTGGATGGAATGAGGGCATTGGAAAAGAAGCAGTTGGCCATACACGTCGTGCCCTACATGTTGATTAGTGGATACTTATACAAATTAGGACATGATGAAGTTTTGCGTAGATGTGTGTTGGAGCATGAGCACCTGGTCATCATAAAGGAAGCACATGGAGGAAGTGCAGGTGGGCATTACGTAGGTGATGCTACCACGTGCAAGATTTTAATGGCAAGTTTATGGTGGGAAACCTTGTACAGGGATTGTAGGGATTATTATAAAGCATGTGACCATTGTTAGCACATTGGCAAAACCAGGAAGGAGAGATGCAATGCCTTTACATCCTATTCATAGCATGGAGCCTTTTGAAAAGTGGGAGATAGAACTTTGTAGGACCTATTGCACTGGTAATGCGTAAGACTGGGTCACGTTATGTCATCACTTGCACGGATTATCTCACAAGGTGGGTGGAATCAGCCCCAACTAAATATTGCACAGTAGCAATAGCTAGCAAGGTTCCTATGGGAGAACATTATCACAAGGTATGGATGCCCTTTGAGTTTGACCAGTGATAGGGGTACGCATTTTTTGAATGAGATCGTGAGGATCCTACTATCTGAGTTCATGGTGGCTCATCATAAGACTACGCCCTATCACCCACACGCAAATAGAACCGCGGAAGAATTCAACAAAATACTTAGTTATACCTTAACCAAAATCTGTGATGTTGGAACACAAGATTGGGATGACAAGGTATCAGTAGTTTTATGGGCTTACAGGACTACGTATAAAAGACTAAATAAAGCCACACCTTTTCAATTAGTGTTTGGCATGGAAGCTGTTTTACCAGTTGAATTCATATTACCTTCTCTACGAATAGCGCGCGCAGGAGGATTAGCTGATGAACCAAGAATTGGAAGAAAAAATTGCTATGAACTAATGAAACTAGATGAGAGGGGACGATTTTAGGAGCAATGACTTTTAGAATTGGTACCCATTGGAAGGTTTACCAAACAATGGAAAAGGTCAAAGTAAAAGGCTTGACATGATTGCATCATATTGTGAGAATCACAAGAAGTTCGAGTGCAGGTTTCCACTTTGGGGCGCAAGATGGTATTACTGTTGATGATTTATAGGCCTATAATAGCCTTTTGCACCATTTAAGAAACCATAGGAGTAGTTGAAGAAAGTCCATTGGTTAGGTCCCTTACACAATCTTGTACATCCTTGATTCAAGTCAATAAGCCATGGCTACATGTCTGCAGGAAGATTACAGAGGGGACTATTTACAGCTTGTCTGCATACATTACCAATGAAATTTTAAAGTGGGCAAAGGAATGGGATAGGATTCTCTTTGGAAATGTCCTACTCACCATAGTGTTTATAGAAATTGGAGTGCTAGATGCACAAGATAATTTTGTGTGGGAGTACCCATCTGAAGACCCTTCACTCGTGAAGAGGTTTGAAAAGTATGCATGTGATACAATGATGGATCCCCACAAAGCATGGCTTGAAAAATGGTATACGTGCTTAAGAAATGCATTCGGGGTGGAGTGGAGAATCCCTGAACAACTCCCAGCAACCACACAAGGAGAATCCAAGTTCACAGTGTACCCACACTACTGCTTGGGTAGGTTCAAACTTATTGATGAATCATGGAGACCTTGGTGCAAATTCCTTTCACGTTCACTGCCCAATACTTCCAAGCGGGAATGAATAAATTTAAAGAATTAAAGAAGCTAAGGATGGAGCTAGGATAGTTGGACCGAGAGCATAGGGATATGAGGAAGAAACTAAATAATCCCAGAGGTAAGCGCACATACATGGAAAATTACATGTCACATGAGATCCATATGACTAGGCCAATAACACTTCCTATCACTAGAGGATTTGCGATGCGCGTATACATGCACATAAGGCCAAAGTTTGAGAATGGCGTGTACTCGGTGGATGAGATCTCAATACTTGAATACCCATTGGGAAAGAAGAAAGCCGGTGTCTAAGAAGAGGGGCAGAGGAGAGGAAGGAACACCAAGTGTGCTAACTGCTCAGACAGTGAGCATGCCTTCTACGACCGCCAAGCCAAGCACCTATGTTCGGAGGAAGAAGTCTCCAGTAAAGGAGAAGATGCCAGAAGTAGAGGCACCTGAAAAACCCACCACCATGGAGGAGTCACGAGAGGAAGAAGAGAAGGCAAAATCTCTTGACTAGAAGACACCTCTCAGGAAGAAGTAGAGGGTGGATGAAGAAGCTGACTCGAAGGCGACCAACAGCTTGGAGAGATACCTGGGAGAAGGAGAGGATGAGAGTGAAGGAGGTGGCGATGAGGAGGAAGAGCCAGAGAAAGACAAGGAACCCTTTGAAACCTCATGTATTTAGTGTTTATGACTCGTAGGAAGAAAGTGGGGATGAAAATCAAGAGTTCATATTCACACGACGAAAAGGTGCACAAGGTGATGAAAACACTGAAGATACAAAGACAGATGAGAAGGATTCCTTGGAGAAGTAGGGAGATATAATTTTTACCAAGGAGCAGATAACTGAAGTGGCAAAGTGATAAGTGAAGAAGATGCTCGAGGCCCTTGTAGACTAGAATTTCGAGCGTAATGCAGACATAGTGCTAAAGGAAGGGAAGGAGGAGAGCATTGAAAAAGGACATGATAGCATAAGAGGCCCCGCTCTGACAGTTAGCTTCCCTAAAGGCGCGTGCTCGAGTAGAAGACCTCTGGATGTAGAACAAAGGTAGATAATGGGCTACCAAGGAAGGTGCTATGTGCATGATTCCAGAGCACGATACCCATTGAGAGATTTATAGCCATGGGATCATTTGAGAACGAGGGTGCGTACCCCAGGACCAAGAAGATGCTTTCTTGGGCATTTGAGTCCCACATTGATGAGCCAGACTTTGAAGTCTACCAAAAGGCACTTATCACGTTGCCAGAGTCTAAGGGAGACAACCCCTTAGTGAATGCGGAGCTCTTGAGAGAAAGTCTGCAATACTCTAAACAAGGTCGAGGTGGAAATAGAGGTGAGGCTATTCACGCAGAACAACAACATAAGTGCTTTAGAGGGAAAGTTTCCTAAGAAGGAGGAAGAGTTGGCTAAGGTGGCCAGAAGCTTAAAACAGGAGGAATTAATCAACGTGTAGCTAAAGCGCGAGCTCAAGGAGGAGAAGGCAAAGGTGCAAGAGATCTACAAGAAAGTAGACTCAATAAAAAGCACCATCATTTTGAAACACCCAGATCTAATGCCTATCCCCCAGAGGTACGTATCAATGTTGGAATGCCTAGAAGGGTTAACAAATGTCCTCACCATGGAGAGGTGACCCTTGGAATTGGAATCTATGGAGGAAGTGGTTGCGTTCCTGAAGGAGGAGGACCAATTAAAAGTGATAGCACTTGTTGCCGAGTACAGTCAAGTACTTGCGGAGATCAAGGTCGTTGCCTAGTCTGTAGAAGCTGCATATGACACATGTGTGGATTAAGGTAAGGTGGCAAGCTCCTTGGTTACCACTCTTGAAGCAGAACTGAAATAATTCCAGGAGAAGAACAAGGGGAACAAGGCAGAGAAGGACAAGGTTCTAGCCGAGGTAGAAAAGAAATCAGAGGTGATTGAGGATTTAAGAAGCTAAACTAAGGCCCGGCTAAAGGAACTGTACCCCCAGATAACAAGGAGAATGGACAAGCTCGTGGACCTGGGAAAGGAAATGGAACAAATTATGGACACCTTAGGTGCCTAGGGAGCTGGTCTAGGATTTTTTGAAGTAAGCACCTTGGTGGGCGACCTATGCCAGAAGGCAAAGGGCGAGATCAAAGTTTGGAACAAGGTGGAGGAAGGTCTGCCATGGGACTTTCCCAACCTTCTGAATTAATGTCCCCCCCCCATTCTTCATTCTTTCCCCTATTCTTTCATTCCTTATTCATTTTTGTAATATTTGTCTACATCTTGGTTCCATTGAACCAACTTGCACCTTGGTCAAGTAGAATGTTTCTGAGGGTGGAGAATAGGCGTAGTGTGGGGTGATGTTGGGCCCTTAGAATATTGACTAAGTATGAAGGCACGCGGGTGCACAGGACCCCAGTTATAGAAGGGTGCCCGAAGGAAGAGTTAAGGAGGCATATGGTTCATGTGGCACACAAAAGGAGGTTTGGGACTTAGCTGATTTAAGAAACAAAGGTAGAACACGTGAAAAGTGTGATCGGTTGCACGCGGATAAGATACCAACCTGGTAACAGGTGGCCCAGGAAATAGCATGCTAGCGAAGGAATCTTCTAGAAGACCATCATGAGATGGAGTGGAGAGCTCAGGCCTAAGGAAACATGCCCGTTGAAGGACTACATTCGACACTTGGCGACTGATCTGAGGGCATGGCAAGGCGAGTTGGCAGCATGGGAAAGTGATAAATACAAGTGCCTGTGGACCAGAAAAAAAGACGAAGATACGAGGAGAAAAGTGGATGAAAAGATAGACATAAGAGGAGAAGATAGGAGGGATACACAAAAAGAAAGATAACATGGGTGAAGCTCTGTAGGATTACTGCGAGTGGAACTTTGATGCAGAAAGGAATGTACTAAGCTTAGCATTGTAATTTCTTTTTCTTTTTGGCATAATTATACAAGCCTAGTGATGTGCATGATTGCAGTCTACTCTTTATGGCTCTTTGTAATGAAACGATGAATACAATGAGGTTACCTATTACAATTAGATATCAATATTAGTGGGTTTTATGTATAATTCATTCATAGGAGTTCTCTTTCCTTTCATACTATGAATGAATGATTGTATCTTTCCTTCTGTTACAATATATGTTATGGAGTATATTAAAGCACTTGATCTGAAGAAACTACAAGGATTTGGAGGTCGTTCTGAGCCCTATGATTCTTGTATGTCTAAACTTCTTTTCTAGATACTCTTATACTACTCATAGATGAATGCTTTCCACTAGAACTCACATAAAAGAGAGACTCGGCACCCGCACGTGCCTCGGGTGAGTGCTCAGCTTCTATTCGGTGATAGGCCAACGCGCATGGGATTCCTTTCATTTATAGTGGGACTAAAATTGACTACAATTTGTACAACTTATTCAAGTCTCACACTTAGAAAATTTTGGATGGTATACCCAAAAAATTAAAAATTTCAGTGTCCTGCAGACTTAAAGTATGAAGATTTTTTTGCAAAGTTGTCAAAATCAGAAAATAAAAGGTTTGGGAGTAAATAAAAAAACCCACCACGCATAAGAAAAGTAGTTATGCTAGGCTGCAAAGCTAAGGAGAAAATTTTTAAAGGAAAACAAAGCCACGCGAAAATTCACGATATAAATAAAAACAAAGCCGTGGAAAAATACGTGATATAAAGAAAAAAATCCACACAAAAATCTATGATATGAAGAAAAAAAAATCCGTGCAAAAAGCCATAGTACAAAGTGAAAAAACACAAAAAATTCACAACGCATAGGGACAACTACAAATTTATTCTTAGCTTTATTTTCAATCAAAAATCTAAGTTTAAAGCATCTAAAAGCTAAAATAAAATCAAAGAATGCGAGAGGACTTAATTGGAGCATACAAAAGTTGATAACTATGGAAACACAACATGTAAATGAGCGTCTATTTATAATAATGTGTTTACTTTTCTAGGAATGTGTTTTGGCTTTTTTTGGTCGCATTTTGGTATTCTGAGTGTGCCTTTTTGTTTTATCATTACTTTTCATGTATGTCATTCACGTTTTGTCTATTTTTAGAACCAAACTTACATGTCTGCATTTTTTCCCCTTCTTCTCTCTCTCAATTTTCTCTAAAACTCCTATAATTCATTGTAAAAGGGATCTTTTCCTTTTCATTAATTTTTGTGGAGTAGTTTGGCATTCTAAATGGAAATTTAGGGGTCATGAGTGATCCTTTGTACTTCTTTTACCTCTTGGAAAAATAAAGGATCTATTTTTACCTTCCTACATCCTATGTATTGTGCATTTTTATGTTTTTACACTAATTTGATCTTGTGATACTTGTCTATCCTTTGTTTTTAAGTTTAATTCTTTATGCCTTTATGTAGTTTTGTGTTGATTTGCAGATCACAAATTGTGTTTAACAAAGTTTGTGTGCAATATCTTGTTGTGGATCCATCTACTACCCCCTTCTTTATTTTGTCACAACGTTAAACCCTTCTATAAAACACATTTGCATTAACATACTCATTTTTAGGTTGTGTATGGTGTGTATAGCTCTCGTGGCTCATCTGTGTGGTTCAAACAAGTCTTAGATCCTCAAAATTTATGGTGTATCAACATCTTTTATGTTTTCCGCTTATTTATCCTTCCCTTTTCTTGTTATTTAAGTAGGTAGAGTAGTCTTAGGTATATGAACTAGTTTAGGTGTTACACTAGGGGAGCCAGTACTTTCTGGAGACTCACTCTAATATACAGGTAGCCCAAAACCTAGAATTTTTTCCATTTTATCAATTGAAATGAGAGATTCTACACCACTCTCTATAGGGCATATTTCAAAGTGACAATATTTTTTGGCACACCTAATGGGACCCCTAAAAGAATTTGTTAAATATTTGATGTTGTTCATGGAAAATATCAGTGTTGCAGGTATAATCATCCAGAATCTACGCAGATCCATAAGTTCAATTCACATTCTGGTAGCAGATCAACATGTATTTCATGCCAAAGGTTATAATTAGATCATCTACAAAAGGTATTTCATTTGATTTCATTAAATTTTACCTTTGAAATCAGCTAAGAGAATCAGATTTTTGAAGTCTAAACCATATCCGAATTATCCTCTACTCATGATTAACTAAAATGTGGATTTTATCAATTTAATATAAACTAGTAAAAATAGTAAATAAATATGAAAAGTGACCCAAACAACTAAGGAAATAGAACTGAAAAACCCTAATGTGTAAAGAAGGGTTGGAAGGAGCTTAGATGATTCGATGAGCTCATTGGACTGTGTCACAAAGATGGCTAGAGAAACAGAAGGAGGAGGTGACTATGCCGAGGTCCAGAAACTTGCAGATCTAGGAAATCTGAGTGGACTGGGGCACCTAGGAGAGGATCAGGGCACCTGTGGGTGCCCTAGTCTAAGTTATGGGTGCCTTGGTATGTGGAAATAGCTTAAAACCCTCCTCTAAGGTGTCACTTGATATTCACTTGTGTTCTATCTTTGTTGCACCAACTTTGTTGAACTGTGTCAGATGTCGCTACAATACCTGTAATAAGGAATCACCTATAAAACCCCAAAACAAACATCAAAACCCTAAAAAAGAAAGATGCAAATGAAGGGGTTAGACTATCCTCAATGGCCAAAATGGTGGACTTACTAACTGAGCATTGCACTACATCTCAGACCTGATGTAGTTATATGTGAATGTGTGTGTGATCATGCCCTAGGTGCTCTTGTGCCAGTTGTAATTTTTGAAAGTAGTGAGCAATAACTATGTGTAAAAAATGTAATAGAATGGTGGATGGAATAGAATAAACCTCCCTCCTATGATGTGTGATGCAAATGAACCAACCTTGTCCCTTGTATTAGAGCTAGATAGATGCAAATGAGCTCTAGATGGATGCAACCTTATATGATGATAGTAGTGCCAAGTTTTTGGTCCCTCACTATGGTCTCATAAATTTATATTTATATGGTTCTCTTTTTCTAATTTCGTAATTAACCCCAAAAAGGTCGACCACTAAAAAGAGAGGAAGCTCAAACAACTGGAAATTACCCAAAAAATGGTGGGAAAGTGTAGAAAGGACCAGGGTTCCCTAAATGGGATCAGGGCACCTGGGGCACCTTAGTACGGGGCTGGGTGCTCCAGTCATAGGTATAATAATGTAAAATGAGAAAAACAGATTGGGAAAGTATGTGTTGAAGGTCTATGGTGACGATAGAAAGTAAAGTTAAATGGCCAAAGGACATGGGTTAATTAGTACTTTCTTCACTTAAAAACCATATGAATAGTAGTATGAGACCGGGACTAAATAATTCCTAAAGTGCATGATTTTTTGTCTACATTTTCCCCCACTTTATGTTGGTGAGCAGACTACTTGATAACATAAAGTAGATAGAGATGCATACTTGATGTCCATGTAGAGTGATGTATAAAGTGTGCTAATGGACTAGAAAAAGCATGGAATGAGAAAATAGTGGAGCATGGAGACTAAAGATGTAAAAGTGCAAAAAGTGATGAGAGTGAACCTAGGGCGGAAACACATGTGTATATGACAATGTGTGTGATGTACCTGCATGTTAGTATGAGGTGTGTGCTATCACAAAATGTCATTGTTGTTGTTGACTTCTTGTTTCTCATACAATCAGACCTATAAGGGGAAGACAATCAAGTAGTCAAATACGCATGTATATATATGTAAAAAACACATGTATATAGTAATGAAAAGAGTGAAATGGAAATATGAAAAATGTAAAAGGAACATGTGCACCTAATCCATGATGAGAGAAAAGGGTGTAGAGAGGATAGCATGTACTATGAGGTTTTTGGGCAATCTCACACCATCTTGGCCAAAGAAGTGTAGGGAAAAAGCTGCATTATTCTCCAACCTGTAACTAGTTTCCTGAATATGTGTTAAGATATCTTTGTACTACCTGATTTTTTGGGTGATCCAACACTATTGGCCAATGTAGTGTAGAGAGGAAATCCATTGTATCCTCTAAACTATAGCTAATCCCCATAATTATAAGGATAACCATGTTCTATAAAATCCAATGTGTATTGTGTTCGTAAACTGGTCTGAACCCACTTACTATATAACCCATAATTCCAAGGGCAGAAATTGAACTAGATTTAATCGATGTAGAAGCATTGTGTAGAATGTAAAACCCCAAATGATGCCCACCCTCTTTGGGGGTGCATGCGACATTGCTGATAGGAGAATGTGACCCCAAAAGAGGAACAACCGCATAAAATGTGCCCTATAGGGGGAAGGGATTGTGATTGGTAGAAACCAAGGCGCACACAAACAAGTTGTTATAAATCAAGTGTTAGTACAAAAAAACATGCATGTAGAAGAATAATGTAGGCTACGCAAACAATGTCTAAGCTAGAATGCAAGTAAACACATAAGAAAGCAATGTAGACCGCCAAAGAGGGTTGCAAACATGTGAAACAACTCACAATGTTGCAAGACACTCAATGCCGTAGTGGCCACATACAAAAAGTAATAACAAACAATGTAACAAACAAATATGGAATAAAATATCCCTGCCTAACAAATGTTGCACATTAAGAACCCATTAGCAAGTTAGAAATATAACTAGTATTTCAAAAGCATGTATAACCAAGCAATTTAAAGTGCTAAGTACAAAGTGGAATGATAGCTCCTATAGAGACAAATTCGGATGCCCCCAGAAACCAATGTAGGATGGCTAGAAGGCTAGCATCTATACTAAGTGCAAGAGACCTGTATTTACGATTACAACTAGAAAAGGATGTGAATGCTCATGTGTGTATGGTATAGATAAATGACATACAAGAGATCTAACTAGCATGTGTAATAAGATGGCCATATACAAGAAAATGCAAGAAAGAGTAAAAGAAACCAAGATATGTAATATGTTATGGATGGATGAAATGGAATGTAAGATGGATGATATGATCCACATGCCCCTCGAGTGAATGGATTTGTATGCAGTGATGTTCATTTGGTTTTCCCCCTCAGCAATCAAGAATGAACTATAAACGAGAGTGCCTCATCGGTAAATGGTAAAAGTGTGGTTTGTGTCTAACGTGTTGTGATGAGGGTATATGTGTATTGATGAAATATGACCTAGAAATGATGTGTTCGTGACCCCTATAGCTGAAGTGTATATCACGAAAAAATAGTTGAAAGAGTGATGAAGTAGCTTAAAAGTGTAAATCACTACAAGATGAATAAAGGGAGTGGTGATGTAGCCTAAAGCGTGTGCCACTACAAGATGAAGGAATAGGTGATCATTTAGCCTATAACATATGTCACTAACCTATTAATGTCACATGATGGAAGGTTGAATGATGAAGGTGTGAGTATGATAAGGTCCATTTGATTTGTAAACCCTCAGTAGTCAAGTATGGACTGAGGAACTAAAGTGCATAATAGGGTAGTGAGTGCAGTGCATAGAAGATAATGTAATATGTATGATGAGTAAATGACCATATGATGTGCAAGATTTGTAATGCATGATGAATATTATGTAATGTAATGTGTGTAGATAAACTAATTAGTAGTATGTGATGTTATACACGTAGACAATAGAAACATGTATGATGAAGACTAGTATGATGTATGATCTGTAGATGCAAATGTCAAAATGATATAGACTAAATGTAGAGTGTATGATGTAAAGTGTAAGACATAGGATGCAAATTGTGTGAAGCAACCTAGTATGTAGTGTGTGGGGTTCATGTGTAGTAGGCCCTCAACAATCAAGTGTGAACTAAAGCACAAGAGTGTGTCATTGGGTAATGATTGATGTTAAGACGTGTGATGAGTATGTGTCGGCTAAGAGTGTGATGAATGTTAATGTAGAGATGAGAGATGTATCTATGCTAATATGAAAGGGGGGATGTCTAAATTATATGCCCCTCCAAATGTGCGTGCATAAATGAACTATCCAATGAAAATGAAGGATGAAGGTCCTTCATCTGATACTTGTGGTGAAAAAAGTGTATGATCATATTTGAATAGTGGTGGTATAGTAGACAGACGATGTGCTGGTGAATTAATTCAATGTGCATGCGATGGATAAATATATGATGAATGTCGTGGTGTATCAAAATTTATCAGTGATGGAGATTTACGTGATGTGGAGTGTGATGGTGATGAACACCCATGTGGAATAAACTGAGGTAGTTATCGACATCGAGATGCAGTAACTATATAAGGAATGGGCTTATACCTATGTGTAGGACTAGTAGAGAAGTGAGGTCATGTAGACAATGTGTGCGTAGGTGAACTAGGAGCAAATTGTGCTTTGAGTAGCATAGAATGTGATGTGCTAGATGAAGTTTGTGGTGTGATAACTAATGTGTGAGGAGATGCTGACCATGGAGTAGAGGGAGGTACAACATCAATAGAGATAACTTGATTGTTGTGAATGAATTTAAGTTGCAAATGATTCATAGAGATGGTATATTGGGACCTATGAATTTAATTGAGACTGAGAAGAATGTCGCACCTGTCAACTGTGTTTCCAATGAGGAAAGGAATAAGCATAGTAAGAGGACCAACCATAGTATGTAGCTGGATTACACCAAAGGGTGTGTTCATAGGGTATGCAACTTATGATAGAGGGTAACTGATAGCCTTAAGAAGTGGAATATAACATGCACTAATGGGCCATGATGGGTCAACCTTAGTATTATTGATGGGGACCAAATCGACAGATGCCTTAATATGTATGTGATTAGATGTGAAATTTGCATGATAATCATGGTTAGAGAAATAGATGATCGGTGGAAAAGTGTCAGTATGTGAAACTAAGAAATCAAGAGCCCCTGATGCAGGAGGAGGCACTACATGATATACATAATTAGCTGATGATTCATTTGCTTTTGTATCATGTTTGGGTATAGGGTTATTAAATATTTTGAGATTATGATTCTCATTAATAGGTGGAGGTTGTGTAGATTCCAGAAGTTCAATTTGACCATCGTCAATCAAACCCTGAATGAGAAATTGTAGTCAAAAGCAACGATCAGTGGAGTGTCAACTAGATTGATGATAATCGCAATGTGAGTTTTCATCGAAGTTAAACCCTTTTAGTTGAGATGGATCAACTTGTAGAGGGTAAGGTAGTGTAATGAGATTACTATAGACCATTTATAGTAACAAAATTTGTAGAAGAATTCTAAACCTTGAAAAGTGACACCTAAATGGTTGTGATTAAAGATCCTTATTAGTAGATATTGCGTTTACAGTAACCTTTATATCAGAGTATTTAGTCGTAGAGGGCATGAATGTGGACTTAACTTGAAATCGTGTAGATGATGATGTTTATTCTTGGTAATTAATATTTCCTATAGTTAAGAGCTTCGTTTCATGAAGCTTAAGAGTATGAAAAAGTTGATCAAATGAAGGAGAGGTCTCAAAAAGAACACTCTCCTTTATAGGTGGCAAGAGACTTTGAACGAATAAATATTGGAGTTCAGAATCTGCAAGTATATTAGACATCTTAGCTAGGTTATTTTTATAACAAAAGATGTAATCCGAAAAGTTTTCATTATACCCCTGTTTAAGTTGTGCAAGTTAAGAATAGGATATCTTAGAGCTAATGATTATAGGGAAGTGAGCAAGAAAAGTATCAGCTAGATGCATGAAGGAAACTACTGAATGGACATGCAGGTCATAAAACCAGTGCATCACATAATCTTTTAAAATATGAGGAAAATTTTTAGTGAGTATAGTTTGATCATCTGCATAGTCAAGACAAGCTACATGAAAAGCACAAAGATGCTCTTGTGGGTCACCATGGCCTTTAAATATGGGAAACTTGGGAGAGATAAAATTAGGTGGCAATGGATAACTAGAAATAGTAGGTACAAAAAGAGTATGCAGTAATGAAGTATAATCTAAATATGGTGATCCTCAAGAAGTACTGAATTGGAGATGGAAAATTTTATTTTGTAAATCCTTATATAAATATGGTAAATCAGGATTATTCAAGAAGAACCAAGCTACATATTAGGGGTGCTAGGATGAATGGTGGGAGCGGAAGTTGTAGGAATATGAGCAAAAACATAAATTGATGGAGTAGAGATCATGGGAGCCGAAGGATGAGCAACCATAGAGGTTGAAGCATCATGATTTTTCTTAGTAGTGATCAGAGCATGTAAAACATTTGGAATATGAGTGGGATTATCACACAATGCTTGTCAAAAATTAGTAATAGAGTTTTGAGTTGATTCTTGGTCGACATTAGTGTCTTCATCGTAGGAATTCTCACTATCAGATGCTTCTATTTTGTGGAGAGGAACATTGTTCGAGTTATCTAAGGGGTTGTTAGTGGTAGCCATGCAGAAGTAGTGGATATCAGCCATTGGTCTTGGAAACCCTGATGGGTAAATGAAGGAAGCTCACAATATTGAAAAGACCCAAAATGACCACTACGAGTGACATACATATGAAGATGAAAAAAGGAATAAAGAGAAAGTAGTATTCGAAGGTTAGGTTCACCAAAATGATTAACTAAAATTTGGATTGTATTAAGTTAATCTAAACTACGAACAACAGTAAATAATAGTAAATTAATGCAGTAAATAAATATGAAAAGTGACCCAAGCAACTAAGTAAATATAAATGTTAAACCCTAATGTACAACAAGTAGGGTTATAAGGATCTTAGTTGATTCAATGAGCTCAGTTTGGGACTATGTCACAGAATGAACCAGAAGAATAGAAAGTAGGAAATTACTGCACAAAAGCTCCAAAAAGCTTACAGATTTAGGAAATGGTAGGTGGACTAGGGCGCTTAGAGAGGAATTGGGGCACCTGGGGCACTCTGGTCTTGAGATCTGGGTGCCCTAGTCTGTGAAATTGCTCTGTAAACCTCTTCCGAGGTGTCACTAGTTGAATACCTTCCTTCGCTTCTCTATTTTTTTCACTAATGTCATTGAACTTCTTCAGATGTCGACTAGTAATCAATGATGAAGAAAAGACCTTAAAAACCCCAAGCCATGCATCAATTCCCTAAAAAAGAAAGATGCATATAAAGGGGTCAGACTGTCCTCAGTGGCCACAATGTTGGACTTACTAACTGAGTGCTACACCACATTTCAGACCCAAATTTAGTTCTAGGTGAGTGTGTGAAAGCCATGCCCTAGGTATTTTTGTGACAGTCACACTTTGCAAAGTAGCGAGCTATAACTATGATGTAGAAAATGTAGTAAAATTGTGGATGGAATATATTAAACTTCCCTCCTATGCATGTGTGATGTAGATGAACCAACCTTGTCCCTTGTGATAGAGCTAGATGGATGCAAATGGAGCCTTCTATGGATGCAACCTTAGGTGGTGATAGTAGTGACTAGTTCTTGGTCCCTCGTTATGGTCTCATAAATTTATATTTATATGGTTCTCTTGTTCTAATTTTGTAATTAAACTTGAAAAGGTCGACCAACAAAAAGATAGAAAGCTAAAATGGTCAGAAAGTGCCCAAAAAGTGGCGGGAAAGTGTAGAAAGGTTTAGGCCGCCCCAAATGGGACCAGGGTGCGCCAATACGAGGTTGGGCACCCCAATTAGAGGTAGAATGAAGCAAAAAAACAAAAATAAACTAGAAAAGTATGTGCTGAAGGTTGGCAATGATGACAGAAAATAAAGAAAAATGGCCAAAGGACGTGGGTTAGTTAGTAATTTCTTCACTCAAAAACCATATGAATAGTAGTATGAGATTGAGACTAAATAATTCCTAAAGTGTGTGATTTTGTGTCTACAACTCCAAAAAACCAAGTCCATTTCTCAATTTTTTGATACCCAATCGTAATCTGAATATGTCCCTCTAAAGAAATAAGGTTTTTGTTTCCTTCAATGATGGCAGCCCACTATTTTTTGTTCAACATGATGATATCATTCTTTCCGCTCTTAAGAGCATCCCATTTTTTACTAGAGAAAATAAAGTTACACCCATATAAAACGTTAAATATATGGCCAATATATGCTCGATTTATCATATTACTCAAGACAATGTTGCAGTTTGATTATTAGTAGCCTCTTTCAAAGGCAAAGCATTAAAGTGGTATACATGATTGAGAGTAAATTCCATCACTACATGGGATCAACTTTGAGAAGTTTTTTGCAATCATTTTAAGGAAAAATCAAATCATCTTTCATTATTGGAACAATTGACCACCATCAAGAGAGCACCACAAGAAACCATGACTTATTTCAATTACAGATTCCAAAATACTTGGGACATAATTCCACAATTGGTAAGGCCTACTCCTTAGTATGTTTTTGTATGATCTAAGGGCTTTGAATTTTGATATATCTGTGATGATACAATTAATGGGAAGAATGGAACTCCATGATTATTACGACATAATAATTGGAGATGAAAACAATCTTATACAAGTGGGGAAATTATCTCCAAGACCTACCATGTCCATCTTTCCAAAAATTCCACTTCAAACTTCCTTTCAAATACCTGCAATAGCTCCAATTTTAATGCATATTACTCATCATTTGAGTCAAATTAATACATCTCCAAGCCAATAAAATGAATATCAAGAGTTTATGAACATATTAAAAGAATTTTGGAATGAGATAGTTGGCCTCAAAAGACAACAAACACAAGGTTTTAGACCCTACTATCCTCGCAATCAGAAAAACATGCTTCCTTTTTAACCAAGTCTTCAAATCCAGAATCAATTACTAATTTTTCTAGCACCTCAAAGGAAATTACACCTGTCCAAAACAATTCGATACAACATTATGAGTGGTGTTATCCTTGCAATGTGGCTCATAATCATAATTCTTGTTCTAATTGTGATATAAATCAATCTCTCATGGTGCAAGCTACTTCCATGAATCAAAATTCATCAATTAAACACCCATCCCAACAAGAGGTTCCTCAAGAATTGGTGCATTAGGATGTTGCACTTCTAAATTGGAAAGAAGATAATTTTTGAGGAGTAAAGAAGCTAGACAATTAGAAAAATCAGATTTCTACTTCAATGGTAGCAAGCACAAGGTCTAAGAAGAGAGAAATAAAATTGGATCATCCAGCTATTATGGGTAGTTTTCAACCTTCTCTAATATTGCAAAGTGTTTTTCCAGTTTCCAATCAGCAAGGCAATCAAAAACATTAGTCTACAAAAACTCAAGGTTAGTAAGATATCCCAATTTCGATATCATCAGTACAAGAAGGTATTGTTGTTAACAAAGTACACTAGAAGGTTAGTACTCCATCTTTCAATATTCTTGATCATATGAAGCAAACCAAGGTTAATGTGACAATGTGGGATTCTTTCTCTTTCGGGTAAAAATGATCTTTTACAAGAAGTTTTGTCTAATCTTAGTCTTTTTACCCAACCATCCAAAGAGCCATATAAATTTGTGCTTACTAATATACCTAACCAAAAGAATCCCAAGTGGGAAGATTTCCAAACCATATCCTTTGTATGTTTTATTGATCATAGATCAAACCCTAGTTCATAATTGTGTGATTAATTCAGGAACTTCTAGTTCAATTATGCCCGAACAAATTATTGATAAACTTGGTCTACAACATAAACCTCTTTCCAAAGGAGTAGTTAAATTATATGTAATACTAGTAGAGACCCTTGGAATCATTAGAGGACTGATCTTAACCTTTCATAAATGCTCCAAGTTGTCCATTCCTCAAGATGTCGCAATTGCAGATCATAGATTGTGATAAAAAACAAAAAAATATAGAAAATGAAGGGAAGAGATAGAAAAGAAGAGAAGAGGGAGGAGATAAGAGGAAGACAAGAACTAAGAGAAGAAATGAAAGGATGTGGAAAAATAATATTAATTTTTTTTTTGAAGACGAGGTTGAAAACATAAAACATGCAACACTAATTTGTCAGCAATGTTTTTTGTCACATGCAAAATAAGATTCTTTTAAAATAGTGTGTCGAGAAAATTCCCTCATCTATTTTGAGGGGAGTTCCCTTCCCTTTAATCAAATATAGAATGAGAAAGAATATATATATATATATATATATATATAATTACACCTTATTAATGTGCAGGGGTGTGTTTTACTCCTAGGAAAGGAATATAAGCTGAAAGACGAGAAGAAAGAAATGGAGAAATTAGAGAGAGGGAAATGAAAACTTACATTTCAAATAAGTAAACATAGATCTTATTGTAGTTTTCCACCATATCATTCAATATAAGAAACAATTCTGATATAATTATTCTATATGCATGAAATGAATGGAGAAGGATAAACAAATGACATAAGAACACATGTTATTGCCAAAGAAATCGTAATACAAATTTCAGAAAATATCTTTTTATTTCTTCATAAAGATGAACACTTGAAGTCTCATGCTCTTTCCTCTTGTACAAGGTCTTGTACAAATTCAAGGGAAGTACAAAGTCTATCCAGAAATTCCACCAAGTCTCTATCAATTTGAATCCATTCGAAAATAATGAAATGTCCTTTTATAATATCATGGGTGATAAAAATACTTTCTAAATATCCATAAATAAATCCCTTCTAGAAGTCTCATATAGTGGTTCCTTCAATACGTAAAAATATATAGTTGGTAAAATTCCTTTTGAATGAATTACAAATACATAGTTATAGGAGAGATCTCCCAATTTTCCAGTTACTTACAAGCTTGAAAGATCCAATTCACCTAAAATCAAAACCTGCAATTTGACACAGTCAATTTTTACATCATGGGAAATCACAAATTGAAAATGTAAATATGTAATTGCAAATTGATAAATTCAATTTCCGTGCAACAAAGGAGGAAGAGAAAATCAGGGAATCACATGTTCAAAATTGCAAATTATGTGTACCAACAATCCAAAACTCCGACGTGTACTCTTTGAATTTTTAACTATTAGAAAATAATAATTGGTCTCTTGAGACTTATAGAATTATTAAATCCATTCCACCACTTTCTTTAACTATATTTGATTGATTGTAACCAAATTTTATTGGTGTACTTCAAATTTTTCTTAAGTTCAAAAGTTGGGTACAATAACTAGCTCAAGATTTAGGACATGAATTAAAATGTAGAAAGGGAAAACGATGCATGAATATCATGTATAATCAATGCATTATTAATTGTTCTAATAAGATAGAATTATAAATATGGTACAGATTCATTTTCATAGCTTGTATTGTAGAGGAGAAGAAAAGGTGGCACCAACATGGGAAAAAAGGAAAACAAATGGGAAAGGTAATAACATGTTTACACCCTTTCTAACCTTAGTGGGTTTTAATATGTTATGGAATGCAAAACTCTAAAAAGGAATGTAAGGTTAGGAAACTAGGTGTGATTTCGATTAAGTACCTTCTAACACTAATTGTATGACATCATAAAAGTGTATTAGTTCTTTTGATAAATGATTACTATGTGCTACAAGAAATAAAAACACAAATGAAATATAAAGTTAGCTATATAGAGTTTTACAAAAGAGATCTAGGCACACAAACTAGATAAATTGGGAGTGCAGAAATTGGAGATGCTTCGTTTCAGATACTGTGATCTATTATTTCCCTAATGCATAACCATACATATTAGTCTGTATGTAGAATTTTTTCCCACCCCTATGGTATGGTATTAGATGTCTTTCAAATAGAGCTTTGTAAAGTTGTGTCCTTGAGAGGTATGGAAATTTGTTTCACTATCAAACCCTAGTTTTCACACAATCTTGAAACCATATGTAATCAACTGAATCATGTTAAAACCCTAACTATAGGTAGAATACCATGCAAGATTATTAGTCTTTAGAATAAAGTGAAATATGTGGAACCCTATGTTGGCACTACTTCAAAGAGGCCTCAAACCACATGTAATTCTCAACCTAACATGTAAGATTTATATGAATGTAGCTAGTTGGAAAATTAAACCACTTAAAACATACTCGAGAGGATTGTGCTCTTGTGAATACTTTAAATTAGAGATATTGGTGTGCTAGTAGGTGAGGAAGCTAGAATATTTGACCTAGTTCAGTTCTTTAAAACTGTAGTAGTGGCTTCCCTAATAGATGTGAATTATATTTTGGGAATATTTTTGGAGTCTTGAGTTCCTTATATATTATTATTGGGAATGAGAGCTCATGCCAGGGCCAAGTCATGCCATATGTGTAGATGAGGTGATGTTAACTTTCTTATATAGGGTTTTGAAGGAAAATTATCATAATAAGGCTTTAGAACCTACGAATATGGAAGCACCCAACAAATGATATTGTATCAAAAATAAATTTGGAGGATGTTTTAGTGCAGGATTACATAGGTCTTTTGGGACTAGATTAGACAACCTGACCAATATGTATAGTATTGGATAGGGATGTAGTGAATAACATATTGAAGTTTCATAATGGAAAGTAGATTTCAAGTACTAAATTCTCATATATTTATATTCATAATATGTCGACACATTAGTGTGTGGGAATAAACAAGTCAGGAAAGAGATAACATGATGTACTAAGTATGGATACAATGTGGGTGTTTGTCTTATTATAAAGGAACACAATCACAATTAGCAGTGTCAAAGGGAAATTTTCTAAATTTGAGTGTCTACATTTCCCCCTCTTTAAGTATGAAATGAAATTAAATTCTTAAGGGAAAAAATACCTGAGTTTATAAACACAATTTGTCTTCACTTAGATTTTTTCGTGTTTAGATGTATTGGTTTTGGCATGCCCCATGATTAAACCTACAACACAAAGTGTGGTCCATTTATGTGAATAAGGAAAAGTTGCAAAAGCTATGAAAATGGGGTAAGAACACTTAAGAAACCCCAAATATTTTAACAAACAAATCAATGGACCATCATGATAATAAATAAGAAACGATTCATTACTTTTCATTCATTAATCTTGAATTAAACAACTAAACCTAACATATCTAGTTATCCTTTATTCTTGAAAGCTTTGTAAATGAACCTAACAAGGATTGTAAGCAATTAGTTTATGATTTTGAGAATGGGAGCTCACCATTAATGGCTGAAAAGCCACATGGTTTTTGCCATTTACTCAAAGTTTGGGAGATTAGTGGAATAGCAAAGAAAATAGCTCAATAAAAAAATGAAAAGAGGCTCTAAATCCTAAAAAAAAATCTATAGTTTATGTTAGAAAGGAGGAAATGTTCTTAGAAAAGTGGGGGGGGGGGGGGGGTCTAGTTCTATTTATAGGTTTATGATTTCAAAAATGGAAGACTTTGGGTGCATGTGGGACAAATAAATAAGCCAAAAAGCACTTTTAGTGAGTCAAAGTAAGATTTGACTAGGATTAGAAGAAGTTAAATATGTCTTAGGCTAGTTAATCTAGGTTTAGGCTAATTAATCCTAATTAATGAGGAATTAGGAGTCTGAGAGAGTTGTGAGAGGACTACTCAATCCCATGAAATGGATTGATAACCTAGGAAGTTATTAGAAGCGGTTTAGAAGGAGATTAGAAGAGGATTCAACTAATAGGAGGCTATATCAGCCTAGTTAGTTGATTAGAAGAAGAATACGACCAAAAATATGTCATAAAAGGAGAGTTAGATAGGCCTAATTGACGAGGTGTCGTCAATTTGTAAGGAGTAGAATAGTTAGTGCATTATTAAGAATAATAGTGCTTTGATCAAACTACGGGTGTCTATATTAGCCCCTCTTTAGGGTGGCGTAAGCTACGCCACTTTAAAGAAAGTAGATAAACACAAGTGACTATAAATTTTTTTGGAGTGGAAGAAAAATTAGTAGATTTCCTGATTTTCCTGAACTGGAAGAGCTCCTTGCTCAGGACGGTCAGGGGCAAGCACAGTTTTTAGAAATCACCCCCCGACTTCAGATTACAACTCTGATCTTGCACACAACAGTGAAACCTGATCTCTATTACCTCCCTGCCGAGTAACATACATCATCTGTTGTATGTAATTAGTGATACTAACCCCACCATGCAGGTGGGAGTATCCAGGGAATGCTCCTGGTGAACACCGTTTTGCTTCCACCTAGCCTTAAGGAGGCCTCATGGCTAATCTCCCCAGTCCCTAAGGACAGGGGCCAAGTGAAAGAGAAACTCTTCCAGCTGTGTGCCTGATGGGAAGGCATTGCCCTACACAATCGTGTGTTGGCTCATAGAGTGATGATACCCCCTCGAGTGTAGATAGAGTGATGAAAGAGGGTGATCGACAATTAAAAAAAGAGGAAAATAGAAGAATGAAGAGGAATAAAAATAACAAGAAGGAGAAAAATGAGCTATCATTGACTTTGCCTTGCATCACCTAATGTTTGTTACCTCATATTGCTAGGAATCTTCATCATTGGTCCTTATTAAAATATAAGCATAGGACAAAGGTGTAAAATGACATGGAAAGCCAATATAAAAACAAATTTCCAATATTAAAACTGCCAAATCCATGCAACATACAAAATGTAATGCAATACGAGTAGTAAACAAGCTGATCTAACAGGAAAATAAGTACAAACACACACACTCAAACCAACAACATTTAAGATAGTTGCACAAATATTTTGTTAACGAGTTATAGTCCCAAATGTTTGTGATAAATGATAAGGGTTAAAAATGATGCACCAAGAAAATTGTACATGCAAGGAGCAGAACGGAGGACACTTGGGTCCAATGAAAAAGTAGTGTGCACTATGAAATAGTACCAGGCAACATGTTGTGCCCAAGAGTACAGATGAATTAAGTAGATGAGCTTTGTAAATGATTGTAGATTCAGATGTTTTACGAGTCATTTTTCCAAAACATGTGAAAATGCCAACAAGATACGAGATGAGCGCTATGTGAGAGACACAAATTTCAGCTGCGTATGAGTTGTTTACCAATTTTTGTCTATTTTTTGAAATTTTATATATTTTTTGGATTATTGAATGTTTTTATGATTTTTTGTAATTTTTAACATTTTTATCGGTTAGAAGAATTTAGAACATGGAAGATCACTCAAAATCATGTGGAATAGCCCATGTCAAAGAAACGGGCATCAGGCAAATAAAACGTGCCTCGACGAGAAGAAAAATGGGTAAAAATGATGATTTAATAAAAACAATTATCGTGACGGTGAATAGAAAAGGAAAGAATGAAAAATCACATAGAAACATTAAAAATTCCCCACGGAGAAGAAACAAGCACTAGGTGGCAAATAATTCCCCAACGTAGTAGAAAACTAGTTAAAAATAATTATTTAATAAAATAAATTATTATGGCGGGTAGAAGAAGGGGTTAGAATGACCATGGTGGTTAAATTAAACATTTTGGCCATCACGGTGGGTGAGAAGGCATTGCGTTGGGTTAAAACAACCTTATATACCTCGCCCGGAGGAGGGGCTAAATCATCATGGTTAGTTCATTTGTTATGGAGCTCTTGCAAAATTTTACCGCGAGTGATTTGTGAGCTGCGAGAGAGATGACGAGAGCTCACAGGCAGATTAGATGCGTAGAAAATATCTAAGAGTACCTTCAAGACGATGCCAATGGACCCTATGTGAGTGGTCTACCCAAACTTGTCAAATGTTGCATTTAATGTCAAATTTTTAACTTTTTTTAGCATGTTTAGGGTAGATTTAATATGTGTACGCACTTTAGTGGAGCCTACATGTCGAGAAAGTGGGTACGCATTGAAAATATGGGTACACACACTCATACATGTTAGAAGGGACGCATATACATCAGGGGGAAAACTATGGATACGCACACGTGCACATGCCAAACTACACATGTAGGTGTCATACTATGCGCGTATGCACTAGGGATGGATAGAATAAAATATAAGAATTTGTTAGGGGTGTACGTGTTAAGATGTGTGCATAGTTGTGGGCAGGGGTGCGTATGCACGTTAGGTGTGTATGTGTCGTAGGAATCCATAGGGTAACATATGCACTAGAGGAAAGACTTAACCAATTTTTTAAAGAAAAATAGGATAAGTAGAGAAGGATGTGGGCTAGAATTTTGTAGAAGAAAGTTGAAAGTAGCACTTTCAAAGAATGATAGATAGAATTATATCATAACAAGTGTAGTGTTATTTTGCAGATACGATTGTCAATCCTTCATACTAGAGAGAAGTATGGGCGCTTGGCTGCCATATCACCGGATTTTGAGGACAACAAGATTTTGGGCATCCTTTTATATGTCACTGGATTAGAACACCTGGCTAGTATGTCGTAGATTACTCTAGACCATGGCCTCCTCACAGCCTTAGCTGAGAGGTGGCACAGTGAGAGCTAGTGCTTTTGGCTCTTGACCAACGATATTACTATTACAATGGAGGATGTATGAAGGATTCTATGGGTGCCCATCCAGGGTCAATTGATTGAGTATGAGAGTCCCAGGATGGAGATCACAAATTTTCTATTTTCATTATTCGAAGTGGATGATATACCTTGCCGAGGCATGACTGTTGGACTGTCTCGGTGTATAACAGACCCGGAGTTAGATCGATTGGTAGTCTAGTTTATGGCCTTTATCAGTGGAGTTCTACTCGTTGACAAGACCAATGATACAATCCCATTGGGTCTCATCAGAGTAGTACATGGACTAGTTGATGGTGAGAGGTATTGTTAGGGCCAGTGTATATTGACACAGTTTTACTAGGATCTTCACCTTATCACCTACTACCATCATAAGATAGCAGACCTGACTAGATTACTGAAAATATGGGTTTGGGATCACATAGCCATTAGCCATCCCACAGGTGTGTTAGGATTTCATGCTCCAGAGGAGCCATATGGTATGGGTTGGGTTCCAGCTGGACATGATGTTCGAGAAAACATGGGAGATACATATCATTATCGTCGAGAGTTTGATGATCTCTAATAGGCGGAGATAGTATGGAGGCCCTATAGACACTTTCAGTGGCTAGAGGATGGATTAGAGCTTAGCATGGCCATGGTATATCATTTCATTTCTGGGAGCCAATGCTACATCAGATATTTTTACATAGTAGACAGGTGAAAGAGGCATTTTGGTATCACTCAGGAGGTTTTAGGTCATGATATGTGGTACGCACGTAGAGCCCAAGAGGTTTTTGATATGGGCCCTCAAATTCAGATGGATAGAGCTAGGGCCAGATATGAGCATATGGTACTAGCACCATGGGTACCATTGTGACAGGTTAGGGACCTTGGATGTACATTCGAGTGTGGACCATGGAATTTGACAATGTTACCTCTTTGATTAACCATTCCATGAGAAGCCTTAGACACATGAGTTAGGCCACCTCTAGAGGGAAAGTGATGATGAGGATGAGGGTGGATATGATGATGATGATCCTTTTAATGGTTAGTTTTACGATGGTGGTGGGGGACATGGTCCTCCATTGCGTCATACATAAGGACAGGGGCCTAAGATGAGACAGAGACATGCACCTATGTCACCTCATATGCAGTTTCCTCCATTTGGTATACCAATTGGGGTTCTTATTCCTTTGCGATATATTCATCTAGTGATTCAATAGGTTCCTCCTCCTCATGCTCTAGGGAAGCACATTCATAGGAAACAGGATCCACAGTAGGGTCCTCCTCTTAGTCTGCCACATGATGATGGAGGAGGTGATGGTGGGATTATAGCTGCATTACAACAATTATTACAACATGTCATAGTTTTACAACTCCTTATCATGGCTGAGAGAGATCAGGTGAGAGCGTAGTTATAGGTAGTCATTGCAAAATGAGACCAGGCTAGGGAATAAGTACAGGTTGTGACCTCAGAGATAGATCAGGAAAGGGTTCAGGCTAGTCAAGGAGGTGGTAGAGTTGGAGCCACTTGATTTCAGTAGATTCAATGGATGGCTACCCAGAGTTCACAGATTGTGGGCCTATTACAATAGTCTTAGGAACATGTACAAAAACTAGTAGTTAAGAGGAACCAGGCCTAGGATGATGTTCAAGCCCTTACAACAAAGAGAGATTAGGAATAGGTCTAGGAGTAGACTATGACAATGGCTAGAGACTGACTTACTTCCTTACCGACACATGCTCATATGAATGTGGCATGACTTACTAGAGAGCATGATGCTCTACAGTAGGCATCTATGATAGGTGAGATAACCTGGATTTTATTAGATGTTATGAGAGAGAGTGGAGAGGCCTCCTATTACAAGGCCACATACTATGAGGTAGTTCTCGAGGAGCTGAGAGTTACACCATTTGATTAGATGGATGTGAGAAATTATAGGTCCAGGTCTTAGAGGACCTCTCGATTAGCTAGATCAGTGCAGTAGCCCATAGTACAATATATTTTAGTCGGCTCGACTAGGCCATCTCATCAGCAACATCCTCCTCCTCTAGGCCATAGGCCAGGCATTCTAGGAGAGGGAAAGAGTCATGGATGATTCCCTTTATCTTTTGTATACTGAAAGATATATGTACCTTTGATGTATGCGTCTTATGAAGGCTCATTTTTTACTCATGCCCTTGATGGCAGATTTTTTATTGATGATGTATATCTTTTTGAGATAGACATTATATCCATGTTATAGACATTTGATGTTATTTATATGGATTTTGATGATGATTTATGGATGATGATTATATCATGATGTTGTATGTTTTTACTTTTCATCTATGTATTATGATGGATGTAGATGATGTATCACATGTTTTAGATTTATGACATATCCTTAGATGATATCATATGTTGTGTACATAAGGGGTTTTTTCCTTTAGTGTATGAGATGATATTAATGATATTGGTGTGGGGGGGATAGATTTTTTATCATGAGAAATCCCTCTTTCCCCATTGATGATACAGTTATGATGATTATCTTAGCATACATGTTTGATGTAAAACTTAACATTTTTGGATATATGATATATAGATGTTGTTATATGTGATGAATGATAGATGGTATATGTGATAACAAACAAATGTGTATGAAAAAACACAGAATCAAAATTTAACAAAACTAAACAAATATACACATGAAAAACAATACAACGACATGTAACTAAAAAATAACTCAAGCATTCTTAACAACAGATTAAACTAGTATTTGATCTAAGTAAGTAAATGAATGCATATAATAGACGATGAAAATGCACCAATATTTACAAGTATGAAAACCTAAAATGAACTCAATGCAACACACAATTAAATTAAATGAGATTTAATCTAATGTAACAAAATAATCCCTATTTTAAATCACACAACATGAAAACTATACAAACCGACAACTAAAATTTATCAAACTACTACTTTGTTTTTGTGGGACAACATTGATATATTTTCTAATGTTTTTGGTTTTATCTCGAAGGATAAGTTTTCAAGACTATTGTTCACATTTTTTTCGTAGTTTTCTCAAGAAAATGTTATGTTGGTTAGTGTAGCATTGTCCCTAGAAGGAATTTTTCTGAATGTTTAGGTTTTTTTAACATTTTGTGAATGTTTTTTACGATTTTCTAAGGTCTTTTTTGAAAGCAATGTACAATGACAAAGAAGCGTGGATGCCCCCAATGTGAGATGGGAATATACAAAGGAAAAACACCACGTGTTTATGTTAAGAAGATGCAGATTTGAAGATGCCCCCAGCGTTAGATGGGAATATAGAAAGGAAATTCCTCCATGTAGAAGCAAGAACAAATGAACCTTATCATGACTTTGTAATATAGATTCAAGAGGATTCCTAGACCTATAGGAAAACTAACCCTAGTTAGAAGCGATAGTTACTCGTCTAAAATGTGAGAGTGGATTGTGAACAACAAATCCTCCCTAATCACTGAAAAATGGTTTTCACTCAAGGACATTCCCAATGTGCCACAATTTCATGGTTTTCACACTTGGATGACTTGTTTTCTTTTTACTATTTTCTTGATGTTTTGATCTTTTTCCTTGTTTTTTCTTTCTTTTCTAAGGAACTTCTTATTTAAGCATAGAAGCTCTTGAGATGTATTGTGTTCATAGGTTCCTTTAATTCCTCACCATCTGAGTGAGCCAACTTGTACACCCCTAAACCATAATTAGCAACCACAACATACGGCCCTAACCAGTTGACTTCAAACTTTCCTTTCTTTTCTATGTTTTTAACATTGTTTTTCTAGTTCTCTTTTAGAATGAGATCACCTCCGTCAAATTCATGAGGTATGATCTATTTATTATAACCTTGTGATAATTTTTTCTGATAAACCTTCAAGTGATTGAGTTCTCTCATACACTTTTCATCCAGTAGCTCTAACTTTGCCAATCAAGTAACTGTACGTACCAAAAATTGTAAGGTACTGTACTGCCGGAACAACGTAACAGGTGCCCCAATGATGATACAGATCTCCTTGCAAGGTGTTTGGGATCCATAAAATCTCTCCAAGTGTGCGTTAACATCCCGCATGCCCCGCTTAGCCCCCACGTGCTTTTTTTTCCCTTTTCCCCTCTTTTCTTGGCCTTTTGCTCTTCAATGATGAAACCGCCGCCCTGCCTGGGTGGCGGTCTTGTGACCGCCGCCCTGAACAGGGCGGCGGTCCTGTAACCTCCGCCCTGCTCAGGGTGGCGGTCCTTTATGCATTTTCTAGAAAGCTCTTTTAACACGACTCACGTAAATTTCAATGATTCACCAGCTTTTTTTCACCGCCATAAGCTTGCATTAATGATTCTGGTTCCCTGGAATAGAGTTTTGCCATTTTTTATAGTTTAAGAGTTCTATTTGGTTTTTACCTTGGGTAAATGCAAATGCTATAAATAGTTGGATTGTGCTCAAGCAAATGGCCCCTCAAATTTTACCTCTGAATTTCTCTTTGCAATGGATTAGTCTTTCATTTTGTTTAGAGTCCTTAGTTTCTTTCATTACATGCTTAGTTAGTATTGTCTTGCTATTAGGAAGCCACATATCCATCTTGTGCAAGTGTTGTTGACATTTTATCCAATCCATTGGAGTAAAATAGTTTGTTCTCAATAGGAAGCCATTAAAGTTGCAGGTTTTTTTCTTCAAACAAGATAGTTTTAGGTTTTGGACGTTTTATGTTGCATGACTCACAATAAATCCCGCTAGGAATTGCATAAGCCAAGCTCTGTACTCTTGCGCTATCTCTCTCCTACTCGCATTGTATTCAATCTGTATCCTAAGCTGCCTTTGTCCCAATATCTACTTCTATTGATGCTAGCATTACACACTTTTATGGACCTATGTGAACACGAAGAAACGAGGAGATCACACTGAGGGGACAAGATCACACACACCATCAGATTCGCCACTGTTCTACAGAATCCAGGTTCTAGATTTCAAAGTTCTAAATTAGAAACATATCAAATAGAGTAGTTAATCACTTTATTTCAGTCAATTTCACTTTCAATATTGCCAGGGAAGCTGTGGGGATTGATAGTTTCTGAGAGACTATGATTCATTCCTCACTTCTAAGGTAGGATCGAGAGTCTTGAAAATAGACTAGATCAAGTATTTCATTATTTAGAATAGATTCACAGTTGCACAGACAAATAGCTATACTCGGTTATCTTGTTTGTTTTAATTTGTTATTTTATCTGTTAATTCTAGATATGTTAAATAGTTACTCTTTTAAATTCGTTCGAATAGTTCATCAGAAAATACAAAAATAGAGAAATCATATATGCGATAGATATACTTAAAGTAGTTAAATTTCACTTTCCTACAGTTAATTTACATTGTTGCTTTTGTATGACAATCATGGGACCTAGAGAGCCCAGGGAATACGTATTCAAGCCAATCGTGCCCCAACCCAATCTCGTCACAGCCATAACTGATATAGATCAGAGTCTTAGGATCCAAGTCTTCCGAACAACAGTAAACTTACAACAAATCAGTTTCCAGTTAAGCGGGTTAAACATAGAAGACGACCAAGCACACACATTTTGGTCAAGTCAACAAAACTATAGATTACCCTAGTATCATATCCACATGACCATAGCAGGACCACAACAAATACGAATCTACGGTTGCGACCCACAAATCCCATAGCCCAACGAGTCCATAGGTGAATCAGACATATATGCTGGCCTACGTACACTAGTATTTAGATCTACTCCACTTCCACCTATCATTATCGAACAGTTATCCTGGTTAGACATAGCAACTAACAAAGCTAAGGAGTTCTGGACTAGGCTAGAGAATCGCCCATAGAGTCAATTATACCATCTGCCCTATGACCTTATCTGGAGATATACACGAAACTATCCTAGGAAATTTTCCACGTATTCCACAACCTATAGATCGAATCACGCCAGAGCTCGATATTGATTGGAGCCTTCGAGCAGTCATCCTTGCTGATCAATCTATCACACCAGTTCAAGTTAGGAGGGCCTTCTTTGCCTTAGATTCACAATTTCCACTAGTGCGTGTCAAAGACATTAGATTTCCTAACTAGTTTGTCTGTATCCCACGCATATTCCATCCCCACCGGCTGTCTCGGCACGACCTCGGGAGGTCGGGTGCGAGGAAGAGTTACTTGTAGATTCCCAAGCTCGCTTGTCACTTTTCCATCGTACAGTAACCCTGTAGTCTTCGTCTTTATCCAGATAGTACTAGAGAAAGATTATCAGGGAGGGAAGCTCAATTTCTAAGGGTATGATGGCTTCATTTCCATAGACTAATGGATATGGGGTAACACCAGTAGGGGTGTGAATGGAGGTTTGATAGGCCCAGAGAACAGGATGGATTTTCAAGTGCCAATTACGACCATTTTTACTAATCATTTTCTCCATGATTCAGACAAGAGTATTATTGGTGGCCTCCAATTGTCTATTACCTTGAGGGTAATAGGGGGTGGACCACTTAAGTTGGATCTGAAAGCGTTGAAATAATGCTTTTACCATTTTATTCTTGAAGGACTTACCATTATCTGCGACAATGGTGGAGGGGATTCCAGAATGGTAGATGAGGTGATTCATTATGAATTTTGATATTTGCATATTGGTTACATAAGTGAGAGGCACAACCTCTACCCATTCAGTAAAGTACTTAGTGACAGTGATAATGTGAGTATAGCCATCTAAGGAAGTAGGAGTGAGCTTCCCTATGAGATAAAGTCCCCATTTAGAAAATGACCAAGGAGTCATGATGGGCTGCAAAGCTTGTGTTGGAGCATGTATCAAGTTACCATATTTTTGACACAGTTCACACTTTTTGATAAAGTTGCAACAATCAGCTTCCATGGTAGCCCAATAATAGCCTACTCTTAAGAGTTTCTTAGCTAGGACCATGCCACTATTATGCGCTCCACAAATGCCTCCATGTACTTCTTTAATAATGTGGATTGACTCGGTAACATCCAAACAACGTAGCATATTCCCGTCGTAGCCATGATGATAAAAGGTGCCTCCTATGAGGGTATAATGGGCTATACGACAGATAAGAGATTTCTTCACAGTATGGATGATATATGGGGGAAACATTCCATCTTGTAGATAATTAAATATGGATTTATACCAGGGTGAGAATGGATCAATAACTTCACATGCCAAATAAGATTTCGGCATGTCATATGCGACACTCGTAAGTTTTCCACAAAGAAAGGAATTTTATTTTCCTGAGGCAGAATGCAAAGTAGAGATCCAATAGTAGTCATGGAATTCATGGATCGGTTGTGTGATATTGGCCTTTATTCAAAGAAAATATGCACAAAGTATTCTTTCAAATTTTCCACTAGTTTCTTGTATGGAACAATCTTTTCATCTTTGATCTTCTATTCATCATTAAATTGTCTAATGATTAGTTGGGAGTCACCAATGACTGGTAGCTATCGAATATTCCAGGTGATAGATAACTCAAGACTGGCTATGAGTGCTTCATAATATGCAATGTTATTTGTACAAGGGAACCCCAAATGGAATGCTCATGGAATAACCTATCATGTGGGAGTGATGAGTACCACTCTTACTCCAGATCCATGAAATGTGAATGATCCATCAAAGTTTACTTGCCACACGACGAACTCCTTAATATACATCATAGATACATCTGGTAGATCCAGACCCAATGGTTCCATTCCTAGTAGGGGAGATTTAGCTAATTAATCTGGCAATACATGTCCTTTCAGAGACTTCTTGTTAACAAACTCAATGTAAAATTCACTAAGGAGAATGGTCTAATTAGCCATTCATCCTGTAAGGGTGGGTTTGGATAAAAGGTACTTAAGAGGGTCAAATTTGGATATTAACTTCATTTTTTTGTTAAGGAGGTAATGGTGAAGCTTTTGTAAAGTGAAGAATACTTCTAGACACACCTTTCCAATCTATGGATAATTCAACTCATAGGCAATTAAGGTGCGACTGAGGTAGTAAACCACACTTTCTTTGTGGCTAAGGTTGTATTGGGAAAGCAGTGTACTAATAGCAAAGTGAGTGACTGAAATGTACAGCAAGATGGGTTAGCGTGGGGTAGATGACATGAAAATAGGTGGATTGATTATATATTTATTAAGCAATTCAAATTCCTTCTGACAATATCGTCCTCAGTTGAAGGTGACATATTTTTTCAGTAGATGCAAAAGAGGATGACACTTATACGCAAGCTGTGAAATAAATCAAAAAATTTCTTGAATTTTTCCTTGTAGAATTCTTATCTATTTAAGGTTCTTTGGTGGAGGCATCTCTGTGATAACTGCAACCTTAGCTGGATCTACCTCTATCCCTCTCTGTGAAACAATGAAGCCCAGGAGCTTTGCTGATAATACGTAGAAGATGCACTTTCTATGATTCAGATGAACCTTATTGATCTGAAGGATCCTCACATAGAAACACTTATCTAATATCTTCTTAGAATCAGTTTCAGTCAGTTCCATGGCATGGAGAAACATTACACGTTTTCGTCGATATCTCGTTTGCAGGAAACAGAGTTCGTATGCAAAAGTTATGGCTCGCTGAAATTTTTGGGTAACTGGAAAATTTTGGGGATTATGCATAGGTTGAACATGTGCACACTCGTCAAGTGGACCAATGGAAAAGTGACACGTGGTAATATAGAAAATAAATAAATAATAATATTAAAAATTTAGCCACACCCATTTAATACTCCACATTGCACACATTATTTAATTTCCAACTATTATCCTTATTTTTCGACGCACATTTTCCAAGCTGCCATACATTAAAATATCCAAGCACAAATACTTGCCACGTCACACCTCTTATCTCTCAAATCACCCAAATTTAGCATCCCATCTTTGGGGATAAGATAGCTCTTAAGCCAATTATGACATACACCACCCACCTATATAAATGCTTTCTTATTTTCACGCCCAACAAATGTGGGATCTTATCCATATGTAAAATGCGCCCCACATGGAGTGGGATTTGAACCTCGGCTGCTTGGGTAAAAATATAGGTGCCCGACCATTGCACCCAAATCTATTAAATTTTATAAAAGGAGCTATGTTTTACTAGTATATAAATGGGAAAGTGACAGTGTTATTGTTTTGCTCATAACTTGAGCTAGAGATGGAATTTTGAGATGAAGTAAAAAGTGACTCCTATTATTTTTGGTAGAGGAACATGATGAGAAGATAATATTTTTGTATAAATATTTGTAAATATTTATTTTCAAGATTTTAATAGATCAGTCTCATTCAATCGGACCTGGAGACGTAGGCCACAAGTGTTGAACTCCGTTATCAATTCTTGTGTCAAATTACTGGTGATTCATCTCTTTATTTTATATTTTTACATAGTACATTCAGTTTTAATTATTTTATTAAAAATACAAAAGGATATAATATTCAATTTTTATATCGAAAATCAATGCAAAGCAAAGTTAAGTGTGTGCACAATTGCTAGTTAAATTTGATTTTCAGATCACTGGTATCAGAGCTAGTTTTGACTGATTTTTGGTTCAGATTAATAGTTTTTGGATTTCAAGTTGTGTGTTGGATGTTAACAAGGTCTCAATCTAATAAGGGTGAATGAGAAATAATATAAGGGGATCCCGAAATTGGTACCAGACGGTCTCGAAGTCCTACAATGACGGATCGAGAGGAGGAAAAAATTTGTCAATCATTCCTACAGATAAAGGAAATGGTGGAGGAAATGTACCAAGATAGAAAAAGGGAAAAGGGAACTAGAGAAGATAAAAAATAAGATAGCTCTAGTTTTGATATTCCTAAAAGAGACCCTTTAAAATTTGATTTTCCTTCATTAAAGTTAGATATCAAGTTTGAATTGCCTATATATACTGGAGAGCTAAATGCAGAAAAGTTGGATAACTGGGTCAAGTAGATAGAAGTATATTGTAGGGTTCAGAGAATTGTTGATGATGAAGCAAATATTCATTTGGAAACTCTTCGGATGGGTGGCACAACACTCATTTGGTGGGAGAGTAAGCTTCAGGAAGTGGAAGAAACCAAAGGTATATCAATCACTTCTTGGTCTGAATTTGTTTCAAATCTTAGGAAACAATTTTATCCTCTTTATTATAAGCAACAAGCTATGATGGATTGGCAAACATTAAGACAAACTAAGGGACAAAGTGTTCAAGAATACACACATAAATTTAGGAAAACGGCTCTAATTCTGGGAATTTCCCTAAACACAAAAGAAACACTGCTTAAATATATTGGTGGATTGCATAGTTATCTAAGGCATATGATACTTGTTTTAGGTCCTACTAATCTTGATGCAGTATGTGTTCAAGCAACCCATTTGGAAGTACGAGGGAAAATGACAAAGGAGTCCTCTTTCTCTTCTTTTAAACAAAAGAACAAGCAATCTGAAGGAAAAGGTTCAAAATAACAAGGAAAAGGAAAGGGTAAGCATAAGACAAACTCTACTATTAAGAAGGAAGATGAAAAACCATTTTGTAATCATTGTAAAAAGAACCATGATGAGTCTAAATGTTGGAAATTACATCTTGAAATGAAACCTAAATGGATGGTTAATAAAGGAAAGGAAAATAAAACAAACACTGCAGTTCATGATCTTGGGTCAAATTCAGGTGATGAAACCAAGATCACAGCTATGAGATTTCAAGGTAAATCAAAACTTTCAATTTCCAACAATAGTACTACAAATGTTGCATCTTCTTCTAGTAAGCAAACTATACACGATGATAAGAAAAGGAATGAGATTTTCTACATTAGAGTAATTTCAAAACATATGAAAATTGATACTCTTTTTTATATTGGATCCCAAGCTAATCTAATTTCTGAGGAGGTTTTTAAGAAACAAGGACTCAAAACTAAACCACATCCTAAGCCTTATCCTTTGGGTTGGGTTTGTGATGATGTGAAACTGTAGGTAACTAAAACTTGTACTTTCATATTTTCCATACAAGTTTATAGATGAGGTTGAATTGGATGTAGTTCCTTTGGATATTTTTGGGGTGGTTTTGGGAAGTCCTTATTTGTATGATTGTAAAGCAATCTTCTATAGGGAAGAAAATAAATATTTTCTTGTAAAGGATGGAATTGAGTTTATTGTTAGAGCTCACAGTTAAAAGAATAATCTATCCTTGGTAACTGCAGGTCAAATGAAAAGGCTTGTAAACTCAAGAAAACGTTTTTTGCTCATGGTGGTCAAAGCCAAAGAGAAAGAACATGAGATGGCTTTTGAGATTTTTGATCTGAAACATAAGGATGAATTGGTAAAAAAAAAATTTGATTTTGATGATGTTTTTCAAGATCCACAAGGTCAACCTCCCAAAAAAGGGGTTCAACATGAGATATAGTTGCTTCAAGATGCACCTCTTCCCAATATTGGAATGTATAGGTTGTCAGTAGTAGAGAATGAGGAAATTAAGAGACAGGTCATGGAAATTTGGCTCAAGGTATAATTTGTCCAAGTACATCCCCATGTGGTTCACCAATTATTTTGGTTCCTAAGAAGGATGAAACTTGGCGAATGTGTGTTGATTTCCATGCTTTAAACAAGGTTACTATAAAGAATCGTTACCCTCTTCCTAGAATAGATGATTTACTGGATGAATTAAAGAATGCAATTTATTTCACTAAGTTAGACTTAAGAAGTGGTTATCACCAAGTAAGAATTGCAGAAGGTGATGTTTGGAAAATAGCTTTTGAAAAAAAATAGGTATTGTTTGAATGGGTGGTGATGGCTTTTGGATTGTGCAATGCACCGAAAACATTCATGAGAGTTATGAATGATATCTTTAGACCATTCATTGATAATTTCATTATTGTCTACTTAGATGATATTATTGTTTTCAGTAAGGCTTGGGATGAACATGTTAAACACATCTAAAAAGTATTAGGTGCATTAAGGAGAGAAAAATTGTATTTGAAGATGTCAAAATGTGAATTTGGAAAAACATCTTTAATTTACTTGGGTTATATTTTAGGAAATGGAGAATTGAGAATTGATCCTGCAAAAATAGAGGTTATTGTGAAATGGCCTAGACCTACTAATGTGACGGAAGTTAGGAGTTTTCTAGGTGCAGTTCAATACTGAAGAAAATTTATTGCTAACATCTCATTTATTGCATCTCCTTTACATGCTTTGAAAAGTATCAAACAGGTCTTTCAGTGGGGAGGAAAGCAACAATAAGCAAGAGAAGATAAGTACCGATCTAATCTTGGCACTTCCAGATTTACAACATTCATTTGAAATTGAGACAGATGCTAGTGACTATGCAATGGAGGAAGTTTTGATGCAGAACAAACGACTGGTGTGTTACCATTCAGAAACCTTTACAAGTGTGGTAAGAAACTATCCAGCTTATGATAAAGAGTTGTATGCTTTGGTTCAAAGTGTTAAAAAGTGGAAGCATTATTTAATGGGAAAAGAAACAATTATACATACTGACCATCAGCTGCTTCAGTACTTACAAACGCAAACCAAATTTCACCAATCTAGACATTTCAGGTGGATGGGATTTTTGCAACAATTTCATCTCATAATCAGGTATAAAAAAGGTATTCAAAACAAGGTTGTCGACATGTTATCTAGACCACAAGTGGTAGTAGCATCTATTCTTTTACAAAATATTTCTTTGGCTCATGTTAGTTACAAGGAACAATATGTTAATGATGTTGATTTTAGAGAAGTGTATGAGGATCTATTAAGTGGGAAAAAATTAGGAGAAAAAGATTATCATTTGCGTGAAGGATTGTTATATCATTCTGGTAAACTTTGTATTCCATAAAATGAACATGTGCATATGATTAGGGAAGCACATACTTCTCTTATTTTGGGGAATTTTGGTGTTAGTAAGATAGTTGCACATTTACAAAAATATTGTTATTGGCCTAGAATGCATGAACATGTAAACAAGTATATTAAGGGGTGTGTTCTTTGTGCCACAAGCAAGCCAAGTAATAGGAAATTAGGACTTTACACTCCTCTTCCTATTCCAACAAGGCCTTGGGAAATTTTTTCCATGGATTTTGTAGGAGGCTTTCCCATGACATGGAAGAAACATGATTACTTATATGTGGTAGTGGACAGATTTAGCAAAATGTGTGTGTTGGTTCCATGTACTAAACAAATAAGTGGTGAGGGAACAACACATTTATTTTTTCAGTTTGTTTGGGTTCATTTTGGATTACCTAATTCAATTATATCTGATCGGGATTCTATATTTCTTGCAGAATTTTAGTCAACATTGTGGGGGTTAATCGACATAAAACTGAAAAAGAACACTTTTTTTCATCCACAGACCGATGGTCAAACAGAGGTTGTAAACTACACAGTAGTACACTTACTGAGGGGTTATTGTGGAAAACATCCTAAGTTATGGGATGAACATCTATATTATGTGCAACATTCTTATAATCGTGCCTTACATTCTTCTACTTTGAAGTCTCCATTTGAGACTTGTTATGGATATCTGCCTAATTCTCCTTTAGATGTATATTATGGACATGAAACTGTTATTAATGGTTCAAGTGATTTTGATAGGGCTAAAATATTTTTTTAGAGAATTCAACAAGTTCATTAGTATGTCCATGAAAAATTGGAGAAAATTCAGGCTAAGTACAAGGCCAAGCATGATAAACATAGAACTAATCACAAGTTCAAAGTTGGTGATTCAGTTTGGCTTCACATCTGCAAGGAAAGGTTGACAGGTGAAGGTAAAAAATTGAAACCTATGTGGTATGGTCCACTCCAAATATTGGCAAAAATTGGTAACAACACTTTCCGGTTGGATTTACCTCCATATATGAAAATCTACTCAGTTGTAAATGTTGAGAATTTAATATTGTATGAACCGCCTATGATTGTTGATCATGATGATGCTAACATAATGCCTTCCATTGATGATTTTGCTCCTGAGTATCTTGATGAGTTTTAGGAAGACATCATTTTGGACAAAAAGGTTACAACTTCATGAAGGGGTAATATTGAGTATCTTCGTGTTGGGTTCAAAGGAATTCATGCAAACAAGGCTAAATGGATGGAAACCGGAAAGGTGAGGGAGAAATACCCTGAACTATTCACCAATTAAGTTGACTTTTGGGGTCCAAAAGTTTCTCAGCGGGGAGGAATGATCTAGAGGATCCTCATGAATAAACATCGATATAATATCTCCTCATAATCAGTTGCAGTTAGTTCTATGGCATGGACAAAAATTAGATGTTTTCGTCGATATCTCGTTTGCAGGAAATAGAGTTCGTATGCAAAAATTATGGCTCGCTGAAATTTTCAGGTAATTGAAAAATTTTGGGGATTATGCATAGGTTGAACATGTGCACACTTGTCAAGTTGACCAATGGAAAAGTGACACGTGGAAATATGGAAAATAAATAAATAATAATAATAAAAATTTAGCCACGCCCATTTAATACTCCACATTGGCCACATTATTTAATTTCCAACTATTATCCTTATTTTCCAACGCACATTTTCCAAACTACCATACATTAAAATATCCAAGCACAAATACTTTCCATGTCACACCTCTTGTCTCTCCAATCACCCACATTGAGCGCCCCAACATACACCACCCACCTATATAAATGCCTTCCTATTTTCGCGCCCAACAAATGTGGGATCTTATCCCTATGTAAAATGTGCCCCACATGGAGTGGGATTTGAACCTAGGCCACTTGGGTAAAAATATAGGAACCCAACCATTGTACCCGGAGCTATGAAATTTTATAAAAGGAGCTATGTTTTACTAGTATAGACACGAGAAAGTGACTGTGTTATTGTTTTTCTCATAACTTGAGCTAGAGATGGAATTTTGAGATGAAGTAAAAAGTGACTCCTATTATTTTTGGCAGAGGAACATGATGAGAAGATCATATTATTGTAGAAATATTTTTAAAGATTTATTTTCAATATTTTAATAGATCGGTCCCTCAATTGGGCCCGGAGATTTAGGCCACAAGTGTCGAACTCTGCTATCAATTCTTGTGTCAAATTGTTGGCGATTCATCTCTTTATTTTTTTTTACATAGTACATTCAGTTTTAATTATTTTATTAAAAATACAAAGGATATAATAGTCAATTTTTATATCGAAAATCAATACAAAGAAAATTTAAGTGTGCATAATTGCTAGTTAAATTCCATTTTCAGATCACTTATAATCACAGAGATGCTAAAAAATATGTCTCATCACTTCAAGGTGCTCTTATCTGGTTTTTTATTTTACTAAGATATCGTCAACGTAATCCTCCATGATGTTATTCATCATGTCATGGAAGATGACCGGAATTACGCATTGATATGTAGCCCCGACATTCTTGAGCCTGAAAGGCATGAATTTATAGAAAAATGTACCCCAAGGGGTGATGAAGGTAGTCTTGTGTTGATCTTCCTCTGTAATCCTAATTTGGTTATAACCTAAAAATCCATCCATTAAGGATAACATTTCATAACTGGTTGTTGAATCAACAATCATGTCGATGTTTGGTAGAGGGAACTTGTCTTTGAGACACATTTTGTTAATGTCACTGAAGTCGGTACATATTCTGATGCCAACTAGATTCTTTTGAATTGGGACTATATTGGATATCCAATCTGAATAGTTGATGTGTTTGATAAAATCTGTTGTTAATAGCTTTTCCAGTTCTTCTTTAATAAGTAGTGCAATCTTTGGATCCATCTTTCTTAACTTTTGCTTGATGGGTTTGACATCAGGGTTCATAACAAGGTTGTGTAAGACCAATTCTAGGTCCAAACCAGGCATATCTACATATTACTATTTAAATGTCTGTATATTCTCATAATAATTCCACGAAAACTTTATGTTCTTATGCCAAGAGCGAAGCTCCCAACTTTATAATTTTAGGCTCTTCTTTTGAACCAATATTAACATTGATGGTTTCTTCAACGAGCATCTTAAATGTATCTTCCATTCATGTAGGATAAGGGGGAAGAGTAAGATCAACCTCTATAGGTGTATCATCATTTTTGAGTGGGTACGACACTTTCTTCAATGAGCATTTTGTTTGTCCACTAGTGCCTCAAAGAGGTTTTCACTATGGGACTTATGCTTGTTTTTCCCACAAGAATTTTTAGAAGTACTCTTGCCCTTGCTTATGATATTTTTATTCAAGCGACCACACATCTATGCTTCTTCCCCAAAGTATGTGCATGTATTTAGTTTGATAGAGAAACCTTTCTTGTGGTCCCCATTTGGAATAGAATCCCCGAGTCCCATGAATTATGCAAATGCTTCGTCGTTCTCAAAGAAATTGATTGGCCCATGAATTTTTTAATCCCAATCTATGATTTCGACATATACTAGGTTTATTTGATAATTGGCTAGGGAATTGGACTAGGATAAGATGAAGATAGTGAAATTTTGAAATAGGTTACTGGAGGAAATATTTTTGTATAGGCTACACTGGGAAACTATATCATTGTCTGAATGAGACAGAAAATCCTCACATTCAAAAGAGGTAGCGTCTATCTCATAAGCTGGATCATCTGGAGGCTTGATACCAAGGTAATGCTTGTTTGACTTAAAGCGAGGAATAAGAATGGGTTATAGCCTTCCTTGTGCATTGATTTCGCATCCAAACCCATTATAGCCCATGACATATATCATGTGGTGTCCTTTGATATATTGTGGAGCTTGATGAAATGATGCCATAGTGCCTTTAGGTATCCAGCTGATGGGTGTATCTAACAACTTCTCCTCGGATAAGAGGCCAGTAGGAATAAACATATTGAATGGTTTCGGGAATCTATCCCGAGTGCTCTTGAACTGAAAATATGGTTTACCATGTGTCTTGGGTGACACTAAGAGATTTGATATTAACAAGGCATGCTGAAAAGTTAATTATTCACCTAGGCCATATTTTGCAGATCTTTCCTCCCATTATGCAAAGGGTTGACCAATGTAGGAAAATTATGATTACTAGGTGTAATTGTATCTAGATCTATGTGTTCTTTTATAGCTTCTATTTGCAATGGGACAACAATATCCACTCAAGAAAATTCATATGCTGCATGAGAGAAACTATGGAATTCTCTACAGTTGGTGAATGATCCTAGATTGCCTGAAATGGTGATCATCTATCATCCATGGTAAAACTTGATGCACTGATGAAATGTAGAGAGAATGGTATGTATGGCATGAATTCATGGGCATCCCAAGAGAATTTTGTAAGGAAGATCCAAGTCAAGGATGTGGAATGTCGTATCATGATACATCATCCCTACTTCCATTATAATCACTATAATTCATACTGATTCTTTCTCTTCATTATCATAGGCCAAATATTTTTAGCACCCACCTTTGCTTCTGAATGGCCTAGTTGTTTAACCAGTTTTAATTTGAAAATATTTAAGCCAAACCCGCCATCCATAAGAAATCTTTTGATTTTACGATGAGTAACAATGACCTTTATGTATAAGGGTAAGTTGTTCTCTAGGTCATTATGCGGGATTGCATTTCGATCAAAGGAAATATGGCCATTGGAATAAAGGTTAGCAACCATTGCTTGAAGGTGGGTGGGATCTATATCTGTGGAGACCCCTGAAATATGAAGCATTTTATACAATATATTCTCATGAGGTGTGGAAATATTGAGGAGATCTACAATTGAAATTCTAGCTAGGGGTTTCTCCAATTGTTCTATCAAGTTTTATTGGCATTCCAAAGGAATAGGCAGAGGATTGGGTATCACCAAATGAGCATGTCACATTCCTACAACACAACTATTTCCTAAGATCCTAATGGTGTTCACCTGTTTGTTAGATGAACGAACACAACCTATAAGGGATTCAAATAGATTACCATTTGTTGGATAAAAATAGACAATGTTTCTATAGTCATTAGAGGACTGCCAGCGATCTGGATTCTTTTTCTTCTTATCCTCGTGATTAGGAAAGGGTTGTTTGAATATACCCATCTTCTCATTAGGACATTATCTTAAGTCAAATGGTAAATCTACTACAATTTTACCTTCTTTGATGAGGTCTTGGATGAAATGTCGTAATCTCATGAATCTATCAGTCTTGTGTCCTTTGACATGATGAAAATCATAGTATTCATGCTCTTTAAACAAACTTGGCTTAGGTGCATCATCTAGATATGGTGTCATTGTAATTGGATATTACACCATATTTATAACCTCTAACTGTTAATGTATGTCATACAATGATTAAATTAGAGGTGTAAATATACATTTCTTGGGTGCCTTTTGGTGAGGCCCTTGTGAAATATTTAATAGTGGGCCACTCTATACAACTTGGACTCTTTTGGAGTCTGTAATGTCGTTGCCAATGACATGCTTATTATTATTAAATAACTTTGATTTATCAATGGGTTTTGACTCATTTTTTTCCTTCGTAACGGGTTTGAGTGTCCCTTTTGCAATGAGAGCCTTCTCAATCTCACTTCCTTTCTCTATAACTTATTTGAAGTTAGTGCCACAATGCATGTGTAAATGGAAGGATATTTCTAGGTTCAAGATGGGAATGAATATTCTTACCATTTGTTTTTTCTAGAAGGACACAAAGGGAAACAAATCGCTAATCCATGACATCACTATAAGAAGCCCGCAAAGGTTTCATTGTTTTTTTTTTAGCGATACAAAGGTCATTCATAGTAATTTCACTCTCCATATTGAAAGAGAAATGTTGCACAAAATTTTCAGCTAGTTTCGACCATGTCGTGATTGATCCCTTAAGTATACTGAAAAACCATTATAATGCATGTACTCCTAGGCTACGAGGAAACAAACATATCAAAAATTTATTGTTTTAAGTGAATTCCTGGCAAGCCATGTAGAATTATTTGACGTGATCACAAGGATCACCTTTACTTTTGTATTTGTTGAATTTAGGGATATCAAAGTGTTTTGGGAATGGCTGTCACAACATGTCTTTATCAAAAGCATAGGGACATAGCTCTTTGTATAGATACTTCTTATTATGCCCTACATTACTTTCTTGTAGAGTGGTAAGAATTTTTTTCATCGATTACAATTCATGTTGGATGAGGTTCTCTTTTTTGGGGGATAGTGGTCTATTCACTTTAGCAACTTTGAATGTTGAATCATCATATGGGTCGATATGAAATTCACCTAATTAAGACTTTATTTTATCCTTATGTGTATCCCTACTAGAGGAACCTAAGGTTTCTAGTTTTTGAATGAGTTTTAATATTTTTCGTTGAATGATCTCCTCTTCAATTAAGGGATCAACTTCATTGTCAAATCTAGGAGGAGGTGAGTCTTTGCAATCATGTTCAATTTTTATTTTACGTGAAGCTTTAAATTAAGGTATCCTTGAACCATTTATTGGTTTTGGTGCTTCACTTTCAAAGTTTTTGTTACATGTGTAGGAAGTGGAAGTGTCCCCTGAATCAAAAGGATTGTCCATGTCAATGAGGGACAGTCGCAGTGGATCCTCTTCTTCATGGTTGATGGTTTTAATTTCCGCTTCGAGCTCTTGTGGTAGTTTGACTCCTAATTCAAGGACTCTTGCGAGCACTTGGTCTCTATTGTAGTATAGGAGCTCATAAAATTGAGCTAGATATGCTTTGTTTTTTTCTTCATATGAATCTAAATCCTCTTCGCTATGTTCAACTAACGGTTCAGTGTCTTTAACCTTTGAAAAGAGGGGTCCTAAGTTATGACCACTTAATGGGTACATCGAACTAAAAGGATTTACCTCTAAGTCATGTTCATCTCGTTTAGACACCATTTTTGTGATTTTTGGCATCAATAGTCTCTGTGGTGCTAGGTTTTGTCTTAGTGTATCTAAGTTGTAATAAAACCTAGGTGTACTTGGTATGATTTGTCTAGAATCCAAATTTATCAAAGTGTCTTAAGTAAAAAACTATGCAACTACTTGTGTACTAAGAATAACCATGTAAACCCAAAATTAAATCACTCAAAAGACTCAAATTGTTGATAAAACACTATACCCTAAGCTACATTTTCAAAGATAGGTGTAAAAATAGATAGTGATAATACTCTATCACTACCTAGATCGAGTTCAAATATAAACAATACCTAAGTAATGAAGTTGTATTGACACAATATCTCCACAAGATATACTATGACTAGTTCAGATGCAAACAAAATTAGAGTTTTTGATAATGGAAGTTACAAATGTGAATAACGTAACAACACTAGCTTAACATGTTAACCAAGCTTGGAACAAACAATATATTAGTATCAAGATGATGTTATTATGATATAAACAATGTAATATGTACACTCTCAAATCCTTAAATGATGTTGGAAAACTATGTACAAGTATAACAAGAAGTTATCGATCATGCGAGCAACATAACGATACAATATGGAAACTTATACTAGGTTCTCATAAATGAAAACAAGATGTAAGTGTTGTAATTGTATGGATATAATGCGGGAAGAATAAAAAATCAAAGGGGAAACAATGATGAAACCAAACCTAACTATGAATATGATCTTGAGATCAAGATCAAGTGGTTATCAAATACGTAAAAACGTACCCACACACTTTAGACATTTAACAACTCAGCCATAAACGTGGATGAACGTAAATGGCCAAAAAAGTTGTGAACATAATCTATGATAACACTCCTACGAGATGACTTCTTTTTCTCCAGATGGGAAACAAGAATGCAAAGGTATAGATCAAATGGGGTGGAAATGAACTAAGTGTTACTTGGGAAAAGTTTTGACTTGTCCTAAGGCGAGAAATAAACTAAGCTAAGTAATACATTATAAATCTCTTGATGAGTGACACGTAGCTTCAACTTAAGTGGACTCTTTTACTTGTTCGAAAAACAAGGTTTAGAGTTTAAGTAAGTCATCACTTCATGAGAGTTTGATAAGACATGATGTAATGGACTAGCAAAGTGGACTCCAATAAGATATGACTTTCCTAGGTAGTTCGCTCAACTAGGTTTCATAAGTTTATCTATTGTGATCTCAATTTTCCAAGGTTTCCCAAGGAGTATCTCGACTTTACTTTACCCCCTTCGAACATGATGATAAATGAATGCATTCACACGTATTCTCACTAGGGTCGTTATATGGATAACTTTGACTCTAACTCATAATGTATAATCTAGTCAAGTGGGTGTGTGGAGCACTTCCTATTTCGTCCATTCAGCGGTGGACTACTTTAGGGTTCCTAGAACCACCCCCATTATTATAGCTTAAGGCGGTATGCCAAAGGGGTTACATTATATTTAAGCGGATAGGGACGTACCCTTTTCTGAACCTGCAAATACAGTGTGATGAATATGGTGTGTTTTTTGCATAGCACACCTTTTGGAAACCTGTATTCACATGTTAGTATTTGTTTTAGCCTCCGGTCTTTGACAATCGATTTTAGTCCTACACCAAGATTAGTAATTTTCCAATAACATCATATAAAGAGGATAATATTTTTCTTTCGATTTCCCAGATCATCCTAGGACACAAGGAAAAAGCCTACACAACACACTATCCTACTCAAACGTGGTAAAAACAATGGAAAATACTTAAGTAATTTTGAAAAAGAGTTCCTTTTAGCCAACTTTGAAAGTTAATCTTTTATAAACTTAAATTAAAGTGTTTGGGAAACAAAGAGAAGGTTTCTTGAAACGTTTTTGGTTCCCAATATCACCCAAAAGGTGCGAGGGAAGAACATGTGTGTTTCAAAATGCCCCTACAAACCAAAAATACAAACACTTAACTAAGTTAGGCTAAATAATATAAAAATAACTTTAAAATCACTATTAGAAACCTACAAGTTAGAAAAATATAGAAATTTGACTCTGTAACTAACAACAAAATTTTGATTTTTGACAGTGATGCATGCACACCCAAAATGATGGGTACATGCCCATATTGATGGATATGCACTTTGAATGGCAGATACATGTGGAAATAGAAATGGAATGTGTGGTTATACGACTACACAGGAAGAATAACAAGTATGCATGAGTGTTAGTGGATATGCGCCATAGAAGGCATGTGCGCGTGCAGGGTAAAATATGAGGTCAACAAAGTCTTTTAATAAATCATACACATCCTGAGAGGTAGGTACGTGTGCAAGATGATGACTACACGTGGATAATGATATATACACACTCCTTTGAAAAATGGACTGATAGTCAAAATATAGGCAGACAGGTGCACGACAAAGATGACAGATACTTGCCTATGATGACGGATACTCACTAGTTTAGGACGCCTAAGCGTACACCTACAAAAACTAGGAAAATGAAAATTTCAAAAAAGCAAATAAGTTAGTTTTTCACCATTAAAACATATTTCTAGCCTTAACCCATTAAAAATTCATGCAAAAGGGAGATTTATCCCACCTAAAGTTATAAATTTGTTAGAAAATAATATATTTAACTCTAAAAAGCATGAAAGTGGTTAGATATGAAAATGAAGAGCTCAAAAACAACTTCTAAAGGACTATGGAGTAAGTCCCACCGGGCATGCCAGATGTGAACAAGGAAAATTTGCAAAAGCTATGAAAATGGGGTAAGAACACTTAAAACAGCCCAAAGCTTTAAATAAACAAAGCAATGGACCATCATGATAAGAAATAAACAAGGATTCATTACTTTGCATGCATTAATCTTGAAGTAAACAAGTAAACCTAACATATCTAGTTATCCTCTATTCTATAAAGCTTTGTAAATGAACCTAATAAGGATTCTAAGAAATCATTTTATGATTATGAGAATGGGAGCTCACCATTAATGGCTGAAAAGCCACATGGTTTTTCCCATTTACTCAAGGTTTGGGTGTGTAGTGCAATAACAAAGAAAATATCTCAATAAACAAATGAAAAGAAGCTCTAAATCCTAAACAAAAATCTATAGATTATGTTATAAAGGAGGAAGTATTCTTAGAAAAGTGGGGGGGGGGGTGGGGTCTATTTCTATTTATAGGTTTTTGATTTCAGAAATGGAAGACTTTGGGTGCATGTGGGACAAATAAATAAGCCAAAAATCACTTTTAGTGAGTCAAAGTAAGATTTGACTAGGATTAGAAGAAGTTAAACATGTCTTAGGCTAGTTAATCTATGTTTAGGCTAATTAATCCTAATTAGTGAGGAATTAGGAGTTTGAGAGAGTTGTGAGAGGACTACTCATTCCCATGAAATGGATTGATAACCTAGGAAGTTAGTAGAAGCGGTTTAGAAGGAGATTAGAAGATGATTCAAATAATATGAGGCTATATCATCCTAGTTAGTTGATTACAAGAGTAATACGACAAAAAGGATGTTGTAAAAGGAGATTTAGATAGGCCTAATTGACAAGGTGTCATCAATTTGCGAGGAGTAGAATAGTTAGTGCAATATTAAGAATAATAGTGATATGATCAAACTACAGGTGTCTACAATTTACATAGTAGGAATCAAACTGTAATTTGATTATAAATATAGAATTTTGAACTTTTGTAAAGTGAAATCAAGAGATGTAAATCATGGAAATAATCTTGTAGAGGGAGGAAATTCCCGTTTCTTTCTTTTAGTTAGATATTTGGATTGTTGTTGATAAAATTTTTCTAAAGGATTGGGGGTGATCAGTCCGCAATTTTTCTAAATGATAAACTAATGTGTTGGGTCCATGCATTTCCAATAGTTAATATGAGATAAAGATAAGAGAAGAGAATACATAGGTACTAATGCAACCCGTGAAGGAAGAAGACCATATATAAAAAAAATCATAACTTTGATATCTTTGAGGAGAGGAAAGACTGCCTACAAAAAACTTATCCAATTTCATACTTTCCATAACCCCAAAAATTAAACCTCTCCATACGGATCTAGGTCCAATTTCTAGATATATAGACACAAGGTATAAAAGAGGATGAGTGCCTCCTTTCTCTTCTCACGTGTCATACTATAGAGTAAGAGTGTGTAGTATGCTAAAATATCAATTGATAAAGAAACTCATGCCCCCAAAACACTTGTATTTTGTAGTTGCAACTAAGTATTGAAGTGGAGAAGGAGTGGTTTATTCATGCCCCCTATAGACTAACCTAAACTATGTCAAATGAGTCTGATATTATTTTAAAAGCCTTTATACATAATTGAAAATCCAAAACTGAAAAGAAATATGGTGTTTCTTCCCCTAAGGAAAAAATTTTATGGTATTAGAGTATTGACCAAGATTACTAGATCAATTGATTGTACTGGTTCACTAAACACAAGACAAAAAATGCATAAGGTTGTTGAAAGTAAATAAAATCACAATAAGAGAATTATTGAGCAAGATTGAAATCAATCCATCTAACACACAACTTAAAGATCAAACAAATGAAAACATAAAAATAGGAGAGTGAATGTATAACTCCTCCATGAATAGCGGACAAAGAGCCCAAAATAGAACTATAATTCCCACACTTGGCATAGTTAGTAAAATTTTAAATCCCACTTAGATACTAATGATGGCCAAGTGTAACTACTATGAATAAGTCCAAGTGTAAATCTTATGTCTAAGTACATCTAAGCAAGTTAACTTCTCAAGTGTTGGAACAATACATATGTGTAGGAATAATCCATAATAAATAAATATGAAAAAAAAAATATCTTACACTAACACCCCCTTAAGTGTAGCTTAGGTGAGTAGAAGAAGTGGATCCAGGTAAAAAGGCTTGATGAAGAACCCAAGTACAATTCAACTCTCATAAAATGGAGAAAATGAGAAAACCTGCAAGAAACCCCCTTCCATCCCCTCCCTTGCAAAAGAGAGGGAAAAAAATCCCCACAAGAAGCTACAATTTCCTGTAACCACGGGCTGTATCCTGAAAACGATCTCTATGGAGTGACTATGGATCAGAAGTACATGCAATGAAGAGTGGATCACCTTGAAATAGTGAATGTCTTTGCCAAGTTCCTAATTGATCTCCAACTAAGGTTTGGTTCTTGTATAAGGAATTATTCTCCTCATGCTAGTAGATGAGTCAACTGCGCAATGTAATGATGGTGCATCAGATGAAGAGGTGAAGAAATAATGCAAAATTACCTATAACTTTATATTAGACTACTCGATGTCTTATGTGTCTTGGATCAATATACCTACTACCTGTAATGTCTGAAGTGGAAAAGAAGTAGCTAGATCAATAAATAAATCCTTAATATTTGGAAGATGACAAAGATATTGTGGTGGCGTGTCCCCATCACTATTGTAGTAATATGCACTAGAATAGGATTCATCATCATTAGAGATGTGACCAAGCTCTGAAATTTCATCAAGTCCATGTGATTCCAATGAAGAATAATTTGAAGGAGAGTTAGGGAAAAAGTGTGAGAAGTTATACATTTGAATCCGATGATTTACTATTCCCACTGCCACTATAGTATCAATGTGTAACTCTCTGAGATACAATGAATCTGGAGTGAACTCAACTCACATGCCTAGACCAAGGTAATAATATGGTAGATTGAATATGAATGATTCAATCCTTAACATTAAGTGGAAAAATGAATATGAATGAATCAATTGTTAAATCTAAACTTAAGAAGGTAGATTATTATTGTGTACACTTGATTCGCTCAAAAATATTTATAAATAATATATTTTTATTACTTTAATATGAAATTTAACACTTATATTTAACAATATATTATAATATTTATCCTTCTATAAAAAAATTGATCTCAATATTTTTAGCCTCCTTTTTACTACAATATTATGTTTTTAAACTTGACCAGTAATAATTTTTAAAATCGTTTAAATAAGATTGATCTCAAAAGTCTTTAAAAATATTCCAAATACTATTTTATTTTATTTTTATTTGTTGATATAAACTTCAATTTTTTAAAAAAATTATGGGCCCCATTTACAACTAAAATGTCTCATTTAAATAAGATATTATTGGCATTAAAAATTACAACAACATATTTAAATTTATTTAATATTTCATGAATCAATTTTTAATTGTAAATATGTATTTTTTTTATGGAAAGTGGTTTTACATTAACAATGCAGTACAACTAACTTAAGATATGACCTAATTCATATTTAAATAGATATATTCAATGAGTTTAGTTAATTACATAAAATAATATTTTTGGAGTAATAATAAGTGACAAAAGAGAGTTTTAGAAGAATATTTGATTTTTCTTAATTATTGGAGACATTCATCTAATAAGAACAACACAACACATACATAGACAGTAAGGTGAAGAAGACTCATAAAAATTACCACAAATAAAACACCCTTACCAAAATCATAATATTGACCAAAACTAGAGGGTATGTTTCTAGAAATTATCAAATTTTGTGAATTTGATTTCACGACCATGTTCTCTTACTCTTGAGTTGAACAAAATTGCTTGTTTTTCCATAATTCTAAAAACTAATCTCCTACCTTGAAACCCTAATATAGGAGCAGTTCACCTTACAAAAAATGCAATAAATATGGAGGATGTATTGAGGGGCATGTATTATAATTCCATTATTATCAATTGCCTTCACGAGAATGGTTATTTGAAGAAAATACACCAAGTATAATGCAAATCAACAATTAGTCCACCATAATGCAAGTGTCCAACCCTTATCACTTTGAATGACCTAATTAATGCATCAATAAATGATATATGCTCTCCAAAATACTTTAAAAGATTAAACTTTTTTGTGAATGCTTGTAATTTCTTTTGGTGTAGGGATAATACTCTATATAATTACAATAGATAAATCATTCTTATCACATTTTATCATGAATGCACTATTGTAGTTCTATGTATGTATAGACTTGTTGAATTCAAATTGGGACCTTACTGGAGTACATATTAATGTACAACGGGTAAGAAAATCTAATAAATATGGGCCAAAAAACCTAGGGTACTAAAATAGGTTTCAAAGGCTCTACTTAAAAAAGGTGTCGGAATTATAGATTATAGATTTTGAAAAAATCCAAAAAAATCTAGAAAATGAAGGGAAGAGATAGAAAACAAGAGAGGAGGGTGGAAATAAAAGGAAGAAATAAAATAAGAGAAGAAAAGGAAGGATTTTCAAAAAATAATATTAAAAATGTTTGAAGATGAGATTAAAAACATAAAACATGTAACACCAATTTGTTAGCACTATTTTTTGTCACATGCAAAATATGGTGCTTTTAATATAGTGTGCTGGGAAAAATCCCTCATTTATTGTGAGGGGAGGTTCCCTTTATTGAAATATAGAATGAGAAATAAAATATATGTAAAAAAATTACACTTAATAATGTGCAGGGGTGAGTTTTACTCCCAGGAAAGGAATATAAGCTGAAAGGAGATAAGAAGGGAATGGAGAATTTAGAGAGAGAGAGAGAGAAACAAAAATGAAAACTTACATTTAAAATAAGTAAACACACTTTATGGAAATTTATTAATGACCCAAATTTGATAGTATGTATTTTGAATTAATGAGCCAAACCAATAACTATATTACACCTAAGAAAGAACCCCAACCTAAAAGTAGGCATACATTCATAATTAGTGTGATACAATTAATTTATTTTGCATTTTTTGAAAAAAAATGAAAAAATATAGCTTTCTTGTATAAAATATCTAATATGACATCACAAAATTTTTTATCATGAAAAAATCCAAAACTTCAAAAAATTACCCAAATCTGATTAACAGATCAAAAGATAGAGCTGTTTGAAATTTGTAAAAATGATAACTATACATTGAATCAGGTAAAAATTGCAAGTTATGGGAAATTTGATTGTAGATAAAAATTATTACTATACTACAATGAAGAGTTGAAAAAATAGAGAGGGTAAAAAAAATTCACCTTCGCAGCCTTTACAATAAAATGTTATAGCCTCCTAATTTAATTTAATTTGAATTAAATCTAATATTGTAGAGTAACTGATGTATAAATGATAAAATACAGAAATGACATAAGAAAACTAAGATTTAAAATATGAAACCCTAAGAAAGAGATAGAGGAAGGATGATTTAGTTGATATGCATGCAATCTGGAAGTGATCCGAGCAAGGAGAAGTGATGAATAGGATGTAAGCAATGTTATAATTAGTCTCTGTAAATTTTGTAACTCACAAACAATGACAGACAGGGGCGCCCACGAAAGGACTAGGGCGCCTAGGCATTTGTGATTGGATCTTGGCACCTGTGACTGCGCAACAACTCTAAATCTTGTTTCTATTGTGTCACAAGGGTGTCACAATTATTTTCTATTGACTACCTGATATTCACTCTTGGATCGCCAAAGGTACCTGTAACCTACAAAAGATATGTTCACTTGCACAAGCCCACAAACCACATCAAACCTAAAAAGAAAATGCAAAATGGGGAGTCAGTCTAACCTCGACAGTCACCCCGAGAGTGAACTTATGGCTGAGCATTGTACTACATCACATACTCCATGTAGTTCTAGTGAGTGTGTGTAGAAATTGTGCCCTAGGATTCCCTTGTGCAAGCTGCACTTGATAACAGGATGTAGCTAGAATATAGTAATGTAGTAGAATGTGTGGATGTAATAGAATGAACTTCCCCTTTCTATGATGTGTATACAAATTTGATCTAACCCTTGTCCCTTGAATGGATGCTAGATATATGCCTTGAGTGCTCTTTGTGCCTTTGGAATGCAAGCTTAGGTGATGATAATAATACTTAGTGCTTGGTCCTTGATTTTGAAAACATAACTATGTATTTATATGATTCCCTTGTTTTAATTTCATAATTGACAATTGTAAGGATGAACCATAAGTGAATAAGATGCAAAAAGATAAAATAGACCCAACAAGAGCGAGTAAGGTGAGAAAGGGTCGGGTGCGCCCATAGGGCACATGAGTGCCTGGGCACTGTTGTCCTGGCTGGGAAATGGTATCTGAAGCCATGAAAGATAAATAGGTAAAATTATGACTAGGCTGCAAGGTGTGTAAGACAAAAAATAAAACAAGAGACAAACAAAAGAGGTCAAAGATAGTTGTCAACCACTAGTTTTCTTGCTTATGAATAATATGAATGCTAGTATGCTTTTAGGACCTAGAAATGTATCCAAGTGCGTGATTTTTTGTCTACACCTCCTAAGTTTACTGCTCAAAAAATAAAACCCAATGGTGAAGGGTAGATCCCTTGGAGGCTAAGATGTGCTAGCAGGTGGTCACGTGGACATAATATAGCTGATTTGAAGGCGGCTAAGGCCCTAGAAGAATAATGTGGTCACCATTATGACCGAAGGTGAAGGAAAAGGGGCTAAAAATGAATGCCCTACTAAACAAAGGACCCAAAAAAGCCTTCAATATTCACATATACACCACAGGTGCCTCAGTGCTTAGATTTGGGGGGTAAATGCTTTATAGAAAGTTTGTAATGACCTAAATTTGATAGTATATATTTTTCTAGGTTATTTTGCAAAAAATTGTGACTATCCTTTGTTGCTCCTCTCTTCTTATTGAAATGTGTAACCTTCAATTACTTGTTGCGAGAGCCTTGATGCTCTGACCTAAGAAAACCAATACTTTGCAAAATAATCTCAATGATATGGATTTGATGGTATAGAATTTTCTAATATTTTTTGTAAAAAATTACAAAAAATGTGATTATTCTCCTCATCTCCACATTTTTTCTCCAGATCTCGATCATTGAAAAATCATTAAAATGACCACAAGCTCAAATTGTTCAATTTTTTTTTTCAATTTTTTTAGCATTATTTAGTCAAAATAATTTCAAATCTTGAAAAAATCAGAATTCATTATAAAAAAATTGCATAAAAAGGCCTAAAAACCATGTTTGGCTCAAACAAAAAACTAAAAGGTTTTTTTAAAAACCCAATATTTGGGTTGGCTCAAAAACTTGATTGAAGGCTTGGGAAGTAGTGTAGAAATTTATATTTGATTAAAAATCTAAAATATACAACTCAAAACTAAGAAATCCCTTGTTTTTTTACTAAGTTGGAATGGTTGAGGTCACAATATTATAGATTTCACAAATGAGGAATGAATAGTGTATATCACAATGTGTCAAAAATGTAGTGTAACATCATCAAGTGTAACAAATGTGTATTATATAAAGAGAAAAAGGGGTATAAATAGATTGTGCAAGAGTAAGCTCCCTTTTCCATATTGGCCCCACTAAAGGTGGTACTAGAGGTGACACCTCCACTAAATGTGGCTCTTTATAAATAACAAATCATACTAGATATGTGCACAAAGCACATTAAATATAGTTAAGCCAACCTAATTCATCTTAATATTAACACATATAGAGTAATGAGCCAACATAAACAAAAATATATAACCATTTTGTGTTCAACATTGGGTACATGATTGTTGGGTAAAGATAAATTATTGGCATATTAACATGTTTTGTATTCCTCTCTTGTCAAAAAATTTATTTGTTGAAAAATGTTATTGAAAAACTCTTATACATAGAAAACATGGTCAGAATGTGCAGGCATTAACAACTTTGTTTTGAAATCATTAAGATCTCATACTATGATGTCTTATGCAGGCTATAGTGATAGTAAATAAATAATGAAGAATTCAACCTTTAGGTTCAATTTCTTTGCTAGTATGAATGTAAAATAACTATAGGTACTAAATATATTTCTTTTGTCATTTGTAGTATTTTCATTTCAGTTTCTCATTTTAGTTGAATCACTTTATTTGTTCCCCCATAGTATTATCTATTCCCACTACTATAGATATACATTTAACATACTTGTCCATTACACTTCTTTCTTACACAAATGATATATGTCAAATAAGCTTTATCATGATGAAATTTATTTCTATATGCCTTTAGAGTTATAACATTAATAGAAGTATACCATTACTCATAATAAAATAGCTCAAATTTATTATTGAACCACGATTCCTTCTTTTTTATAATTTTATGATGGATTCAATGTTTGTGACATAAATATAGTGTAAATATTAGTTGAAATGATGTTAAGCAGAGCTTGAAATAAACTCTAAGCTCTTTTTTATTTAGTTGGGACACCTAATGTGATTGGGATAAAAACTTCAATGATAATTCTAAAGGCTCAAAACTTGGGCCTAGTTTAGGAGGTTCAAATTTTCATAATGTTATGGTGAAGTTGCATGCTTGAATCATGTGATACATTAAAATGAGAGGATAGTTTAATTTTTTCATAATTGTGATAGTTGTAGAAATTCATGCATTTTTCGTTAGCATGAGTTTCCATAACATGAAATATTTGAAAAAAGATTTGCAAAACCTAATTTCTACTAAAGGTGTGCATGACCAATGAGTGGAGGAAGCTTCATATATATATATATATATATATATATATATATATATATAATATATATATATATATATATTCCCCTTACACTTTTTCATCGTTGATAGACACTTTAAATATCCACCCTTCTAAGATAATTCACTAATTTTTTCATTTTATCTTTTTTTTTTTTGTTTTCATAGTTTGACTATATTTTTACTTGCCTCATGTTTCCCACACCATATTCACTATTTTTATGCTTTGTGTTTAAATTACTTGAAATACAAAATCTATGAATAGACTCAAACCATGGAAGTTTACATTCTTTCTAAAGGAAGATTCAAAGAAGAAAATAAGTACTATAACCACTTGAACAATCCATAAGATACATGTTTGCATCTTACATCAATAATTATCCACTGTTGTGAGGAAATTTTTAGACATACATGTTTCAACTTTCTTGTAAGATATTGCACCCTCAATTATAGAATTCAATCAAAACAAGTCACTTGTTCCCATAAATTCATTATTCAATCTATCCCTCTCATGTTTGTTTGTCACATAAATAAGAATATGAACTCAATATTTTTATTCACCACTTCAATCAACATGATATATTACCTCCATTGAAAATGATCATACTAGGAATTGTTAATATAAGGAATTCATACCTCATCATCAAAATTAAGCTTGCATTTTCATTTGAATCAATGCATAATAGTTCACCCTTATTATATCTCACCTCCAATAGGTATCCCTTCCTTCAACATTAAAGCATCTACCATAAATGTTTCCATTATTTAGTGGGGGCGAAAGGAGGGGGAGGGGATACATTATTATACTTATAAAGGAACTTAAACCACTTGAAAGCTAATCCCTTGCATCTTTTCAAAAATATTTGAAACATGTGCAGTATATTATTATTGATGAAATGAGCTCCATAAGCCAAAATTTATTGTCTTATATTGACCAAGATCTTGGTGAGGATTTATCCCCTCATAAAAATTTTCCTTTTGGTAGAAGGCCACTCGTTCTCATTTGTGACCTTGACCAACTTCCTCCATTCAAGGACAAATCAATGTGTTGGTGAAATAATTTTTCACAGTGCAAATTATTGGTTTTCACCAATGGTCGTGGGGCTAAGCCCCTCCTTGAATTAATGGATGCTCTCATTATTGAATGTAAAATAGCTAAAATTGATGGGTGGCCATTAGGTCAGGAATCACACATGAATACTACACTAAACCTATGGAAAAATGAGTGTACAGTGTACAAGGGAGGAATTTGCTGTGAAGGGAGAGTAAAGAGGAGTGGGAGAAATAGGGAGAGGGTTAATTTTGTGATTAGATTTACAAAATTCACATGTATTAACAAAATTAGGTCCACATTCAGTTAGAAAACACAACAATGTCATGTAATCAACAGACGATAAACCAGAGACCCAAAGTTTCTCCAGATCCCTGAGGACAAAGCTCCTTCCTGGTTGTAACAAGATCACAATTTCCTTGCAAAGTTGGGAGAGGCAGGAGAGAGTAGAAAATAGACAAAGGAATAGATGAAATATATTTCTATATGCCTTAGAGGTTATAAATTAATAGAAGTATACCATTACTCATAATAAAATAGCTCAAATTTATTATTGAACCACGATTCCTTCTTTTTTATAATTTTATGATGGATTCAATGTTTGTGACATAAATATAGTGTAAATATTAGTTGAAATGATGTTAATCAGAGCTTGAAATAAACTCTAAGCTCTTTTTTATTTAGTTGGGACACCTAATGTGATTGGGATAAAAACTTCAATGATAATTCTAAAGGCTCAAAACTTGGGCCTAGTTTAGGAGGTTCAAATTTTCATAATGTTATGGTGAAGTTGCATGCTTGAATCATGTGATACATTAAAATGAGAGGATAGTTTAATTTTTTCATAATTGTGATAGTTGTAGAAATTCATGCATTTTTCGTTAGCATGAGTTTCCATAACATGAAATATTTGAAAAAAGATTTGCAAAACCTAATTTCTACTAAAGGTGTGCGTGACCAATGAGTGGAGGGAGCTTCATATATATATATATATATATATATATATATATATATATATATATATATATATATATATATTCCCCTTACACTTTTTCATCGTTGATAGACACTTTAAATATCCACCCTTCTAAGATAATTCACTAATTTTTTCATTTTATCTTTTTTTTTGTTTTCATAGTTTGACTATATTTTGACTTGCCTCATGTTGCCCACACCATATTCACTATTTTTATGCTTGTGTTAAAATTACTTGAAATACAAAATCTATGAATAGACTCAAACCATGGAAGTTTACATTCTTTCTAAAGGAAGATTCAAAGAAGAAAATAAGTACTATAACCACTTGAACAATCCATAAGATACATGTTTGCATCTTACATCAATAATTATCCACTGTTGTGAGGAAATTTTTAGACATACATGTTTCAACTTTCTTGTAAGATATTGCACCCTCAATTATAGAATTCAATCAAACAAGTCACTTGTTCCCATAAATTCATTATTCAATCTATCCCTCTCATGTTTGTTTGTCACATAAATAAGAATATGAACTCAATATTTTTATTCACCACTTCAATCAACATGATATATTACCTCCATTGAAAATGATCATACTAGGAATTGTTAATATAAGGAATTCATACCTCATCATCAAAATTAAGCTTGCATTTTCATTTGAATCAATGCATAATAGTTCACCCTTATTATATCTCACTCCAATAGGTATCCCTTCCTTCAACATTAAAGCATCTACCATAAATTTTTCCATTATTATACTTATAAAGGAACTTAAACCACTTGAAAGCTAATCCCTTGCATCTTTTCAAAAATATTTGAAACATGTGCAGTATATTATTATTGATGAAATGAGCTCCATAAGCCAAAATTTATTGTCTTATATTGACCAAGATCTTGGTGAGGATTTATCCCCTCATAAAAATTTTCCTTTTGGTAGAAGGCCACTCGTTCTCATTTGTGACCTTGACCAACTTCCTCCATTCAAGGACAAATCAATGTGTTGGTGAAATAATTTTTCACAGTGCAAATTATTGGTTTTCACCAATGGTCGTGGGGCTAAGCCCCTCCTTGAATTAATGGATGCTCTCATTATTGAATGTAAAATAGCTAAAATTGATGGGTGGCCATTAGGTCAGGGATCACACATGAATACTCCACTAAACCTGTGGAAAAATGATTGTACAGTGTACAAGGGAGGAATTTGCTGTGAAGGGAGAGTAAAGAGGAGTGGGAGAAATAGGGAGAGGGTTAATTTTGTGATTAGATTTACAAAATTCACATGTATTAACAAAATTAGGTCCACATTCAGTTAGAAGAACACAACAATGTATGTAATCAACAAGACTAATAAACCAGAGACACAAAGTTCTACAGATCCATTAAGGAGACAAAGCTCCTTCCTGGTTGTACAAGATCACAATTCTTGCAAATTTGGAGAGCAGAGAGAGAGTAGAACATAGACAAAGGAAATAGATGAAATATAGTTTTATTACCTACAGTAGTGGTCATACAAAGCTCAAAAAAATTAAACAATCAACAATCGATAACATTTTGGAATGGAGAATCCATTCCAATTTTTAACATTACAAAATGTCTTTTTATCTCTGCCCACATGAGTTTTCACCTTTCATCATCACTTGTGACCTTCCATATTCCTAGGGAATAAAAGAGAGTATTTTTCTTATTAATAGGAAAGGACTCTTACAATATTAAGTTGAAGTTCACTTAAGTGAATAAGTCAAAATAGTGAAAAATTACATTCTTAGTGAAGAATTAGAATATGGAGAGAGAAGAAAGAGGAGAGAGAGAAAAGGATGGTTGATCAATCTGATGAGTTCAGAGCCTCTATCGATGAAGAACTTGTTGAGTTAAAGCATTGTTATTACATTCTCCATTCCAGGGCATCGAATAAGTGTTCAAAAAAATTGTTATGATATTTTCACTGGGATGGGAGCATGATGATATTATTTGATCACAAGGTAGGAGTTAGGAAATGGATATCACCACTTTACTCCTCCTGTCCTTCACAATTCACCTTCATGACCAAAAATCAACTTCAAGATGATAAAACCTTTTTATGCTTGTCTGTTACTCACTGAAATAGGTCTTCATCTTACAGATAGAAGGATTTCTCCCTGAATTAAATTCTTGTCCTATGACCACCCGTTGAACTAAAATGTTGTGATTGCATATGCTTCCTCCTATGAGGTGCAAACATACTTCAAGGAGTTGAATGAGTGTTTAAGAAAACTACGAAGTGAATTACAACATGTGAAATTGAGATGGTTACCTTGTTATTGTAAACATAATGATTCTACTTAAACAAAAGGTCAGAGCTGAAATAAGGTGATTGTAACCTTCCTCCTAATGACCTCATTTAACTTCACATTTCACCTTTGTGACAAAGACTTCATATTTTGAATGGAATCAACTCAAGGATGCTCGGGCACCTTCTTGCTCATATGTTCCTCCTTGAAATAGGTCCTTATCATGATACAAGAATTACTCTTTGAATGAAACCATATTCCTTTGAAATCTTGTTCGACAGAAATATTTTAGTGAAATATCCTTCTTTTTTGAGATGTACGCGCACTCCAAATTATGGAATGGGTGTTCAGAAAAACTTATGTGACACTTACACCAAATGAACCTGTGACAACTTTTTGCTTCTAGAAACATGGTGGTATTAGGTTGAGGCACATTAGGAGAAGTGGATATGATGTAGGATCATTACTGTTATTCACTTGGGATGATCAATTAATGTTTGTATAGGTTTAAAAACTCCATCAATATTTTGTTATGGGGTTTCCCATACGTTTGGTCTGGAGCCTATATAAACTAGGTTTGGATCTTTTGTATACTTGGTCTTGAGATTCCATATTCACCTTGTTGGTACCCAGATTTACTCTTCTTCACAAAATGAGCAACATCATGGATTTGACAGGACACTCAAAAGCAGATAAATGATTATGTATGTCATTTTGTAGCCGGGTAAGCAATTTATCTGACTTTTTAGCACTAAGGCCTTGAAGAAGTGGGTAGAACCTTCAAAAGGATTTGATCTTATCCTAACTATTTTAGGTTGTGCCTTTCAACCAAGGTAAGAGAACCTATTTTGTAACCTCTATTATTGAAGGAGACGCAAATACCTTTCTTTTGCACAAATTTTATAAAGAAAACCTTGGGAAAATATGATCAACACACCAAATCTAACTCTCACGAGTTGTCACTTCCAGAAGATGGAGATATTTTCAACACAATGCTAAGGTTATTAATACATTATGGAATCCTGATTGTTCTGCATATTTTTTCAAGTAGATTTTGTTCCTTTGTTAATACACAAGGACAATAGGGGTGGTTTAGATTGGATTCATGGTTTTTGAATGATTTTGGTGGGTGATGAAGTAAGATAAAGTTGATTATACCAGATCTTTGAAGGGAATTCACAACAATGAATAACTCAACAATAGAATACTTCAGAACAGTTAAGATGTTCCTTCAACCAGAAGGTGTGCTTCAGTGAAGGCCCATATCAGCATGTTTTCACATAGTCTTTGAGACTCTAACATGAAGGCTTGAATTGAAAGACTCAATTAAACACCAAATTCTCTGATCAATCACGCCTAAGGTACACCCGAAGACTTACAAACAATATTTATCAACAAATGACAATGAATTGATTTTAAATTTGTTTATCTCATCCAAGATGAAGGATTTTCTTGAAATGAAATTGTAAATACCATTAAACTGTCACAGGGACGAGATCATGTTTGATTTCACAAAGATTTCAATGTAATATTGTAATAAGAATGAAATAAACTATTTGTAGACATTATGAAATAAAGCAAACACAAATTTTTAGAGATTGGACATAAATTAATTTCAAAATTGCTTAAATTTATAAGCAGGGCAAAGCTTATAGAGCAATCTCAATGCTCGTCAATGGCTATACATCTATAACCAACTTGACATGATAGAAAATATAACACAAAGGAAATTAATAAGGTATCTCAGACAGGCTTCTCAGAATAAGGCTTTCTCAAATTTTCTCTTAGGAATTCTAACTCCGACCATTTACAAGAGTAATATCATTGCATTTATACACTTTTCTCACTCAATTTTCCCCCTAAAAGAGAAGAATATTCGAGGGACCTTTGCTTGTTACCAATTTGTTACAGAAAGTGACATTTAACAAATTCACACCCGCATTTTCCAGGTGGAAAAATCATGAATTAATCATGTTTCTCAAACCCTCGAATAATGACTAGGATGCCATGCCACAACCGTTTTGACACTCTTTTTATTCATTCTGATTCTATCATGTGAGAAATCCTCCTTTGAATTATTTTTCAGAGGCTCTGCACAGCTGTATTTGACAAGTAATCTTTTTCATTCTCGAGGCAACACCTTTTGCACCTGCAACCTCATCATTTCATCCCTTTTCCCTCTCTTTCCTCTGCAATTCTTCCCCGCATCTATTTCCTCTGGTAATTTGCTTCTTTACAATTTCCTGAGAAATTCTCAAAGATGATAAGGAATTTCATCAAAGAACGATGAAAAATAGTGTGTATTCACATCTCCAGGAGTCTTAGAGAAAAAATGGTAGAAAAAACAGGTGAAATGCACAACCATTGATTTTACCCCTTTTCAACTTTATATCATAGTTTTCCATGTGTTTCCTTGGCGCAACTATAAAGGAGAACCACAGAGGCAAGTCCCAAACAAGCGTAAGCCTCCCACGTACCCTAGGCCCAAAAAAATGCCTTTTGGCCTTTGAAAAGTCTTAGTGTAAAAAGGAGTCAGCAGAAGCCTCCACGTGTCTTACTGGTGCATTTTGAGATGGTCCCCAAAGGTAGATACCCAAAACAAGCATGGGATCAACACGTGTCTCAGTTCGGAAGATTTTTTTAAAAAAATTGAAGGTTCAACGGAAGGTGCCATGTGTCTAGGGTCTGAGACAGTTTCCTTAGCTTGTTGAAAAGTACAAGCAAAGGGCAGAGTGAGCAGAAGCCTCCAAGTGTCCTCCTAGTGCTTCTTCAAAATAAAACTTAGGGGCCAGTCCCCAAACATACGCAGTTCCTCCACGTGTCCCAGGCCTTAGAAAGTCACTTTAAAAAGTATAATTATGGACAAAGCTGTGGAAACCTCCATGTGTCTCCCTGGCGCAACTCCAAGGCCAAACCAAAAGGTGAATTTTCGAATGAGCATCGTTCCTCCACGTGGAAAAGTTTTGGGTTGAAGTGAGCGTCTTAGAGTTTTTAAAGTGCCCCACTGAGCCACATCCAACCAAAAAGGGCCATGTTCCCATTGACGCTGAGATGTAAATTTGACTGGGAAAAATACACCCGTCAAACCGTAAAATGTAGGAAAATCACCATTTGAGCCCGGAAATGAATCTTTTTTCAAGGACAGAGAATTTTGAAATGTTATAAGGCTCAAACATGATCCTTTGAGCTACATCCAATCATGTTTCATCTGGTATTTGGGACAAAAATGATAGGGATAACAATACGTGACTGTGGAAAATGGAAGGAAAGGAACAACCCAAGTTTTACACCCAATTTACATACTCTTTCAAATGGATAGAGGAATGAAAAACAAATTCTGGACCTTTAAGTGATCCTCGACCAAGTAAGGGACTAATCATGGCAACTAAATGGAGGATAGAGTTTTCAAGCACCAATATGAGGAGATAGAAAACATGACATAGGCCGCAAACTAAGGAATTTCAATGACAAATGGGGCAAGACTAATTTGAGCACCAACATTGGCTCCGACTCGGGGATGGGCACTCCCTGTGAGTGCCACAAGAAAAAATAACAAACCAAGTGCCAAAAACAGACCATTGGGAAACAAATTCAAAGAAAAAGCTTGTAGAGCAGAGAAACCATAACCATCCTCCAAAAAATGAACTGAGAAACCAACAAAACCAGGTCACCAAGGACCAAAACGAACAAAAATACAAAAGCAGAATGAAAACAAAGAAATATACACTATACAATGGCGAGCAACCTGATTCAAAGAAAACAATCAAGGAAAATCTTCAAGTGCCTGCCATTCTGGATATGACCATGCTAAGCAGTCTTGATATGTCTTTAATAGCTGGTCATATGATTGTCTCTCTTTTCCATCCAAGTCTTTATCTGACCACATTTTTTTAGGCTTACCCCATGTGCCTAGGCCAAGTTTTTTAACATCCTTTGAGGCTGCATCAAACATAAAATTCCCAAGAAAATCATCCTTCTCATGATACCTACATTGTTCAATTTCATATTCCTTGAAAGCAACATAGCTCACAGAGTTATCAATATCAATATCTGCATGCAATACTTCATAAGAAGCATTATTGGGGTCCTCAATAAGATATTAAATTTTCTTTTCACCAGGTAACTTCACAAGGCTTCCCTCAATTGGTATGGTGGCATAAGACATGTCCATCTGAACATTTCCACAAAAAATTGCAGCCCACTTTCTTGATAACAACATGCCCCATTTGGTAGGGCAATCAACAACAACAACATCAAGTTTCAAGTTCTTACCCGGATAAGCTACAAGTTGTACCACCAAACCTTTTACACATCCTACAACTGGCACCTCTCTAGAATCCATTGCAGTACACTTGCCATAAGCTACTATCACTTTAATGTTCAATTCATTCATGACTTCCAGAGGCATAACATTGCATGATGCTCTAGAATCAAACATAACTAGTGCTGTAAAGAATGGATCAACATTTAATTGAGACTCAACCAAAGATGTTCCCAAGTAAAATTCAGGTAGCTCACCTAGTTCCTCCCGTACTTGGGGTCTTTTTAACTCTCAAATGGTAGGAGGAGTCTCAACATTTCTGCCTTGGGTGAACTTTTCTTCTCTAAACCCTAGATATTTGAATCTACTCCTATGCTCAGGGATTCTAAGAAATTCAACAATAGGAACCAAAATCTTTATCTGGCTCAAGATTTGGGCTATGTCACAAGGAACGTATTTGGGTAATGCAGTGTTAGGAGGAAGGTTTACAAATTCATCTGATGGCACAGGATTTTTTATAGTCTAAGCATGGGTAGGGACACAAGTTCTACTTGGGACAAAAATTCCTTTTCCAGATGCATCTTTCCTTCGAGTTTCTTTTGGGATACTGGTAAGCACTAGAATTTTTTGTTTTGCCTGAGGCCTTACCCCTTTGGCAACCTTACTCTTGATATTATTTTCTTTTTCATGGCCAACCAAAACATTCATTAACAACTTCCTATCCTCCTCAGTTTGGATCCCTACATCATAATTCTCAATCATTAGAGCTCTTAGGTACTCAAAATCATTATTAGGAAGTTCAAAAGCTTGCACCATATCAATTTCAGAATTACGAGTGGGAGGAAGAGGTAATACATGGTGAATGCAATCCTAGAAATATTTAACAGTTCTAGCACTCATCAGCTTAGTTGAGGTTGCTCCCTGCTGTGAACTCGTAGAGGAAACCATCATGCATGCATCATCATCAGTGTTATCATCATCATCATCTTCTTTAACTTGTTGATCTACTTCACATGGATAATGTGGCAAGAAACAATTATCACACCACTCAATTTCATGAGCTTCACCAATAACAACTCTAGCATTTAGAGGATCATGCACTACTCTATTTTCCCTAGCCTGGGGTTGTGTTGCTCCCATGAGTCCTTTACCTATATCATCAGATCTCTAATCATTTCTTGGATGATTTACAAATCTGTCTTGTCCTTGTTGCACATGCTGACCTTGAGAACCTTGTCCAATTCCTTTCTCTTCCCTAGCTAGCTTGTAAGAGATTTCTTTGACAACTTTGGCCAAAGTCTTTACAACTTCCTCAAGATCCACATCCTTACTTGATTGAGGCTTCTCTAGGTTTATCAGTTTAACACCCTCCCTCTTAGGAGGTTTTCCAACTGCTTTAATGTTGTTATCAATTTACAGAGCCATGGTAAAGGCCTACCTCAAAGTTCCAGGGTTCTTATTCCTCAAATAGTAAGCAACTTTCTTATCAAATGCATCAAAATACTTTATCAAACGTGATTCATCACATGGCCTAGAATTAACAGGCAGTCTTATCAATTTTTTGTTAAATCTTGTTTTGAAATCATGTACTGATTCATTAGGATTCTTTTTTATATTTTCAAAATCTGATAAAAGAAACCTAGGGTCTATCTTATCAACATACTGCATTCTAAAAGCATTTTTCATCTCTGTCCAAGAGTCAATGGAATTATCTGGAAAAGATTTATACCAGTCCCTTGCATCTTCTTCTAGAGTATGGATAAACAATTTAATGTATATATCCTCAAATTCTATTTCAAAGTCCTCCATCATATTGAAAAAGAGCTTCAAGTGCTGATCACTAGTTGATTACATTTTTTCCTTGAAACTTATGCAATCTACTTTCTTACATCATGTGGCACAAACATTTGGATAGCTAGCCATACCTCTAAAATTGATGGGAACAAAAGTATTAACAACAAATGGAGGTCTGGGTGGAGGCTGAGCCATATTATTTTGAGGAGGTGATCTTGGACGGAGTTGAAATAGAATGATGAGGAGTGAGGGGTCTGTGTAGGTACAGGGAATGCAATTCTCAGAATGAATATCCCTCTAAAGGCTCTTGTTTCTTGGTAGAAATCTATCATATTTGGAAAAGACAGGGGCAGAATTGAGATTCAGAATCTTTTTTTTAAATACAAATGAAGGCCCCTCTATAGATGGAGAATTCAAATTTACAAAGAGACTACCTAATTCAAAAGCAATTGAGGAAGCATTGCAATCTTCAATCACGTGCCAATCAGTTTCACCAATGGAGATCTCTTTTCTTGATGTTTGATCTCCAACAACCTTCCAAATTATTCCTCCTTCTAAATTAGAATTTCCCAACTCTTGAAACAACCTTCTACTAGGGTCCTTGGTGAAGAAAGATCTTCTTCCTTCCAAATTTGCAGAGATTAATGAAAAATATTACTTGATATATGTTAAGACACTGGTATTTATTAAGAATTTAAACAGCATGGAGTTTGCCACTAAGGATTTTCACCTTAGTTTGTGTGAAAATGCACTATGAAAGACCTATCAAATGTCTGTAAATACCAAACTCATGCAAATCTTACAAGATCTACTCTTCTTCTACCCAAATTTATTAATGATGATACAAACTTTAGTGCAATAATTGTATAGGCTGGAAATATTGCAGTCCAGAACTTACAACTTTTAACAATTCTTACAGATCTGAATAGATAATGATGTTTCAGCAAATGTATTTGCACTTAGATACATGTGTAAGGAAGTATTACCAGGGTCTGTATGTACTATATTTTTAAAATACTTCAAAGAGTCCCTAGAAACGGCGCTAGAAGCATGTTGTTGACGAGCCAAATGGATATGAACTAGCAACAAATCAAAAAATCATCCTTGGCAACACAAACCAGTTCCCAATAACACAAATCAACTCCCTGGAAATGGTGCTAGAAGCATTTTGTTGATGGGAAAAATGGATATGAACTAGAAACAAATCAAAAAATCATCCTTGGCAACACAAATCAGTTCCCGGAAACACAAATCATCTCCCTAGAAATGGCACTAGAAGCGTGTCGGTACCCATATTTATCTAAATCATGGATTTGACATGACACTCAAAAGCAGATAAATGATTATGTATGTCATTTTGTATCCGGGGAAGCAATGTATCTGACTTTTTAGCACTTAGGCCTTAAAGAAGTGGGTAGCACCTTAAAAAGATTTGACCTTATCCTAACTATTTTAGGTTACACCTTTCAAGCCAAGGTAAGAGAACCTATTTTGTAACCTCTATTATTGAAGGAGATGCATATACCTTTGTTTTGCACAAATTTTATAAAGAAAACCTTGGGAAAATATGATCAACACACCATATCTGACTCTCACAAGTTGTCACTTCCAGAATATGGAGATATTTTCAACACAAGGCTATTGTTACTACAGAAATTATGGAATCTTGATTGTTCTGCATATTTTAGTAAAGTAGATGTTGATTCCTTTGTTGATATACAGGGAAAACAGGGGTAGTTCAGGGTAGATTTGTGGTTTTTTTAATAATTTTGGTGGGATATGAAGCAGGATAGGAGTTGATTATACCAAATCTTCGAAGGTACTTCACAACAATGAACAGCTCAACAATAGAAAGCTTCAGAATAGTTGAGACATTCCTTCAACCAGAAGATGTGCTTCAATAGAGGCCCGAATCATCACGTTTTCACATAATCTGTGAGACTCTAACACGAAGGCCTCGAATTGAATGACTCAATTAAACGCCAAAGTATCTGACAAATCATGCCTAAGGTACACCTAAAGACTTACAAACCATATTTATCAAAAAATGACAGTGAATTGATTTTAAATTTGTTTATCTCATCCAAGATGAAGGCCTCTTCTTGAAATGAAATTGGAAACACCATTAAACTGTCATAAGGACAAGATCCTGTGTGATTTCACAAATATTTCAAAACTAAGATTGTAATATGAATGAAAGAAACTATTTGCAGAAATTCTGAAACAAAGCAAACACAAATTGCTAGAGATTTGACACAAATTAATTTCCAAATTGACTTAGATTCATCAGCAGGGGAAAGCATCTAGATAAATATCAGTGCTCGTCAATGGCTATACCTCTGCAACCAACATGACACGATGGAAAATCTAACATAAAAGAAAATAACAAGGTTATCTCGGACTTGGTCTCTCAAGAAGATGACTTTCTTAAATTTTCTCTTAATAATTCAACCTTCTGACCATTTGTAAGAGTAATCTCATTGCATTTATACACTTTTCTCACTCAATTTTCCCCCAAAAAGAGACGAATATTCAAGGGACCTTTGCTTGTTACCAATTTGTTATAGAAAGTGACGTTTAACAAATTCACACCCCCATCTGTCAGGTGGACAAATCATGAATTGATCACGTTTCTCAGACCCTCGACTAATGACTAGGATGCCATGCCAAAACTATTTTAAAACTCCTTTCAATCATTCTGATTCTATCATGCGATAAATCCCCCTTTTAATCATTTTTCGGAGGCTTTGCATAGCTAGATTTGATAGGTAATCTTTTTCATTCTTGAGGCAACACCTTTTTCACCTTTTGCACCTGCAACCTCATCATTTCATCCCTTTTCCCTCTCTTTCCTCTGCAATTCTTCCCGCATCCATTTCCTCTAGTAATTCCCATCTTTGCGAGTGCCTGAGCAATTCCCACTTCAAAATGTCGACCTTAACAATCCTTAGACTCACAATTTAAGTTGTAAATCCATTTAATGGCACCTTACAGACAAAGATGAAAAGGAATTTCATCAAAGAACAATGAAAAATAGTGTTTATTCACATCTTTAGGAGTCTTAGAGAAAAAATGGTGGAAAAAATAGGTGAAATGCACAACAACCATTGATTCTGCCCCTTTTCAACTTGATATCATAGTCGTGTTTCCTTGGCACAACTGCAAAGGAGAAGCATAGAGGAAATTCCCAAACAATCCTGAGCCTTCCATGTACCCTGGGCCCCAAAAAAACACATTTTGGCCTTTGAAAAGTCTCAGTGTAAAAAGGAGGTAGCAGAAGCCTCCACATGTCTTAATGGCACATTTTGAGATGGTCCCCAAAAGTAGAAACCCAAAATAAGCGTGGGCTCAACACGTGTCTCAATCTAGTAGAGCCTGTTAAAAAATTTGAAGGTTTAGCAGAAGGCGCCATGTGTCTAGGGTCTGAGACAGTTTCCTTAGCTTGTTGAAAAGTCCAAGCAAAGGGCAGGTGAGCGGAATCCTCCAAGTGTCCTCCTGGAACTTCTTCAAAATAAAACTTAGGGGTCAGTCCCCAAACATGTGCGGTCCCTCCACGTGTCCCAGGCCTTAGAAAGTCACTTTAAAAATTCTAAGTATGGACAGAGCCACAAAAACCTCCACATGTCTCCTTGGCGTAACTCCAAGGCGAAACCAAAAGGTGAATTTTTAAATGAGCGTCGTTCCTCCATGTGGAAAAGTTTCAGGTTGAAGCGAACCTTAGATTTTTTAAAGTTCCCCACCAAGCCACATCTAACCAAAAAGGGCCACATTTCCATTGATGCTGAGATGTAAATTTGACCAGGAAAAATACACCCGTCAAATTGTAAAATGTAGAAAAAACGCCATTTGAGCCCTGAAATGAATATTTCTTCAAGGATAGAGAATTTGGAAATGTTATAAGGCTCAAACATGATCCTCCAAGCTACATCCAATCACGTTTCCTTAGGTATTTGGGATAAAAATAAAAAGGACAATAATACGTGACTGTGGAAAAAAAAAGGAAAGGAACAACCTGATTTTTACGCCTAATTTACAGACTCTTTCAGATGGACAGAGGAACGAATTTTTTTTTTGGACCTTTAAGTGATCCTCAACCAAGGAAGGACTGATCATGGAAACCTAATGGAGGACAGAGTTTTCAAGCACCAATACGGGGAGATAGAAAACATGACAGAGGCCGCAAATTGAGGAATTTCAATGATAAATAGGGCGAGACTAATTTGACCACCAACACACCTTATAGATGAATTCATATCCTTCTTAGATGAATTCAACCATGATTCCTCCTTTCTGTAAAAGCTAGGATGATTTGAATCATCCAAATTCTAGCATCGTAGTGTGTCATTCAAAATTAACCTTAAGATGAATGTTTTGGGAGCCTGTAATTACTTTCTCTCTTGTGTGAACCATGAGACAACTTCCCAGCCTTGAAATTATATAAAAAAATTAAATGGGTGGAATGTGAATTTATACAAGTGATCCAATCTTTATTGCAAGACTTTCTATTTTTTAGCAGGTCCCAACTAGGATTGCCATTTTTAGTAAGTTTTCCCAATTTTCACCTTTTGATAGTTTTTTCTTATTTAGATTGCACGAGTGTTGAGAATTCACCATTTTAGGAAAATTACTAAATTTGAACATGTGAATCCTTGCAAACTTACTTTTTGTAGAAAATTTTATTCTGAATGTTGGATTGCAATGAAATTGGTTTCAAAAGTTTAGGTTTTGCTTCAGGACCTTTTGCTCTAGTTTGTGAGGTTTTCTTATGTCGAAAATCCATATATATAAAAAGATAACCTATAGGGATGAAAAATTCAAATTTATTTTTTAAATTTCATGTAGAAAAAGTGGAAATTATCTTATAACCATCTTGACAACATTTTTGAGAGGAATCCACTCAAAGAGTTGATGGAAATCGGGTGCACCATTTTGGAGATATGAGCATTCTCCAATTTTGGGGTATGGATGTCTAGAAAAAACTAGTAGAATACCTATAAAAAAATTAATTTTTTGGAGGGAATAACACAAAATTTAAAAGTTTTAAAATTACTAAGGTGAGGTGAGGGAGTTAGTCATTTTTCTTGCATGTTTTAACTCACCGCTAGACCATAGAGCTTAGCCTGGGTTAGAGTGTAGTTAAATTGAGTTACATATGTACAAAGGGGTAGAAATGAACACAAAGGAAACCAAATTTCACTTTCACCATATGGTGACAAGTGGCAACCTGTGGTTAAGTGAGAATTATATGCAGGGGATGGGAAATGACCTCTAAGGGGCTAAACAATGAGTTTTAATGTGACTGGGATCTTAACTAGATGAATGGTTGGATGGGTGTGAAAATTTTTCTTCCCCTTGTCCCCTATGCACCTATTACACATTGGGGGAAAACTAATTCTCATAAATGTGCCATGGGTTTGAGTTCATGAGTTGGGGATAAATTGGAGTGAAAATCTTGAAGACTTAGGTGCAAAAGTGGTGAAGGGTGAGTTGTGAAGAGTTGGACAAGAAGGAAAGGCTCATGTTTTTGTCCCCCTTGTCCCCTGTGTACCAAATGATATATATGGTGCTTAAAAATGAGCCAAGGGGGGTCTCCATCATGAAAAACTGGGTTTTGGCAACTTAAATCACTTCGCCCCTTCATCCTAACACACAAACTCAACATTTTTAATTGATGTAGCTTTAAAACCAATGGGGATCAAAATTTTATGTCACCCTTGTTCCATTTTCTCCTTAGGATACATCTAAGGCTCAAAACCCCACTCATGCCACTTTTAGGATGTTGATTTCACCCACCAAGTCCAAATAAGGACACTAAGAGTGATTTTTTTGCCTCAAGAGCATGGAGCAATGTTTTGGGGTCAAACTTTATATGATTTTGAATCAAAATTACATATTGAGATCATAATAGAAATAATCATGAGCCAATTATTCTATAAATGTCATTTTTGGGCATATTTCATTCTTGACTAGAAGGGGCAGTTGTTGTGTCTTGGAATATCATAGAAAATATTTGAGTTTTGGAACAAAAACTTATGTTTCCATCATGTAGAGGGTTTCAATATCTTTCCATTGATTTTTTCCCTCCTAAATCCTTTCATAACTCCCAAAATCATCCAGACAAGTTAGCTTTCATCATTGGAGCCTTCATTCCCTGAGCCCAAAATGACCCGATCTTAGTCAAGTTATTCTTGTTATCAATTTTTCTCATGAAATTTCCCTAAACTACATTGGAAATATTCAATTTTCTCTAACACTACCCTCATATGATTTTAATCTTCGCTGTAGACTTTTAGAGGGTGTTTATTAGCTACAAAATGGTTAAAATGACCCTTTTTAGGCCTCTAAAGGAAGTTATTTTCCATTGAATCTTATCGACATCTTCAAGCACATCAGGAATTCATCCCTGCATAATTAAAAATAATTGAAAATATATTTAGCACATTCCTCTTAGCCAAGATGAGGGTGAGACTAAGGATAGGCTAGCCATAGGAAGGATTTATAGTGACCGGGAGGGGATATTTCGAACTGGGGGCTTAGTTGTCATGGCCAAAAATTTTAATTTTGAATGTTATACATTTAGCATGACAACAGTTGGTTCTATCTTGGGGAAATTAGACTGTAATAGGTAATGAATAACCTTAGGTATCTCATGGAGTAGTAAACCAGTGCCTTATCCATTGGTCCATGGAGTCACCTCACTGAAAAACCAACAAAACTAAAAACAAAACAAAACAAGACGAACACACTACAGAAAGGGAAACACGCAACAGGAAGGGAAACACTTAACAATATGGGAAACTATGATACAACATCTTAAATCACCTATGGTACATGCATGGGACAACCCGTTTTCATTGTAGTGTTAATTATTTACTAAAATTTTACCCGTGTGCGGGTATCACCAAATGCCTTTATTCAACAAATCTATTGATGTGCTCACTAAAATATGACACCTTTCTCAAGTTCTTGAGAAATTTTACATGATTGTATTGGTAAGTGAGGGTCTAGTTAGAAACATCATTTCCTTTGTTACTTTTACATCTTGTTTTCATCTGATTGTCGATTTGAAAATTCATTCCAATTTTTTTATTTTCATTATTGCCACAAGAATAAGTATTGATCACACTAGGATTGTTATTTTCATACTAAGGCTTATGATATTTTATAAGCATTTGAATTTTATTTTTATTTACTTTATGACCATGGTCCATATGAGCTAGTTCTCGATAGATGTTTTAATAGTTTAAACACTATAAAAATAATCTTGGTGTTCTATATTTACCAGTTGCTCCAAAAAAATATTCTTAATAAAAAAATCTCACCTTAAACTCGCTTCTTACCATGATGTGATGTGCACATTATATAACCCTCATGGAAATAAAACAAGCACAAGGTCAGATATGAAAAATGAAAACCATCATCTTCTCCATCTTGGCCATTTTGAGCCTCAAAATCCCTCTTCATGATGAAACCATCATTTCCTTGATTGGAGTCAACCTTGAAATATTCAAGCATATTATTACTCATATATTCCTCATTCACAGCGTATTTATCTTGAATGGAATCAGCCTTGGGAGAATCAAGCACCATTCTATATATATATATTCTTCAATGATAAGGTCTTCATCTTCTCCTGATGGGAAAAACAAGCTTTCAAATTCACAATCATTTTCATACTCAACAAACAAGTATTCATGTTGAACCTTAGGAAGATGACTGAAAATTTGAGTCTCATATGCCAAGAAGTCATTTGATATTGTATTTATTTCATAATTTACACCATTCACTACCTTAGAATTGTTTTGTTGTAATTCAATATTTCCATGACCATTATCACCACCAAGTAGAGAACATGTATCCATGCTCAATGAGAATTACATGTTATCAAATTTTGGCTCCATTAAATCATCATGATACTTCCCAAATAGCTTCATCACTCTTGGGTACTCCTCAATTAACATGGGAAACTCAACATCTTCTTATGAAGCTATGTAAAAAATTCCATACCTTGAATCTTGAAATAAGATGTCCACCCTTGGGTCATCTGGTTTTTGAAAAATGTATTTCATTTTCCTTATAGGAAGGATCTTCTTCATTTTACCATTGACTAGAATGGTGACTTGTGACCAATCCATTTGTCTATCTCCACAACCATCCCAACTGAAAGTCCTGCTCAATAACATACCATATGAGGCTGACATGTCTATCACTAGTATTTTCATCATGATCCTTATTAGTAAATTTAAGGGATAAATAATGTTACAAATTATAAATTCGCAATATAAATTACATAATATTATAGTTTATGAAGTACAGTAATTAAAAACGTAGATTAAGATGTTTATAATGAAGATTACAAAATGTTAGCACCATGAACATAAATCAAATAAACACAGTGACACAAGATATAAGTGGGAAAACCTTGAAAGGTAAAAATCCCACTAAAAAATCACTTATCTTTATTGATAATAAATTGTCACCTAGCACACCCACTATTTTTCTATTAGTTCACTCATATGGCTCGCATAAATGTTTTTTTTAATATTGGAAAATAGTTTTTTGAAAGGGACTATACCCTTGTATACAAAAAAAGGCCTAAAAGCCGGAATAAGAGAGAGGAGCAAAGAAGCTGTAGCAAAGCTCAAAAGTTACAGAAAAAAACAGCGTAGCCCAGAAACAGCTATACATACGAGACTAAACAGAAAAACAACGGAAAAGAAACAGCAAACCGACAGCCAAGAAAAAGAAGCAAAACAATAAAAAGTAGCAGAAGTATCCAGGACTACTTCTTGGCCGCTTGATCAATACTGGTCTTCACTTTCTTCCAAGCATGAAACATGCCCAGCGCTGTCATCTGAGCAGCATCCGTCTTATCGAGCTCCTCTTTGGTTCTTTTGCTCTCTTTATCATTGCCCCAAAGTGCTGCCGGGACATCGCTTAGATTTGAAACACTCTTAGCATGACCCTCGATGAACTCCTTGATGGCCCTGAAGGCGGCAATATTGTAATCATGCCTAGTCTTCGCCTTCCCAAGGCGGGAGTCTAAGGAGGTCAGTTTTTTGTATATATCATCAATCTGGCTATTGCCAATGCTCCCTTCTCCTTTAATGCTTTTTTTGCCTTTTTGCTTGGCAAGGTTTTTGACCTCATCCTTCAGCAATTTGAGCTCTACCTCTAAGGCCTCCAATCTCATAGAAGGGTTATCCATGGGTGTCACCCGGGGACTGGCACTACTAAAGTTCAGCAAATCACGAGCAATGTCAAGCTCCAAAGGTTCATCCCCCCCAACAGAAGCCTCAAGGTTGAGTCTCCTAGAAGCCCTGGTGACCTGTTTAGAGGTAGAGGCAAGGTGGGTGGCAGGGGCAGCAGCAGGAGGAATAGAAGGAGAGGCATGAGCAACCGGCATGGGAGTAGTAGCACTAATGACGGGGACAGCAGCAGGGACAGCAGGGGAGACAGGACTGGCAGCAGCGGAGCCCATCAAAGGGGGAGCCGGGCTGGGAGAGGAAGGGAGACCGGGGAATTTAACAAGGCAGTGTTTGTGAATAAGAAAGATAAGCCCTTGATGCAAGGGAACCACCCGGGTATGCTTCTGGAACTCCAAAATGGAGCGCTCAAGAGAGTTTAACAAATAGTGAGGGAAGCAAACCAACCTATTCCTACGAAAGTGGTTTAAAAAGACTAGGTGCTTGGCAGGGACAGTAACAAACCTGCCTTCCAAGGATATGAAGTGAATCATCATGCGGGTGACTTCATCAAACGGCGCTGGAATAGAGTTTACAAGCAGACCCGCTGTGCTGAAAACAAGTTTCTCCTCCTCCTCCACAAATCTTCTCTCTTCAACCATAAATGTTACCAACAACATGCGTAACCGATATCTAATGAGATCACCTTGTTATATACAAGGTGGGTGGTCATGATCCACTCTTAAAGTAGGCCCCCTTTGAGGTCTATCATGTTTGTATTTTAAATATAAACTATAAGACAAAAAATATAGTCTTTGGCAGGTTTCTAGATAAGTAGTTTCTTGCTTGATATAATAAACCCAATATTCCCCCTTAATGTTAAGTAGCGAAACATGCAAAATTAATTTTACATGTCAAATTTTGTTCCAAATAACACATGCCAAGTCACCTTTTAATACAAAAGGAATTACAATCCATAAATCAACAAGTGATTTAGGATATCATGGAGAAAACACTTGTTCTGTGGGTATCACAGTTTTTTTGTGCACTACAACAGTTTCATGTGGGGTTTTCAACTCTGTGGTACACTATCATAGTGTCTCATTGACTTATACAAGCTGTAGACAATTGTAATGGCATTGTGGGTCTTAAAGAAGCTGCAATACATTGTTTTTTCATGGTTCTATTAGCATATGGATTTACACGCATGCAAATGACATGCAACAGTGTGGGAACGAAGTCCCTCCTTAATGAAGGTGAGGATGCCTTTATTGAAAACCAAAACTGTATTTACATTTGTACATTCAAAATTGTATGTGGGGGGTGTTTTGGAACATCAATGGAAAGGAAATTGAATGAGGGAAATGGAATAGAAAGAAGGAAAGGAGTGGAATGGAATGAACTGAAAGAACATGCAAGAGTTAGGTAAAAACAAAGCCTAATATTGCATGAAGAGGAAAGATGAATAACCAACACAAATAAAATGGAGTTTGAGTTAGTTAAACAAGAACGTGTAAAAGGGAACACACATGAGCAAGTAGATAGTCAGAGCTTGATCACTGTGAACTTAGAACAACTGATTGATAATGTTGACAATAAGATCAAAGATAATAGTTGCATGCAAGATTCAAACACCTAACATCTAATGGACATAAGAACACCAAATGTTACAAGAGACAATGAATGAGACACAAAGTTCGTATTTCATTAACTCCAAAATGTTTTTCACAAAAGAACACAAAGTTTCTTCCTGAAACAAAGCTTGCACAAAAGTATTTTCTTCTCCTCTCTCAAAGTCACCTTTACAAATGAGCCCCTCACTTCCTTTTATAACCCAAAAGTTGGTTACAAAGTAGTTAGGGTTTTAAATGCACATTAAATAGGGCACTTAAGTGACTTTGACTTTTTCAACCAACTTTTAAAAAGTGACTAAAAATAGAAACCACTTAAGTTAAAAAGTCATTTAAGGAAAAATAAATAAATAAAAGAAATGGGTACACGTGGACCCACTTAAATGACTTGGACACACACGTAGAAATCCTAGTCAACAATGTGCCACCTAGATCAAGACACCTAGGATCAGTGCCTTATCCATTGGGCCAAGAGTCCGCCTATCCCAATCGTACGGGAATGAACTCATTGACTGTGCTTTGCAATCCTCCAAATAACAAGAGTGTTGAGCTTGAAACTTGAGCAATTCATCCACCCCTCAGTCTGAGCAATATCTTGGTGTGAGAAAATTTGTCTTCATTCGTATTCACATTCACAATTCTCCACATGCTCTAAGTACCTTTCCATGGTGAATTATTCATTTGTTGTGAGATCATAGTCATTACACCACCTTAGTTTATCATAATCCACCTTCTGGTCTTTCACCATTGAGAAGATCTCCAAGAGCCAAAATTGCAATTCACCTCCAATAGTATTACAAAACATGGCTTTAACAAACACCCCACGAATAAATATAACCATTTATTTGCACTATACATCTGATTTGATGAATTTGAAAGCATTGTCTAGCTTTGCAAACACTTTCTACAAATTAAACAACCTGACTCTTCCATCTCACTGCACAACCTATCTTTTATTGGTTCACTTAACATCACCAATAATCACCAAAAAACATTTTCCTTGTTTGAAATGATGGAAGCAGTTCTTATATTTCACAACAATCTCGGAAACAAAATCGGTTACAGTGTGTCAGCATGCACACAATTGAAGGTTCTTGTCGAGTCAAATAGTTATTCCAAGAGACATTTTTATCAATCAATATGGCAAAGCAAACTTCTCATTTATGTAACAAAGGAATGGTTATTTTACTCATGAACATCATCCAAGAATTTGAATCGAAAAATACCCTTTTGCCTTCATCTCGTGGGTAATTGTTAGTGTGATCTATCTCCTCCAGTGTCATCTTCCTGAACTTGGCCGAATTGAGGCACTCTATATGGACCCTGTGATGTGCGAACTCAAGTATTCCCTCATGAACAAGTGACACGAAGATGATCTTGGCAAGTTCACAAATGTTTGGGAGTTTATTTGTCAAGAGTGACCAATTCGACATCAAGAGCCTCTCCAAAATAGAAAATCGAACCCAGATGAGTTTTCACCCTATCATAGATTCATGCCGCCTCATCAACGACCCTCAGACCTTAGCACAAAATTCGATCTATCTAACCCCTTATCGTATGGCCAATGATGTTATTTTCTTTTGATGCTACAAGCGCCACCTGATTAGGAATAGCCACCGGGACTAGAAGTTGGACATCGGAGGTGATCAAGTTGATCAAATGTTGTATGTATGCCATGAGCTACTGATTCTTAAATTTGAGCTGAGATGATTGTGCCTTATACCTTTCCATCCATTGAAGTACAACATCAAGTGACTCTCGAGCATGTTTCGTGTTAATGTATAGCGTTGATTTCCCGAGAAGCATCCGTGAGACTTCATCATCTTGGACAACCATCTCCATAGATAATTAAAGGTTCCCTGTGCAAACCCTGAGCAAAAATTTTGCTTACAACCCGTCCATCATCAATACACATCTGTGGACCATATGTATTGAAGATTCTATCGATTCGAACCTCAATATTTTCTCCCCTGCGGTAATCCATTGCCAAAGTCTCCGCGGTATGCATGTCCTCATCGTAGCAACTACAGACTCCAATCGCATTGACATTTCCCTGGTATGTTTCAACCTGAGGATGTTGAAGAGGATCTCCATATACCTCACTAGTGCTTGTGAGCAAAAAATTTGCCCCAACTCACTTGGCCAGGCCAAGCATGTTCAAGGTTCCCACCACATTGGTTTTGATAGTCTTGATAGGATTAAACTTGTAATGAACAGGCGAAGCAGGACATGCCAAATGGTAGATCATATCGACCTCCAACAACAGCGGCTCCACAACATCGTGCCTTATCATCTCAAACCTCAGATTGCCGAAATGATGCATGCTGGCATGTCCAATATCAACAAAAATGACATTCAATGGATCCGTTTCAGACAAATCCGTTTTATAAATACCATAAGCCAGGGTCGTGGCCGTGGTCTCATGTAACAAACAAAGTGGGTTTAGGTTAACAATTGCGGCCGCATCCAGAACTGCCCTACGCTCAAGATCCGTGAAATATACGGGTATTCCAATACAACAATCCACAATCTCCATTTTTAAATTATTCTTGGCAATTTGCTTAATATTCGACAAAATCATCGTAAGGATTTGAGTGGGAGTAAACAAACGGTACTCACCCAAATACCGCGCTTTAATCAGCGGGGTCCCATCGGGACCCTCCGTAACAGCAAAAGGAAGACTCTGCAGATTCGTTGAAATTGACTTCTTCTTCCCTGTAGCTGCTGCATATAGCCAACTACTTCCTCACGGCACCTTCCTAGGAGAATTTCAGTTCTACGCTTCACTGATACTGCCTGTGTAACACAATTTTGAGAATCCACACCCACCCTCGCAACATCAGGGCGACAGACCTTCATTTCACCATCAATGAATCCATGATCTAGAACACGCTGTAGCAATTCATCTGTTGCAGCATTTAATGGAGTGCAAACAAGCATTCGTGGTTTAGGGCAAAGTTTAGGAAGCATACGAACATAGTGTGCGATCCATACTCTTAAGAACATCATCGATTGATCCTGTGCCAATGGACCATGATCAATACTTAGTTTGCACCTCCTATTGTAGGATTGCCTAGTTAGCTTCTCAGGATATTCAATCCCTCTATCTTATAGCAGTGCACCAGGGAGGAATAAATAGTTGTTTTACAATAAAGATTTCTTTTGCCAGGTCTCAATTGGATGAGGATAACTAGTTTACAAGTATTCCCTCATGGGCGCATGTACTGTCTGATTAAAATTGTCCCTGGTTTCTACCTTGCATTCAATTGGATAGAAGGCAGACTAGAGAAGTTCCTACCATTTGAGCAGACCCATTACGCCATTGGTGAGTGCAATCCAGCTGTTGTAGTGCATAGGGCTAGCTACATTGAAAGTTGCAGCATAGCTGATGGACTCATTGAAACTCCTATGAAGCATGGTCGATACAAATAGATGGTGTGAAAGCATTCAGGCATTGCTGGAGGCTACTCCATCATTGATTCTGGAAGAGTGCTCTGTCCTAAGGTATTTAAAATTGAGCTCTATCTTCAAAACTCGTTCTATTTCCTGGTATGCATGAACGTTGGAGTTTCTTGAAGATTGCCTATAGCCCTTTAAAACAAAAGCAAGTGTTTCTTGAGCAAATGCGTGAGAACTGGTCTCTGATATTCCTCAAGCTGTTTATGTGATTCAACATTCCCCAGACTGTGTGATTACTCTTCTTGTCCCTGGTGAACCTTGCACCAAAGTGATGGGCCAGGGTTCTTTCTGTCGTAGCAGACCCAACTCGATTTGTACCAGTTGCTGTATGTATAGCAGCCCACTGAATTACAGCTAGCTTTGGATCATAAAAAATTTCCTATGAAGATGGTCGATGAAATTTGGTGTGAAACATTCAGGAATTTTCTGGAGGTTGCTCCTCATTATTTGGAAAGTGATCCTGGCCTGGGATCTAATGTGTGGACTGGTCTGCATTCCCTTCATTTGCATGCGTGGAAAACTTCTGGTGTTCTTCAACAAAAGACTGCCACAATGTGTAGTCTTACACTTAGCTGGGCATGTTTTCCTTCTTCCTCTGGCTGGTGCGTGGGCTTTAAGAAAAAAAAAATATTAAGCTCTAACAATAAAACAAATGTTTCATTTCTTTTTAGTTGGGTCCACTTTCTTCCTTTAATCCTTTATGCGTGGGAAAAACTAAACTCTTCTTTTCTTATGCTAAAACAAAATAAATGCTTCCTTCTCTTTATTTTTTATTTAAAATACTTTAGCTTACCAAGCACCTTTGGCTAATCTCGTTTAAAATTTTATTTTCTTTGCTGGGCACGGATTTTCTTTTTCCTAGGCATTATTTATGTTGGGCGCCTTTGTGCAAAACTCATTGACCAATGTATGCAGGGAATATTCTTGTCTTCAGCTGTATTTTTCTATCCACATTCGTGGATTTTGGTCTTTTCTCTGTGTTTAATCTTTTCCCTGGCACGTGGAAAGCTTCTTGAATGGGCGCGCGAGGTTTCTCCTTCTTAGGCATGTGTTTTGTATGACTTGGGCTAACAGCTGTGTGCTGTATTTTGACATGTGTATGACCTTTTTCTTTGGTCCTTAGCTTGTGTAAACAGCTACGTGATGTTTTGTTTGTTGGTTGGGTGTATAGATTTGAAACGGTTTGCTTTCCCTTCCTGTCTTTTCCTTCACCCAAGGCATCTCCTTTAGGCTGTTCTTTGTTGTTTTCAAACACTATTCCTCTCTCCTAATACCTACGTGGAAATTTGTTTTCCTCCTCTGGCTAGTATTTGTTTAGATTTTGATAAAACCTCCTTTGCATGCACAACTGATATTTCTTCCTTCACAATGGCATGAGTTTCTCTTGCATGATGCTGACAAAATATTATGTCTTCCTGAAGAAATAAGAAGCAATTGAAAGCTTCGCATGACTTTTTCCAATGGGTTTGATGGAGGAAGTTATGGGAATTAATCTAACTTCCTCTCTTCCCGGGTAGTGGCTTAAGTGCCAGGGGAAATGGGGAAAACAACAGACAATTGCCAACGGGAATGGAAAAATGGGTTGGCAATCCCCGTCCAATTTCCCCATGTGGGAAATTGGGGAATTTTATGCCCGTTTGCCAATCCATGATTAGGCAATTGGCAGAGGAAAACCCCACGTGTGGAAAAATTGAAGGAAATTGCCAGGAAAGTGGAAATCCGGGTTTGGGAAGCCAGATTGGCTTCCCGGTAGTTGGAAACAAAAGCTTACTTCCCTGGCACTAAAACTTGTCGAATGAACTTTAATTTATATTTATTTAATTAAATACTCCTTAAGTGATTTTTTAAAAAATTAATTTAATCAAACAAGGAGCAATTAATTAATTAAATATTAATTAATTATTTTAATGTATTTTAACGCGTTTTAAAGCCCAGCGGGAAGAGTTCTCGCCCGAAAATCACGAAATGAAGACCGAAACGATCACAAAAATAAGACGATCGCGATGAGTCCAATGAACCAAGCAAAGTAACACTTTTCAAAATTTTCTAATTTTTCATTTTTTAATTATTTTTTTAACAATTTTGTGAAGTCAAAATTGCCTGATAACAGGTTCAAAGAAGTGTTCCATGGATTCTATAAAAACTGAAATACAAAGGAACATTACAAATTTTGAAGATAAAGTGATTAAGTATGAATTCTTACATAAGAATATGGAGTTAATCAACTCTTCATATCTAATGCTTCACTAGGAATTACAAGTAAACTTCACACATATGGTAATTTACTTGAACAACATAGAAATAGTCTTAGGAGTATCCATTTTGACACAATCAAGTCGTTAAGAGATAACAATGCACAAGAAAAAAACATGCAACATGCTCTTTTATTATTTCCCCCTCAAGGGAAGCTTTGAAAGGCCAAAAATCATATGATTCATAGGTGAAGATCAACAACATTCACATGATCATAAGAGCTAAACAACGTATTCTCAACTGATTCAGAGGTGGAGATCAATGTCATCCACATGATCATAAGAGCTAATAGCCAAAATTTCCAATATAACATGGAATATGTAAAACTTTGTAGCACCTAAGGGCTTAGAAAAAATATATGCAACCTTCTCTTTAGTGGAACAAAACTTGACATCTATGTCACCATTGAGATCTTTTTCTTCGATGAAGTGCATATGGATCTCAATATGCTTGGATCTTTTATACTAGATTAGATTGTTTTCAAGATAAATATAACTTTGGCTATCACATAAGTGGATTTCTTCCTTTGACACTCATATTAAGTTCTTCTAATAGTATTTTGAGTCACATGGCTTCTTTTTCTGCTTATATAACACTTTCATACTCTACTTCATTAGAAGAGATAGATATTGTTGGTTTCTTCTTGCTTCTCCAAGTTATTGCATCTGCACCCAACTTGAAAACATATCCAAAAGTAGATTTTATATCCACAATATCACCAACATGGTCATAATTACAATAACCAAATAGATGTGCATTATCATAAGAAGAATAACACAAACCATAATTGATTGTACCTTTGATATACCTTAGAATCCTTTTTTCCATTTTCCAATGGTCCTCATAAGGATCCTTCATGAATCTAGAAACAAATCCAACTACATAGGATATATCATACCTAGTGATAGTTAAATAAATCAAAATACCAACTAGTTATCTATATAAAGTAGGATTAAATTTACCACAAGAATGTTTTGGATTTAATTTAACACAAACTTCCATAGGAGTAGAGACAATTTTACAATCAATCATATGAAACATTTTAAAAAGGTTAGTAGCATAATGTGTTTGTGATGCAATAATAGATTTGTCATTTTGACAAATAATCGTGCCTAGAAAAATATTTAATAGTCCTAAATCAGTCATTTCAAAACGTTGTCTTAACTTCTTTTTGATTCTAATAATTAGATTCTTATCACTACTAGTAATCAATATATCATAAACATATAAGAAAATAATGATAAAATGAAAATTTTCATACTTAAAAAATAAATCTTTATCAGCAAAAAAATTAGATAACCCAAGCTTATGAAAAAAACTATTTATCTTAGCATACCAAGCTCTAGGATCTTATTTAAGAACATACAAATATTTCTTAAGTTTACACACATATAATTTTTTTCCAGGTCTTTCACATCCTTTAGGTTGATGCATATAAATTTCTTCTTTCAAGTCACCATTTAAAAACACATATTTAACATCCATTTTGTGAATGTCCCAACCATGTTGAGTAGTTAAAGCTAGAAGAATTCTAACAGTACTCATTTTGGCAACATGAGAAAAGGTTTCAAAATAATCCAAACCAGGATTTTGAGTAAACCCTCTAGCAACTAATCTAGCCTTGAATTTATCAATCTTACCATCAGATTCATATTTGATTTTATATAACCATCTAGACCCTACAATGCTTATTTTAGGAGGAAGATGGACTAATTCCCAAGTTTAATTTTTTATTAGAGAATTGTATTCAACTTCTATAGTTGTAATCCATCTTTCATCTAGGCTGGATTCTTTAAAAGATTAAATTTCAACCTCACAAATAGTTGACAAGGCATGATAACAATGCTAACTATGGCTCATTTTTCTCAAATCATAAGGTTAGGATTTTGAAATCAGATATTTGGCCCGTTTAGAAATCCTAGATTGAGAATACTCCCCCTTAATGTATATATCCATCATATTAGTAGAATGATGATTAGTGTCTTGTAAATAAGTTTCCATATTGTCTAAGCAAGGACTATCATCCTGAAAATTATTTTCATACTTAGGAAAATAAGAAGAGGGAAGAGATGAATATTTACAAAAAGGTTTCTCAAGAAAATGCACATTCCTCTATTCAAAAATCACATGATTGACTAGATCATAGACTCTTAATCCTTTTGTTTAACCTCCATACCCAAAAAAAATGCAAGGGTAGGAAGTAGGATCAAGTTTTTGTCTTTTAACTCTTGGGATTAGAAGGGACACATGACTACTAAATATATTGAAATAAGAGATATCAGGTTTTTTCTTAGTCCATACTTCATGAGGTGTGGTTCGATGTAAATATTTTTTTGGGAACTCTATTAAGGATATGAACAACAATGTTCATTGCTTCAGCCCATAGAAACTCAAACACATTAGAAACATGAAGCATACTCCTAGCCATTTCTATGATGGTTCTATTTTTCCTTTCAGTTATTCCATTTTGTTAAGGAGAATATGGAGTTGTTAGTTGTAGGCACAAAATATATGCACTTGGGTACATTTCTAGGTCCTAGAGCATATTCATATATACATGATTTCTAAGAAAGAAAAATATTAATTGACAATGTATTTTGGGCCTTTTACTTTGTCTCTTATACTTTTATTGACCTTACACACCCTACAACCCTATCAGTATTTAACTTATTTATCTTTTATGACCTCGGAAACTATTGCCTATTTAAGATAGAAGTGACCAGGCACTCTTGTCCCTTCTAGGCGCTTTTGACCATATCTATCATTTTCTCACTCTTATGGGTCTCTTATACTTTTTGGGTCTCTTTAACACTTTTGGGTCGGTCTTCCAGTTGTCAATTATGAATTTCAAATAAGGGAATCATATATATAGATAGTTATATCTCTCAAATAAGGGGCCAAGCACTAGCTTTATCTACTATCACCTAAGCTTGCATCCAAAGGCACCATATCATTACAAAAAATCCATCTAGCACATTCACTCAAGGGACAAAGGTTGCATCAATATGTATACACAACATAGGAGGGGAAGCCTATTCTATTCCATATCACACATTATATAAATTTTCTATATTTTTTATCTATCATGTTATCGTTGTGCAACTTGCACAAGGGAATCCTAGGGCATTATTACATACAATTTCACATAGAACTACATAGACTCTGAAATGTAGTGCAACACTTGGTACTAATTTCACTCTTCATATGACCATTGGGGTCAATCCGACTCCCCATTCTACATCTTTATTTTTTATATTTGATGTGGTTTGTGGTTATGTACAACTAGGTATCTATTTTGTAGGTTATAGGTGCGAACAATGACATTGGGAAAAATTTAGAGTGACAAACAAATATAAATAGTGAATGTCCTCCTACATAGAAAATATCATAATCAGAGCATCTAGGTAGACACTAGCACCCATATCTAGTTACTAGCACCTGGGTACCCTTGGCTCCTATGGGATATTTTATCCTACACATTTATGGGTCTTAGAACCTCCAGTTAGCTTGGACGATGTTGCTTCCAGTATATTTCAACTATTCACCTACCCAGATCATTCAAAAATCAGCTAAGTCATCTATCTCTCTCATTTGTTTAGTGTTTCATATCATTGGATGCTTATTACTTTTCCATTCACTATATATCATCATTTTTATATCATTACTTATAGTAGTTACTCTAAAATATAGATTTAATTCAATTTATATTAAATCATTTGGTGAACCCACTTGTTTGAACCCTACCTTTCTTTTAGGAATTTTTTTGATTCTTCTCCCATGGGTGAGACTTATGAAACCTTTACCGACGAAGATCTGTGTGACCTCCAGGACCATATTGTTGAACATACTCAAGACTTAGATCTATTATTATTCATTTCTCATGAGGAATCCACTAATCTAGCTAAGCTCAACCTTCCAGTCTCTAATAATACTTATCTTCCTATTACAACAAAACCCCCTAATTCTACCCTTCCACCCACTTCACTATTCATGTTTCTATGCCTACTCCTACTAATCATTTCACCTCGCCTATTACTTATCACACATGACAGGTCTCCTCTTTCGGCACTCGTGACCCGGATTCTTTATACCATGATCTACAAATCTTATTCTTCCAATTACAACAAGATACTTCACATTCCTCTCCATCTCTATATTCCTCATTACTCCTTCATATTCTTTTTATGCATGCCATATCCTCTTATCCACTTCCTCCTAATTTATTTTCACCCAATATTCCTACCTTCAATGCCCATGGTGAATCGCAGGATCATCTTCGATCTTTTCATGTGGTATGTCTTGACTATGCGGATGATCTTATATTATTCGCTAAATTTTTTCCTAGAAGTTTACAAGATTACACTATGTGATGGTTTTACAATCTACCTATTAATTTAGTAACCTCATTTAAATCATTAACTGATGTTTTCCTTTCTCACTTTTCTATCAATATTTACACAAAATTCACAACCGGTTCAACTCTAACAAGGATCCAACGAATGTCTAGCTAACTATGTTTTACGCCATAACAATAATCTTGCTGAGATGACCAATGTACTAGCTGATTCAGAACTGCAAGATCTCTTTATTCAAAGTATCTTACCTCCACTTCAAGAGAGTATTATCTTTGATACTTCTCCCTCATTTTATCAACTATGCCATACACTCAAAATGTGCAAAGGAAAACTTTTATCTATAGGTAAATTGAAATCATATGATGCTTCTTCATCCTCACCCTCTAATTGGTTTCAACATAAATCTACCTTCAAGCCATCTCCTAATCCCACTGAATCTAAGGCTAGCATTAACATCATCTCTACACCTGACAAGATTCAATTGCATCCCACAAGGTGTACTTTTAATAAAATACCTTATACACCTTAACTTCTATTACCATAGCTTATCGAAAGCAATCTTATCACTCTTTCACCACCACTCAATCTCAATCATTCTTACCCCTGTGACCTTAACTACGATAAAAATGTACACTGTGACTACCATCAATTCATTGGTCATTCTAATGATCTTTTCTTTAATATTAAACATATAATTCAAGATCATATCGATAACAATGTAATCCATCTCCCTCAGCCATCTACTTCGAAGCCAGTCAATGATAATAAAAATATAAAATTCTTTAATGACCCTTTACCAAAGCTTGACAAACAAGTTATTGATTCTTCTACAAACCATACATATCATGTTATGTTTCCTCCTTCCTCGTGACCTCTTGACTTTATTTTTGTTACTGTTGATGTACCAATACCAGTCATTACATTCTCATATCATGATTATCGCGCTACAATTTCTTTTGATTCATTACATATCAATGCTTCTATTGGCACTTATATCGTTAACAATACTATGGTCTATCCATCAGCACTTACCAATGCATGATCTATGGCACTTCTTTTAGCTATCAAATTTCCCACTTCTCTAATCACATTTCCAATTCCTAAATCTTATGGTCGTGTCATTCTTTCCATCATAGTTGGGTATCTTGCCTTCTTTACACCATTCTTGGTTATTGTACGATGGAAAAGTGACAAGCGAGCGTGGGAATCTATAAGTAACTCTTCCTCGCACCCGACCTCCCGAGGTCATGCCGAGATAGCTGGTGGGGATGGAATACGTGTTAGATGTAGACAAACTAGTTAGGCAATCTTATGTCTTCGGCGCACACTGGTGGAATATATGAATCTAAAGCAAAGAAGGCCCTCCTAACCTGAACTAGCATGATAGATCAGTCGATGAGGATGACCTCTCGAAGGCTCCAATCAATATCGAGCTCTGGTATGATCCGATCTAAGGGTTTTGGGATACGTGGAAAATGACCTGGGATTGTTTTGTGTATGTCTCCAGACATGGTCATGAAAATGAATGATGGATATAGTGGACTCTATGGTCGATTTTCTGGCTTAGTCCAGAAATATTTAGCTTTGTTAGCTGTTATGTCTAACAAGGATAATTATGCGATGATGATAGGTAGGAGTGGAGTGGATCTAAATACTAATGTGCGTAAACCAGTGTCAATGTTGGATTGACCTATAGAACCGTTGGGTTGTGGGATTCGTGAGTCACAATCGTAGATTCGTGGTTTTCGTGGACCTGTTATGGTCATGTGCGGAATCAGTCCCTAATCCCTAGTATCCAATAGTCATATGCCTTTTCGACCTCTATGTTCAGAACTAACAGTTGTGCAATCTTTTTAGAGTATCTCACAAGCGTTCTTGCAACCTGAATTCTTAAACTAGTATCTATGTCTGTGAGAGTGTCTCCTGCGTCTGGCTGTGGGACCAAAGGATCACAACTGAACATTTTCTCTATTTCGATCCCTTCTACAGTCATGCAGATATTTGTCTAGGGTAATCTGTAGTTTGGCTGGTTTGACCAAAATGTATGTGCTTTGTTGTCTTCTACGTTTAACCCTCTTAGCTGTGAGCTGATCTGTTGTAAGTCTGTTGTTGTTTGGAAGACTTGGATTCTAAGGTTCTGATCTATATCAGTTATTGCCATAATAAGACTGGGTTGAGGCACGAGTGGCTCGAATACGTATTATTTAGGCTCTCTAGGTCCCGTGATTGTCATATAAAAGTAAATGATATAAAGCTAACTAATGACAGAATAAATTAACTATACAAGATATATCTACGTATATTCCTAAATTTGATATTTATTGATAAATTACTAAACATAATTTAAAGAGTAGTTATCTAATATATCTAAAATCAACAATTAAACTAATAACGTAGTTAAAACAAACAAAGCAACCGAGTATAGCTACTTGTCTGTGCAATTTGTAGATCTATTCTAAATAACATGATAACTAATCTACTCTATTTGAAAGACTCTTGATCCTACCTCAGAAGTGAGGAGTGAATCATAGTTTCTCATAAACTATCAATCCCCACAGCTTCCCTGGAAATATCAAAAGTAAAATTAACTAAAATGAAATGATTCGCTACTCTATTTGATATGCTTTAACTAGAAATTTGAAAGCTTGAACCTGGATTTTGCAGAACGGTGGCGAATCCGATGGTGTGTGTCCTTGTCCCCTCAGTGTGATCTCCTCATTCCTTTGTGCTCACGTGGATCCAGAAAAGCATGTAATGCTAGCATCAATAGAAGTAGATATTGGAACAATGGTAGTTTAGGATACAGACTGAATACAATGCGAGTAGGAGAGGGATAGCGCAAGAGTACGGAGCTTGGCTTATGCAATTCCTAGCGGGATTTATTGCGAGTCATGCAACATGAAATGTCCAGAACCTAAAACTATCTTATTTGACAAACAAAACCTACAACTTTAATGGCTTCCTATTGAAAATCAAACTATCCTACTCCAATTGATTGGATGAAATAATAACAGCACTTGCACAAGGAGAATATGTGGCTTTCTAATAGCTAAACAATACTAACCATGCATACAACAAAATGAAACTATGAATCCTAAGCAAAATTGAAAGGCTAAGCTATTGAAATGAGAAATTCAGAGGAAAATTTGAGGGGCCATTTGCTTGAGAACAAGCCAGCTATTTATAGAATCCTATTTACCCAAAGGTGAAAACCAATTTGATCTCTTAAACCATAAACAATGCCAAAACACTATTCCAGGGAACCAGAATCATAAATACAAGAAAAGGTGGTGAAAAAAAGCTGGTAAACGTTGATTTTTATGTAATTCATGATAAAAAGAACATTCTAGAAAAACACATTTAGGACTGCCACCTTGAGTAGGGCGGTAGTTGCAGGACCATTGCCTTGTCTGGGCGGTGGTCACAAGACCGCCACCCAAGTGGGGCAGTGCAGTTTCGTCATTGAAGATCAAAAAGAAAAGGAAAAAGGGGGGGAGGAAAAATTAAAGCACGCAGAAGCTAAGCGGGGCATGCGGGATGTTAACGCATATTTGGAGAGCTTTTCTGGATCCCGAACACCTTGTGAGGAGACCTGTATCATCATTAGGGCACGTGTAACACTGTTCCAGCGGTGCAGTACCCTACAATTTTGGGTATGTACATATTGCCCCCTCAGAGAATCGTTTTAGCCATGAAGAGGTGTAAAACGGTGGGTCCGAGTATGGCGGTCCCGAAATGGGAAGTTAGAAGTTATACCTGATACGTCCGTGTGTCGGAATGACGCCATCTGAAATTCCCGCCATCTGTAAAATGAAAAGAGAACTCAAGTGCAGATAGACAAAATAGATCGGAAAATAAATACTAAAATAATATGAAATGAGGACGTACCATTTGTGCGGGGATAAGAACTTACCTCCGTTGGTGCTCCAAACCTACGAAAAGGGGGCATTTAAAGCAAGTCAGGATGCTATATATGTAAAAGTGGGCCCATTTTCCTATTCATTTGTGCGTGTTGATTTGGTTGATTTTGAGCTTTGGGACCCACGGTGACGGTTTCTCACGAGAGTATAGTCAAAACGTTTGGGACGAGATCGTGATCATGCCTCCACGAGTGGAACACCAACCTGTGAGATCACAGGTTGGTTTTTCTCGATTTACCATTTTTGCCCCTAAAATTTTGAAATGTTGAAATCTTTGTCATGGGGGGATTATTTTCAAAAATGTCAGTTTTAATAGGTTTATCTAGGGGGGCGCCTACTGGGTAGGCTTTTTTTGAGTCAAAAGGGTCTTTATTTTGCTTTTTTAGCTGTTTTAGGGCATATGACCCGCATGGGTTTTCGGGACACGACCGCTGCCCTGATCAGGGCGGCAGTTGCATGACCGCCGCCCTGATCAGGGTGGTGGTTACAAGACCACCACCTTTAAGGCAGTGGTTTTGGAACCGCCACCCTGCTTAGGGCGGCGGTCCTACACAGAATGTAAAAACAACACTCATTTGAATTCGTTTTTGCATTTTTAGCATCCTTACTTATTTTCATGATTTTTCTAATGTCATTTGGATACTAACTTACTCTATTTTGTGTGTTTTTGGGTGTATGCAGGTGAAGGAGGAGTATATTCGATGGAGCCAAGAGAGAGATTTTGATTGGCTTCAGCAGTATTGGATGCCCTTTCTTAGGATGAGAAGGACACTCTTCAGAGGGCTGGTATACTGTGCATATCACGGGTCCCGCATGTGGCACCGTCTAGTCACATACTTTGTGACTTATTTTCATATTGGGATACCGATCGAAACACTTTCTAATTTCCAGGGGTCCGAGGTGAGTGGACCATTGCTTTAGAGGATGTTTACCATATCTTGGGGGTCCTCGATTATCAAGAGACGGCTCACTCTTGAGACAGCAGGGTCACGGGCTCAGACAGCACAGTGGGCCTCATATATGGGAGATGCAGTTATCTCCACTGGTTCAAAGAAGGGGGTGAGGGTCTGATCTATTCCTAGCCTACCTATCCCCTTGATTCGTCAGGCCATTATGGGGATCCTTGCCTCGAGATTGATTGGGGACAAGGGAGGAGACACCTTACTTTATTACTGGTCCCCCATCATTACACAGATTGAGGGGCATGGTGGATTTACGCCTGGGGAGCTGACATTATTGGGACCACCTACCATGATTTGTACCAGGTGGTCCATTTACAGGGGTATTCATTAAGCCATCCAACATTGGTTATGAGCTGGGTCTACGAGCGTTTCATCCCCTATGGGAGAGGTGTAGAGGTGGCAGATCCCGGAGCTGTGAGGGCAGCCAGATGGACAGACATGTCGGTGCTCAGAGCACCTCACCAGCCAGTCGCCTCCCTGACCACTGATGACATGGAGGCCACACCTTATCAGGCCATGGTAGGTTTATGGGGTGAGGAGGCTCTTACTTTGATTTCTTGCTCCACCACAGGGCAGCTTGTGGACAGGATGGGGAGGGTGGAGATACATCCTTTTGGTCGAGTGCCTCAGCAGTTTGGCCTGCCTTACATGGGTATGCTTCCCCCAGTGGTGCCAGTATACAGATTAGTTCGAGAGGCCAGGGGAGGTCCTAGAGGCCAGGGTTGGACAGTTGTTACTCCTGGTGTCCCCATTGCAGCTAGGTGGGTAGTACGAGCTCGAGGGAGAGCCGGTGCTCCTCAGGTACCCTTACTTCAGATTTCTGCCGGTCCCACCCACAGCAGTGACGACCCCATTGATATAGACTCTAAGTTCGAGGAGTTCACAGGGGGGAGATGGAGGAGGAGACCGAGGCTGAGGTCAGCGAGTCGGGTGAGGAGGAGGACAACGATCCTGAGTGGCATGATACTCAGGATATCCTACAGGTGGAGAGGGCGGAGCAGAGTGTGGAGAGGGTGACTCTGGTTTCAGAGGAGCCACTCTCTCAGGGCCTTGGGTGGAGAGGATGAGTCCGTAGTAGGATGTTATGTGGCCCCAGCCATAGGAGGAGTGCACCAGTCAGCGGTGGCATCTGTGGCAGGTGCCGACCCTAGAGATCCATCCTAGAGGCCCGGAGATCCGAGTGAGTTATCATCCTTCCTTTTAATGTTTGTTTCTAGTTAGGATTGCCTTATTTTCTATCTCTCCTTTTGTTTACATTTATTTTTATCTCTTGATTATTTCTAATTGGCTTTTCTCCTTTGCTTGCAGAGATTGCTGATGAGTGGTGAGACCTGATTCGTCGGGTATGCACTGATACCTTGATGATCCCTATGGAGAAGACCTGTGCAGAGCTCTTTGTGGATGCAGGGGAGCCTTCAGCAGCCAGTAGGCATACCGATGTTTTTTCCCCTATCTGGCATGTGGCCAGGATGGTGACTTCTCTCCGTACCGAGCTGGTAGGGTACAGGACAGCAGAGTGCCTGATGAGGAGTCACTCTCATGGCGAGGCCGTAGCTACTCCTTAGGATCGTGAGCCCTCCGTGCACTCAGAGTGCTGGCGTAGCCAGAGTCCTAGATGTGGGCGTGCACCCTTAGAGGGATCTCATAGGGGTTGAGAGGTCGTTCATCTCTCTTAGAATGTTTGCATGATGTATTTGTAATTCTCGGGCTCTTTGAGCATTTTGACCATGCCTAGTGCATGATGGCATTGTACAGGAATTTTGATATATATATATATTATTTTTATATCAGACTCTTGGCATTAATGTTCTTGTGATTTGATTCTGTATGTATGTTGTAATGTTGTTTTTATATGCTTTTCAGAATGTATGCAATGGAGAACAAATGATACAAATGTTTTCTTTCCTTTTGTATTTCGTGATGCTGATATATGATAATGTAGACACAATGTGATTTTGAACTTTAGTTTCTATAAGCAATTTTTGGTACTTCATATTTGTTTTGACAAAATGTGATGATAAACCGGTATGATGAGCAGATAAACTTGCCCCACTCCTAACTCCACGCAACTAGTAAGATGCGAGGGCTCATCACCGAGAGCTAGAAAGGGCACAAGTTATGAAATTTGTTGAAATGGTAATGATGAGAGATAGACAAAGTTTTGGTGGAACCAAATTAGGATGCTACAAACCTACTCTACTCAAGTGACTCCATAGTTTAGAATGCTACTTGCTTTGCGGTTTATCTAGACTTAGATCCGTAGATGGCCACATGGTAGACAAAATATGGTTTTCGGGGTTTTGAACTCTCTTGGAATTTTGGACATCTGATTCATTTGTTTTTGACTCAAGATTTCAAAGGTTCATTTGAATTGTTTGCTGACGACCTTCAACGTTTATTGTCAAGAGGACCCCCCATACCTTGTCCCATGCTACTAGTCAGAAGCGTGGGCTTATCACCATGGACAAGGTACAGGTGAGTAAGGGCATTCCCATCCTTTCCCAACCCTACGTCACTAGTAAGAGATGCAAGCTCATCACCGAAGGTTGGTAGGGCAAGGAAATGTGTAAAAATAAAATTTTCTGTTTGATCTATATTTGACTTGTTTATTTGAGTAAAATGTCAGTATGTTCTTACTTCCAAAGAGATATACATATGGGATAGATGTGACACGATGAAGCTTCTAGAACAGACCATAGGCGATACCTATCCTAGGAAGAAACCAAAGTGAGAACAAGCCTGCAGATCTTGGTATGGTTACCGTTAAGACTTTTTCATATCTAGCTTTATCTACTGAAATTATTCAGAAATGGGTGATGTGACTATGAAAGTGAAGAAGTATGATTTGAAAGCTAATGTTAATACCATCAGAAGTTTGTAATGAATTTCTTTGAGAATAAGTTCCTTGATCACAAAATTGTACAAAACAAGTGGACAAAATGAACCTAACTACATGAAGATGCAATGTAGATATAATTATACAGATAGTGTTGGTCACTTATGCATAGAATCATTTAAGGTGTAGGGAATTGACAGTTTCACCAAATTCCTCACCTTCTAGTGTACATAAGAGATATGCACCATTTCCATAGTCCTTCGTGACTCGGTATGGGCCCAACCATTTGGGCCGGAACTTCCTTCCTTCACCGGTATTTTTATCGATCCGGCTGTCTAGCCTTAGAACCAGATCACCTTCATATATATCTCGTTCATAGACCTTCTTGTTATACTACCGGCACATCCGGTCAGCATAGACTCTGTGCCACTGTTCAGCATCTAACCTGGCCTCATCTAGGCTTTCTAGTTGGGAGAGACATGCTTCTCTATAAGTGTCTTCATCCAGAATCCCTTGTAATGAGATGCGGAGACTGGGTATTTCAACCTCAAGCGGGAGAACTGCTTCCGCTCCGAATACCAACGAGAAAGGAGTTGCTCCTGTTGGTGTTCTTATTGAGGTTCGGTGGGCCCACAAGGCCGGGTATAACTTTAAATGCCAATATTTTTTGTTTTCTTTCACCGTTTTAAGGAGAATGGATTTTAATGTTTTATTTGTTGCTTCAGCCTGTCCATTAGCTTGAGGGTAATACAGGGAGGCTGTATGATGATTTATCTTAAATTTATTGCATAGTTCATGAACCTTGTCATTCTTAAAAGAAGTCCCATTATCTGTGATAATGATTTGTGGGACACCGTACCTGCAAATGATCTAGTTCAAAATGAACTTGGCGATCACGGAACCTGGTACAGTGGTGAGAGGCATAGCCTCTACCCATTTGGTAAAATACTCGGTGGCTGTGATTATGAAGTTATGGCCGTCTGTAGATGAGGGAGAGAATTTCCCTATCAAATCTAGGCCCCACGTAGAAAAGGGCCATGGAGTAGCGATTGGTTGTAGAGCATGTGCCGGCATGTGAATCTCATGGGAGAATTCTTGGCATTTATGACACCTGCGTACAAAATCTACTGCATCATGTTCTAGAGTGGGCCAGAAATAGCCCATCCGATGTATTTTGCAAGTGGTGGCATGACCACTGAAGTGGCCTCCACATATTCCACTGTGAGATTCGTGGAGGATCTTTTTGGACTCTTCCATGTGTCAACACACCTTAGGAAGCATTCCATCGAAAGCCTTACGATAGAGTACTTGTTCTATAATAACGTATTTAGCTATGATAATGCGTAACCACCTTCTTTGTTCCAGTGTAGCACCTTCTGGATACGTATGGTCCATGATATAATTAATAATATCAGTATACCAAGGACATTCTGAGATTGGAGGTCTGGTTTCGATGTAATATATGCATTCATCAGGAAATTCCAGATCTACCAGATCACCTCCGTCTAATGGGTTATCAGCTAACCAATCCGTAATGATTTGTCCCTTAATGGACTTCTGATTTACAAATGTTAATTTGAATTCACCCATTAAGGTTATAAAGCGTCCAGCCTTTTTAGACAAGGACCCTTGTGTGAGGAAGGTTTGTAAATGGTCTGTTTTTACAATGACCCTTGTTTCTTGGTTTAGCATGTAATTTCTTAAGCGTTTAGTTGCAAAGACTATGGAAAGACATTCTCACTCTTGCTTGCATGTAAACGTGTCTCATAATCGAGTAATGTTCGGCTAATAAAATAGATCACACGTTCTCTCTTGTCATCATCTTCTTGAGCCAGCATACAGGCTAGCGAGACATTGGTAGCTCGTGAATATAAGATTAAAGGGTGGTCTGGCTTAGGAGGCATTAGCGTAGGTGGTGATAACAAGAAACACTTAACTACTTCGAAAGTGTCGTTGCAGTCTTTGGTCCAATCGATGTTGTACTCTTTCTTGAGTAGATTGTTGATTGGATGAATGGCAAAGCTTAAATCTGGGATGAATCTTTGGATTGCACCGAGTTTCCCAAGAAATGACCTGATTCCAGATTCATCCGAAGGTGGGATCATTTCAAGAACAACCCAGATTTTGGCTGGGTCTACATCAATCCCTCATGATGATATAATATAACCTAGGAGCTTCCCTCCTGTCACACCAAAAACACATTTTTCTGGGTTTAGTGTGACCTCGTATTCTATTAGATGTGAAAGAATGATGCGGAGCACTTCCGAGTGATCACAACGCTTCCTGGCCTTGGCCAACAAGTCATCTACGTAGGATTCCATGATTTTGTGAATAAGATGATGAAATATGTATGTCATTACCCGTTGGTATGTAGCGCCAGCGTTCTTGAGACCAAATGGCATAACAACGTAACAATAGGTTCCCCAAGGAGTTATAAATGTGGTTTTGGCTTGGTCTTGTTCAGATATTCTGATTTGATTGTATCCTGAGAATCCATCCATGAGAGACAAAAGCTCAAATCCGGCTGTTGCGTCAATGATGATGTCTATGGATGGTAACAGGAAGTCATCCTTGGGACATGCCTTGTTAATGTCTCAGAAGTCTATGCAGATGCGTATCTTCCCATTCTTTTTTAGAACGGGAACAATATTAGATACCCACTGAGAGTAATCGACTGGTTTGATGAATCCTACTTGGAGGAGTTTCATTACCTCTTCCTTCACCATGAGAGCTACCTTGGGTTTCATTGGTCTTGATTTTTGTTTAATCAGCTTTGCATCTGATTTGGTGATGAGGTTATGTACCGCAATGTGTGGTGCAACCCCTGTCATTTCTTTATAATTAAATGCAAAAGCCTTCTGATGTTCTTTGAGGATTCGAGTGTGTATTTCTATTTCTTCTAGAGTTAATGAGGATCCTAGTTTCAAGATCTTTGGTTCTTCCTCCGTTCCAATGTTAATATCAATTGTTTCTTTAATTAAAGAAGTGTTACCTTCTTCAAACTCAGGCGGAGCTAGAGGTAATTCCAGATCGTCTCCATTCTCTACTGTGTATCTGCCAAGTTCCTTTTGTGGGGGAAGCTCTATCATGGGATTTCCGAAGTAGGAAGATGAATGTGGGATTAAGGACAAATCTATCACGTGATGGGTGAGATGTAACACTGCATAGGCATTTAAGTAATCAAGAGTGGCTCTATCACTATCAATGTGATCTAAGATAGTAGATTTTTTCTCAGCTATGTTTGTTAAAAGAGGGTTTGACATTTTTTTCACTAATGGTTCAGTACGAAGGGATACCATGAAATGGGTATCTTCCAACTCACTATTTGGAGTGAAGCGTGATGCTGAGGTTACTATAGAATATGTGAGAAGATTTTGTTCTCGTGGGATTTCTTCAATTGATATGAAGTCAAACTCTTTGCTCAAATCTAATACAGCTGTTTTGTAGAGCTGTAAGTGCTCAGCTCTAGTTTCATACACCTCAGAGACTTGGTTTTCTACCAATTGTGAGTCTCCTAACACCCTGATGTTATTAACACCAATCCTCTTAGCTAAGATGAGGCCAAGGAGGAGGGCTTCGTACTCAGCACCATTGTTTGTACATTCAAAATTTAGTTTAAAGGAAAATGGTAGAATCTTTCCCTCGGGAGAAGTAAAGATTACACCTGCCCCAGCTCCATAACGACATCTAGCTCCATCGAAATGGAGAGTCCAATATTTAGTTAGGAATATGGACATTGGGACATTTGCTGTGTTAACGTCTTCTGCTTCGGTTACTTCCACCATGCAGAGATCCTCTGATGGAAGAGAACCAACACCTAGGGTATATCCCGTGCCTACAGAATCGGATGGCAGGAAAATTGGTAGATCCTGTTCCAGTAATTTGACTATTTTTTTAGTAGTTCCTAATGATACTATTTCGACAATGTTAGCTTCATCCTTGAGGGTTGGGATAGTCTTGACTAGGCTCATAGTTGCAAGATCTGTTGTAGGTACCAAATTTTCTTCCATTTTTGCGTTGGTGGGTTTATTAAGTTGGTTTGTTGGGAGTTCAAACTCAGAGTGAATGCCAGGTCTTTTCTTTAAGTCAGCTAGGTGTATATTGAATGGTTTTGGATCACCTTTGGCTACAAATATTTTTCCTAGGTGCAAGAACCTTACTTCTTGAAATAACGTAGAAGGGATTGCCTTCATATGGTGTATCCATGGTCAGCTGAGGATCATATTATAGTTGGTTTCCCGATCTATAATATAAAACTCAGTCAGGATTGTTTTGGGTCCTAAGGTAACTGGTAATATTATAGTTCCAATCGAAGTGGCCTTAAGGCTATCATAGCCTCTTAGTGTATTCCGAGTCATGGAACAATTTGTTTCTCCATACCCTAGCTTTTGAAGGAAAGAGAAGGGGACTATGTTGACTTCTGCCCCATCATCAACCAATACATGTTTAACGTAATTGTTATAAACCCAAACTTGCAAATGTAAGGCCGGATCACCTCTACGTGCAATCTCAGCATCTGTTGGAATTTTTTTTATTTCAAATATAAACTTGGTATCCCTATCCAGCTCCCCAGGAGGGTGGATATCAAAGTCTATATGGTTTACCTATGTTTCGGGAGGTGGAGTGATGTTAATTAAATGACCTAAACCTAATGCCTCTAAAAGAGCAGCCCTGTGGGCAGGAGAGTTCTTTAGTAAGTCCAAAAAGGAGATGTGAGAGAAGGTTTTTGTTAGGTCATTTATTAAATCATAGGCACCTACGGGTTTCACTAATATTTGTTGGATGTTATCTGTCTCTAGTGAGTAACTTGGACTTGGCTGAGAGGAATACTCTCGTGTCCTTGTTACGGTTTCCACGGGTAGTTCGGTGTCTAATTCTACTAAAATGACTATCTTGGGTCATGGTTGACTTCCTAATTGTGGTGCAACTGGTGGATTTAGTGAAGTCGAGGCTTCATGATCATTGTTCCCTGCCATTACACCTTTGTTCGTCCCATTCAAATTTAACCCGTTGTTATTGTGATTTGGGAGCGGATCGTTGAAGATGTTGAGGGGTGCATTTTGAGGGGAAACTACCCCTGTAAAAGTATTTGGCGCTAGTGATGCAGGATCTGCTAAGAACATATCTATGAAAAGTTGTCTTTGTTCCTCTGGAAAACGTTGCATGAACTTATTGTAATCACGGCATGTTCTAGTGTCATGGCCTCGAATCTTGTGGAAACCACAATATGAGTTAGGATTGTAATTCCTAGGTTGTTGGTTTGGTGCATATTGTGGCCCAAAACTCTGATCAAACCATTGCCTATTAGGATTAAAGTTTTGCATTTGTTGTTTTTGGTTTTGGTTCTAGTTTTGATATCCAGTGCTGAGTTTTGGCTTGGACCCTGTGTTTGGATCCACGTCGTTTTTGTTGTTGTTTTGGATGATTAAAATCCACTGTATTGATTGTTGGGGTAATATTGTTGTTTCGTTGATTGTTAATCAGTGGTGGAGTATTCACAACATTTTCCCTTTTAGCTTGGTCAGTTACTCCATCTGTGGTTGTGCCGTGATTTTTGTTAAGGATTTTAGGTCCTTGATTGACATTTGTGGTAGTAGGATAAGTCGTAGTATTCTGGTTGGGGGTGATTAACCTCCTGTTTGTTCCATACGTTTTGCGACCACTATCTATTGCAGCTTGATCTATTCGGAGAGTTCTCTCAAGTACTTCATCGTAAGTCCTTAGTGGGAACTTTTGGACTTCTTCCTTCACCTCTCTGCTGAGAGAATGAAGGAATAAATCACATAGTTCCATTTGGTCCATGTTTGGAGCACTGGCCAAAGAATAAAGGACTGTACGCCATCTCTGGATGAAATGAGTGACAGATTCATTGTGTTCTTGCTTAATGTGCAAGAATTCCCTGATTCTTGTTCTCAACAGTTTGTTCATGTCAAACGCCTTAATGAACTCTGAAATGAGTTTTTTAAACAAATGGATGGAAGCCTCAGGTATTCTGTAATACCAATCAAGGGCAATGCCCTCTAACATTTTAGGGAATATTTTAGCAACAACCCCATCCCAAGGGAGTAGTTCTCGAATGGTTGTGGTGTAGGCCTTGATATGTGCAGTCAGGTCTCCCTCCCCTTTGTATTTGGGAAAATCGGGAAGAGGTCTTGGAAGCATGACGGTTCGTATGGTGAAGTCTAAGGGCTCTTTTAAATATTCTGAATAAGTCCCTATCGCGTAGGTTTCGACCATTGATGGTGCTTACTGAGGGGGTGGAGGTGGAATGGGTTATTGATATCGTGTAGCGTATGTATTTGCATGGGCATAAGGAAACCCCTGTGGTTGAGAAAACATGCTAGGAGAGGAGAACATATCTCCTTGTGGTGACTTGGAGTACATGTTTAAGTATGAAGGGGTATTCCCCAAGAGTGGATTGTGTTGTACTAAACCGAGAGGTATCATGTTCTCGAATGGAGCGACATTTGAGAAGACAGTTCTATTTGGCATTTTTTGTGAATACTGAGGGATCATGCCTAATCTACCTATTCCTATGAGGAGGTCTACTTGGCTAGAATGATGTGGAAGATTGGAATTTCCTTCCTGCATGAATTGAGAAATTTGACTCACTTGAGAAAGTTCTAACCCTCTAACTCTTTCTACTAAAGTTAAAATGACTTCATTTGGTGAAGCCACAATAGTTTGCCTTAGTGGCGTTTGTTGTATATTCTGAGTTTGTATAGGCATGAGATACACTATGAATTGATCATTTCCCTGCCAAGTTTCACCGAGGGCATTTCCTATAGGTAGTGGCATGGAGGTGTTTTCTTGAAAAGAGACCTCGGGTTGTATTTGTAAACCTCCTATGGGTGGGTACATACTCCTAGAGTGTTGTTCATTCCTGGCATAATGCACTGAATGTTCATCATCTAAAACCAGGTATGGATCTGATTGTCTACTAATTTGTGGTCTAAGCAGCACCTGAGGAGATGAACCAGATTCTCCTGTGAATGTCATATTGTTTGAGCCTGAAGGCTCTGTTTGTTGCATTTGAGCGAGCTGATCCAACTCCTCTATTTGGAAATATGAGCTATATCTAGTCCTTGGAGGTGGAGTTTGTGTTGATAATTGGTTAGTTGAATAGTTGTCACCCCATACTGAGAGTGAGGGTGATGATTGTCTATTCAGTTGAGCGTAGTATGCCTCAAGACCTAGGAGAGGTCTGCCATGTGCATCGAATCCTGACATATTCGGGGGGTATATGAATACCCATAGAATAATGGGAAAGAGCGAAGGTGGAAGAAAGAGGTAATAATGAAAAGGAAAGCACTGTGTTGTTCACGTTGGGTTCACCAATTTTGTTGGTGAAGCTGATGGTGAAGGCTAATGAGGTAGAGGTGATGAAGCAGTTGTTTGTTTCACGTCAAGTTCACCAATTTTTTTGGTGAAGCTGATGGTGAAGGCTAATGAGGTAGAGGTGATGAAGTAGTTGTTTGTTTCACGTCAAGTTCACCAATTTTGTTGGTGAAGCTGATGGTTCATGTCGGGCTCACCAATTTTGTTGGTGAAGCTGATGGTGAAGGCTAATGAGGTAGAGGTGATGAAGCAGTTGTATGTTCACATCGGGTTCACCAATTTTGTACGATGGAAAAGTGAAAAGTGAGCATGGGAATCTACAAGTAACTCTTCCTCGTACACGACCTCCCGAGGTTGTGCCGAGACAATCGGTGGGGATGGAATACATGTGGGATGCAGACAAACTAGTTAGGAAATCTTATGTCTTCGATGTGCACTAGTGGAATTTACGAATCTAAAGCAAAGAAGCCCCTCCTAACCTAAACTAGCGTGATAGATCGGTCGGTGAGGATGACCACTCAAAGGCTCCAATCAATATCGAGCTTTGGCGTGATCTGATCTATGGGTTGTGGGATACGTGGAAAATGACCTGGGATTGTTTCGTGTATGTCTCCAGACAGGGTCATGAAAATGAATGATGGATATAATGGATTCTATGGTCGATTTGCTGGCTTAGTCTAGAAATCTTTAGCTTTGTTAGCTACTATGTCTAACAAGGATAACTGTGTGATGATGATAGGCAGGAGTGGAGTGGATCTAAATACTAATGTGCGTAAGCCAGTGTCAATGTCGGATTGACCTGTAGACCCGTTGGGTTGTGGGATTTGTGAGTCACAACCATAGATTCTTGGTTGGCATGGACTTGTTATGGTCATGTGCGGAATCAGTCCCTAATCCCTAGTATCCAATAGTCATATGCCTTTTCGGCCTCTATGTTCAGAATTAACAGTTGTGCAATCTTTTTAGAGTATCTCACAGGCATTCTTGCAACCTGAATTCTTAAACTAGTATCTATGTCTGTGAGAGTGTCTCCTGCATCTGACTGTGGGACCAAAGGATCACAACCGAACATTTTCTCTCTTTCAAGCCCTTCTACAGTCATGCGGATATTTTTCTAGGGTAATCTGTAGTTTGGCTGGTTTGACCAAAATGTATGTGCTTTGTCGTCTTCTACGTTTAACCCTCTTAACTGTGAGCTGATCTGTTGTAAGTCTGTTGTTGTTTGGAAGACTTGGATTCTAAGGTTCTGATCTATATCAGTTATTGCCATAATAAGATTGGGTTGAGGCACGATTGGCTCGAATACGTATTCTCTGGGCTCTCTAGGTCCCGTGATTGTCATACAAAAGGAAATGATATAAAGCTAACTAATGACAAAATAAATTAACTATGTAAGATATATCTACGTATATTCCTAAATTTGATATTTATTGATAAACTACTGAAACAGAATTTAAAGAGAAATTATCTAATATATCTAAAATTAACAACTAAACTAATAACGTAATTAAAACAAACAAAGCAACCGAGTATAGCTACTTGTCTGTGCAATTTGTAGATCTATTCTAAATAACCTGATAACTGATCTACTCTATTTGAAAGACTCTCGATCCTACCTCAGAAGTGAGGAGTGAATCATAGTTTCTCATAAACTATCAATCCCCACAGCTTCCCTGGCAATATCAAAAGTAAAATTAACTGAAATGAAATGATTCGCTACTCTATTTGATATGCTTTAACTAGAACTTTGAAAGCTTGAACCTGGATTTTTCAGAACAGTGGTGAATCTGATGGTGTGTGGATTTGTCCCCTCAGTGTGATCTCCTCATTCCTTCATGCTCACGTGGATCCAGAAAAGCATGTAATGCTAGCATCAACAGAAGTAGATATTGGAACAATGGCAGTTTAGGATACAGACTGAATACAATGCGAGTAGGAGAGGGATAGCGCAAGAGTACAGAGCTTGGCTTATGCAATTCCTAGCGGGATTTATTGCGAGTCATGTAACATAAAATGTCCAGAACCTGAAACTATCTTATTTGACGAACAAAACCTACAACTTTAATGGCTTCCTATTGAAAATCAAACTATCCTACTCCAATTGATTGGATGAAATAATAACAGCATTTGCACAAGGAGAATATGTGGCTTTCTAACAGCTAAACAATACTAACCATGCATACAACAAATGAAACTATGAATCCTAAGAAAAATTGAAAGGCTAAGCTATTGAAATGAGAAATTCAGAGGCAAATTTGAGGGGCCATTTTCTTGAGCACAAGCCAGTTATTTATAGAATCCCATTTACCCAAAGGTGAAAACCAATTTGATCTCTTAAACCATAAACAATGCCAAAACACTATTCCAGGGAACCAGAATCATAAATACAAGTAGAGGCGGTGAAAAAAGTTGGTAAACATTGATTTTTACGTGAGTCACAATAAAAGAACATTCTGGAAAAACATGTTTAGGACCGCCACCCTGAGCAGGGCAGCGATTTCATCACTGAAGACCGAAAAGCAAAGGAAAAAGGGGGGAGGAAAAAGCAAAGCACGCAGAAGCTAAACGGGGCATGCGGGATGTTAACGCATATTTGGAGAGATTTTCTAGATCCTAAACACCTTACAAGGAGACATGTATCATCATTGGGGCATGTGTAATGCTACTCCGGAGGTGTAGTACCCTACAATTTTGGTTACATACAGTTACCTCTGAAATCATAGGTTGTGACATGGTCTTAGGTCTTCCTTATCTCCATGCTACACAAGCCATCCCTTCTATGCATAACTTGTGTCTCAAGTTTATTTATAAAAAAGAATTTTTAACCCTCAAATGTATTCCACCACGTACACCATTACCTCGGCCCACTCTTTCCAATAGCTTTGCACCAGTCATGGCATCTAGGCTTCATATTCATCTCACGCATAAATATACTTTTGCAGCTAGCTCTCATATTCACACATTACCTACATCATGACCTTATCATCCTCATCTGTCCATTAGTCCACCTTGTTGGCCTAACATGTGCTTTATGTATAACATTTTCCTTGTAGGATCTATAATACCATGGTTATCTGCCACCTTTTACTTACTCTTGTTTACTATTGTTTGTGAGTTATGCCTTATTTCTTGTTTGATCATTGTATGCTTTTGGCCACTTCTTCCCTGATTATTTTATGACATTGTGAGTGATGTCCCATGTTTGAAACCCATTTTCTGTGGTCCATCTTCTCTTCCTAATTACATGTTACATTGTCTTTTACTAACACTTGCTACTAGCCTATCTTTTTTATATGTGCCTTGGTTTCTACCATGCACATCCCCTCCCCCCTACAAGTATCCAATTCATTTTAGTATTAGGTCCTCTTCTTTGTACCACATTCTCCTTCAGTCATCGCATGCACCCCAAATGAGGGGGGAATCAATTGGGTGAAAAAATCACCCTACAACATCTCATAGCTATAGTACAACACAACACAATACATAATCATCACAGGAATATAGTTATGAATTAGCCCAACAATAGACTATGGTCCAAAATATAGAGTAGACACTAGTGCCCAGTCCTAAACAGTAACAGTGGGTGCTTATGTCCCCTCCTAAGAACTAATGTCCTGGGGAAAAAATAGTCAATTTCTTAGTTCAAAATAGTTTACAATAGTTTTTAGATCGATTCTCCAGTAGCAGGAACATGCCTCCTGTTAGTGCAAAATCACAGCACCCCTGGATGTTGGTCAGGTTTCTAGGTTGACCATACTATCATCTAGTGTGATTGCATAACATTGAATCCTTTCTCCAAGTGTGGGACTTGAAAAATGAGAAAGGATTCTCCAGAGAAGGCTGGTTCCTATTCCTCTGTTCAGATGCACACGAAATATGCAGAGGGTTTTCTCGAAACCTAATCTAATCTGCCAAGGAGACAGGGTAAGAAGATGCATAAAAATAAATCTAAGCTAATAGAGGTGATGCACCGAGGAATGAAGAACGCCTGTCTTGCTAATAAACACAGACCATTCGAATGTGATGCAAGATCATGCAAAGATAACAAAACTTGCAGTGAAAGACCAGGAGGATGCAAAATGAACACAGAGAGGGTTGAGAATCATCCACAGACATGTATTACTTGCTCCAAAGATGATACAATGCACTACATAATGCCAAGAGACAGAGTCATATTATAGTTTCAAATGAGAGGTTCGAACTCCAAAAATTCACTTGATAGGAGAAGAAGGGAGGAGCAAAACAAAAAATGTTCAACCTTTTGAAAGAAGCTCGTCTTTACCATATATAGGAAGAATGAGAGAGGGAAAAGAGAGGAAATTCAGAATCTGCCCCAACCACTTCTAGGTCACATTCAAAATCATCTCATTATGGCAGAAGCAGTGGATCCTAGCAAAATGGCGGGCTGTCTAACAGAAGCGGCGAACTGTCTGCTGCATTAAAGCTGGTTGTTGAAGTGTCACTTCTGGCATTACCACGTGTCAGAGACGTTTTCTCAATTTTCTCCCTCCATACTACACCAAAATGCAATATTGATCCCAGAATCATGTAGAGAATTTCAACAGCTTTCTGTTGATATAAAGAACGTGCAAATCCGAGCTCTGGATCGAAAGATATGACGATCTGAAGATTTAGGGCAAAAACAGGTGAAAACAGGTCGGCGGGAAAAATATTTGAACTTTCCCCGCGCTCTGCCACTTGGATGACACGTGGCAGGCTCTGATTCACTGAGAAATTCTCTCTCCTCCACCTTTCCGCGGGCTTTCCTTTGAAATTTCCTTGTGGGCCCTTAAACTTGGACACGTGGCACTATTTCATTGGTTTGGGTTAGTGCTTGAAACCTCGCCCTTTGACTTCTGGACTTTCTCCCTCGTGACACGTGTCATTATTTGATTGGTATTCGGGTCTGCCAGCTTTTCATGTCCACCGCGTCCATTTGTCCTGGATGTCCCAGTGTTGTTGTTCCCCATTTCGGCTGAACTGGCTGGTTTGCGTCCTTCGCGTCCATTTGTTCCAACTGTCCCGGACTGTCTGGGACAAATTCTTCCGAACCGCCCAAAATGGGCTTCCTTTACTCTCGGCTGCTTTGCCTTTTCGCGTCCTTCACGTCATCGCGGCCTAGATGTCCGAACTGCTTAGTGTGAAAGTTCTCCTTTTCGGCCGAACCGGCTTTCCGCGTCCCACGCGTCCCGACTGCTTAGTGCGAAAGTTCTCCTTTTCAGCCGAACCTACCGGTTCGCGTCCTTCGCGTCTTCATGTCCCAAATGTCCCAGAGAAATTAGTCGATTTTCTTCTCCTTTGGCCGAACCGGCTTTCCACGTCCCACGCGTCTCGACGGCTCGGATGTTCCTTTGCCCTATAGACTGCCTAGCGGCCTTTCGGCCGATTCGCGTCTTCCGCGTACATTTGTTCCAACTGTCCCAAAGGCAACCTTGAGCAGGACTTAGCCAATTTCACGATTTTCTCCTGAATCAATCTATTTTCTTGGAACTGAAAACTATGATGCATGTTATCGAAATTTACCCTGGGGGTGAACTTTGGATAACAATTTGGTGACTTTTCGGGGTCACCTTCCTGCTAGGTGAAAAGATCAGTGCCCTTTTGGCGATCCATTGGGCATGGAGTCATAAGCAATAACCTAAAATGAGCCTGATACTGCAACTCCCTCTACGAGAGCACGCTGAACTGTAAAAAACTCAACCTAGGAGCAAAAAAACTTGCGCCAAAGCACTTAGGGAAACTGAAACCTAACTACAACAAGACAATGTGCATACGCACTTAGAGGAATTGAAATCTAGGCTAATATTTACAAGGGTAAACCTTTTATTTTCAGTAGCAATGTTTGAGATAGATTCCATTTACTGGAATCTACAGTTCTTCACCATCCAATGAGGCCAATTGGAAAGCATTGTTGCTCTTGCACTTCGTGACCATGTATGGGCCACTCCAAATGGCATCAAATTTTGAATGCCTTCCTGGTTTTGCTCTGTCCATATCCCATTTCAACACTAGATCTCCAACTTGAAAAGATCTATCCTTGGCCTTTCTATCAAAGGTCTTCTTGATCAAAGCTTGATCTTTTTCCATTGCTTGGGATGCCTGATTTCTGATCTCTTGCAGCTCCATCAACTCTGCATACCTCACCTCCATGGGCTCAAATTCAAGCAACTCCAGCTGCTTCATGACTTCCAATGTTGGCAACTCAAGTGACATGGGCAAGATTGCCTCTCTTCCATAGACAAGCCTGAATGGAGAATTACCTGTGGATCTTTTGGGAGTGATCCTACCAGCCCATAAGGCTAATTTCAGCTTGCTATGCCAAGACCTCTGATTCTCATCAAGAGTCCTCCTAATGATCCTCAACAAGTTCTTGTTTGTAGACTCGGCCTGGCCATTACCTTGAGGGTAATAGTTTGATGAAGTGCTTAGGTAGATCCCGTTCTTGACAGCCCACTCAGTCACCTTAGATCCAATGAATGCCAATGCATTATCAAAGATTATTGTAGCAGGTACACCAAATCTGGTAGTTATCCCCTCATAAAAGTCTAAGATGCTAGACTCATTTGCCTCTTTAAGTGCTACTGCTTCTGTCCATCTGGTGAAGTAGTCCGTGGCTGTCAAAATCCATTTGTGCCCTTGGCTTGAATTGGGATTAATGACTCCAATGAAGTCCAAACCCCATTGCATGAATGGCTGGTCAACTGAGATTGGATGTAATGGAAGGGCAGCAAGTCTTTCTTTTCCTGTGAAGAATGCACAATTCTTACACCTCTTGATCCATGCATAGCAATCACTGAAGATTTTAGGCCAATAATAACCAGCCTTCATGATTTTTAGAGCTGTCACTCTTGGTGCAAAATGACCACTAGCTGGTCCACCATGAAATTCTTCCAACACCCTTTGAATCTGATTTGTGCTAATGCATCTCAGCAGCATTCCATTCACATCTTTCTTGAACAAAACTCCATCAACAATGGCATATGGAACAGCCTGCAACCTGAAGTATCTCCTCTTCGCTTTTCTCATTTCTGGAGGGCATAGGCCTGTCTATAGGAAGTGTATCATACTCTGGGTCCAACAGGGAGTGGGCACATTATCATTTTCCTGTTCTTGACCATCCTGTAGTACCAAGACAACATCTTCTTCATTACCTGCTTCAACTTGTCAACTCAAGGCTAGTTGTTCGCATAGTCCCTTCCCACGTACTAGTTTGGTGACCTTGATCTCGATGTCATATTCCATGACACGAGTTATCCATCCTGCACGCTTCTCATTCAGATCCTTGTTTAGAAGGAAGTCCCTGACTCCCGCATGAGAGACCAATAATTGGATCTTGTTGTTTGAGACTAGGTGCTTGAATTTCTTTAAACTCCTTATCACTGCAAGTACATGATTTTCAATGAAAGAGTACCTAGTTTCGTATTCCTCCAAGCCTTGACTGAAGAAAGCAACTAGTTGTTCTAATCCTTCTTTGTTTTGTTGTGCCAAGATTGCAGAAATTGTATCTCGACCACCAAAGGCGTATAGCATGAAATCCTTGGAGAAGTTTGGATTGAAGAGAGTTGGAGCTTGAGATATAGCCTCTTTTATTGCCTCAAAACTTTCCTTGCGTTCAGATGTGCACTTAAATGCCATGCTCTTCTTCAACATCAGTGTTATTGGCTTTACGAGAGCTGCAAAGTTTGGAACAAACCTGCGGACAAAGTTGATCCTTCCTAAGAAGCTTTGAAGAGCCTTCTTATGACTTGGCAATGGCAACGCTCGAATTGCTTCAATTATTTCTGGGTCAATCATCAATCCCTCCTTTGAAACAATGTGGCCAAGAAGTTTTGCCTCATGAGCCAAGAATATGCATTTTTTGGGATTCAATGATACCCCAAATCTTCTACACCTCTGAAATACCTGCCTCAGATGAAAGAGGTGATCCACTGCATTTTTGGAGAATACAGTGATGTCATCAAGGTATATCAAAACTATGTTATTCATCAACCCCTTGAATGCCATATCCATTGCTCTTTGGAAAGTGGCTCCAGCATTTGATAGCCCAAATGGCATCTTCTTGTAGGCATAGGTCCCCCATTTGGTGGTGAAAGCCGTCTTGAACTGGTCATCTTCTTTCACCATTACCTGATTATACCCTGAGTAGCCATCTAGGAGAGAGAATCTCTCCGAACCGGATACTACTTGCAATATTTGTTCCATTGAAGGAAGTGGGTAATGGTCTTTGAGAGATGCCCTGTTTAGGTCTCGGAAATCTACACACAACCTGATTTCTCCGCTCTTCTTCCTGACCGGAACCAAGTTTGCGACCCAGCTTGAGTGCTTGATCGGGAATATAATGCTTGCCTCTATCAGCTTATTTAGCTCTTTCTTCATTAGAGGCTCAATGTGAGGGTTGACTGGTCTCTGCTTCTGCCTAATGGGCTTAGCATCTGGATCCAATTCTATGGTATGCTGAGCCAGGTTGGGATTGAAACCTTTCAAGTCTTCATAGCTCCAAGTGAAGACATCTGGAAATTCTTGGCAAAGTTGTATGAAATTTGATTTCTCCTGTTCAGTGGCTACCTTGCCAATTTGAAGTGTTTTGTTTTCCCCAACCGGAATTGGCTCTGAATCTTATCTTTTGACCTGTATGCTAGCATTTTCCTTACGGAACTGGTCATTAGGGTTGAAGATAGACTCCAATGTTACTAAACCTCTAGGAAGCTTGTTTGTCCGCAGCTGCACTACTTGATCCCCATACTGCTGCTCTAATCTGTCCTGATTCCTAGCTGAGAATTCAGCCTCTTCTTGTAAGAAATTGACGATCTGTTGATCGTTCTCAAACACCTGCCAGCTAGTGTTATTATCTGGAACTGCTGGCCTCACAATCACATGGACATGTGGCTATGTTTTTTCCCTTTTGATGTTTTCAACCACATCAAATGTTGCTACAACAACTGCGAGCCTATCCGCGGCTTCATTTTTCTTCTTAGGTATGGACACAATGTTGAAAGCTTCGAAATCCTCAATGAGGTCCCATACCCTATTCTTGTAGCTCTTTAGCAAGTCATTTTTTGTAGCATGTTGTCCCCTAACTTGGTTGACAATTAGCTCGCTATCTCCAGACACCTGCAAGTTCTTTATTTTCTTCTTGATTGCCCAATGTATCCCTTGCACCAAGGCTTCATATTCAGCAGTGTTATTTGAACAGGAAAACTGGAAACGGAAGGCTGAGTAATACCTTATACCTTGCGGTGAAACGAGCATAGCTCCTCCTCCTGCACCTTGTCTACTCCTTGATCCATCAAAGAATAGCTGCCATACTTCATTCTTGTCCTTATGATCTAGCTTGGTGATGCTGGGGAGAGGTTGATCCTCTTCATGTAAACAATAAACCCCTAGCTCAGATTCTTCTACTTCTTGATAAGGATCAAAAGCATGCACCTTGCTTGCCCATTCATCAAGAGTCAAATCCCGGATACTTCCAACCTTGGTGTCAACCTCTTCAATGCTAGGGTGATCTTCTTGATCAAATGCTGAGCAATTGGCATTAATCTGACTTGGAGTGTAAGGCTCAATATGGAAGTTTGCAATAGGTTCAGACCTAATTGTAGCCTTAGTTCCATACCTTTTTCTAAACAGCTTGTGAGACCAATCCGTCGAAATATAGCCCCCAATTTTAGCAGTGAAGTCTCTTGACAAGCACAATGCAAAGAGTGGTGGAAGGTCTATGACTGATACATCTTGTAAAAAAACAACATTTGGACATGCATGCAAGGTAAGACTCAAATTTCTAATCACTCCAACTGTTGATATTGCTGTCCCATCTAGCTGCACTACCCCTTTAGATGTTATTTCATACTGGAGCCCTAGCTGATCAGCTATCTGTTTAGGCATTACTGAGCTACTTGCCCCAGAGTCTATCATGCAATTATGTACTAGCTGATTTCCAATTATTAACAAAACATAGAAAGGGGGGGTTTCAACATTTTACCTTGTTGTGCTCCATGACTTCCTTCAGGCTGGGCAGCATTTGTAAGCACTTTGTCTTGCATCTGAACCTGCTGATTCGAAGTTGGCCAATCCTTCATGGCAACTTGCAGCAGATCTCTTTGGCCTGGGATGGATAGGGATTCCCACATAGATATATTGACATTTTTCTTCTTCATCTGATCAATGATACTGAATGGTGATGAAGGATCTCTCTGCTGTCCCTTGGTTTGCACATTTACTCCTTATACGTGGGCAGCAACAGCTAGCATTTGAGTTGGCCTAGGGGCTATTCTTGGCTTCCCTTGTGCATTTGAAATGGGACTTTGCTTGCCAATCATTTCTGGAGTCATAGAAGGTTGTGGGCTGGTTGGAGCTAGTGGCTTCTCCTCACCCAAATTTCTCCTTTTCGACCTTGTGTTGTCTGCAACACCTTGAGAAACCACTTGATTCATGGCACAGAAATCCTCTGATCGCCAGTTTACCAATGTGGTGTCATTTGGGGCTGATTGTTGTTGGAATGTTTCTTGTTGCTGATTGTTTCCCTGACTGCCCTCACCCTCCACACCAGTATTTGTCATCATCAATGCTTGATTGAGGGCACCATTGAAACACATGGATTGGTTGTGAGGATCGTTGCATGGAAAGCACCAATAGTATTCCTAAGAAATGTTGTTCTGTGTTGGCACTAATGCTTTAGAGGCATATATGACATTTGGATTATAGGGCTGGAATGGTCTATTGGCAGGGGGCCTTGTTTGATTCATATTTGCAGCTGGATTAGGTGGTCTTTGTGGTTGGTATGGCTACCTATTAGGTTGAGCTTGGGGTTGATAAGAAGGTCTGAAACCTTGGGCTTGTTGCCTCTTGAGAGTAACTAGCTCATTGCCTAGGTTTTGCAATTGCTTCATGACCTCTTGAAGCTCATTTGGGGCACTTGGAGATGAAGTGGAAGCTTCATTTGAACTCTAATTTCTAGGAGTGGGAGAAGGAGTCAAATTAGGTGCTTGACTAGTGTTTGGACTCTCTAAACTTGGAAATAATGGCATGGGAGGCCTAGGGGCAAGTTTTCCAGCTTGGATTAAACAATTTTCAGCCCTAATGGCAATGCTATAAGCCATAGGGATAGTTATGCCTCCCATGGACTGAATCAACATAGAAATATCAGAATTTAAAGCTTTGAGATAATAGAGAAAAGCACCTTCTGCTGTTGGCTTGACTGCTACTAGAATCCTCTCCCAAGTCTTTTGAAATCTGAAGTTGAAATCGGTCAGCTGCTCATTGGGAGCTCTCTTGATAGTTTTCAGCTACTCCAAAAGAGACAAGTTGTCTCCCTTCTCTCCAAATTGCTCATGAAGTGCAATACACAGCTGATTCCAGTTTGTGATAGAACCAGCTCCAAGGCTCCTAAACCATTGTAATGCTTTACCCTTGAATGAAGATGTGAGTAACTTGACAACCACTTGCATTTCATTGATTTCATGGATTGCACAAAGGTTAGCAATATCTTTAACATGATCACCTAGAGTAGTATGATTTTCTCCAGTGAAGTAGGGAATATTCTTCAAGGCTGTAATAGGAACTGGATGTTGTGCATTGAGAGCAAGTGGGCTGCTGCTTGTGAAGTTGACGTAGGGGTTGTTCTGAGCCATTCTGATTGGTCTTAAAACCCTTGTTGACTGAAAGAAAGGTCTGTCAAGGTGAAGGAGTTGAGAGAGTTCTGTTTGGTGGAGATGGAGACCTTTGAATCCTTCTTCCTCTTTGCCTTCTTCTTGGAGATAACTGCAGGTATTCAAATAGCACTTCTTCTTCTCCGAACTCTTGACCTTGTGGTGATTTTTCTAATGATTTTTTAAGCCTGCACTGCTAAAAACAGTTGATTCTTCCCCTTGGAGTCTCCAGATATGCAAATAGTAGCTCTTATTAAGCAAGAAAAATGCAGCAGATGCACATCAACTTTGCTGCAATAAAAAATGAGACCTCTAGGTCCCACTGGGTGTGCCAAAACTATTAGTGCAAAATTGTGCAGCACCCCTAGATGCTGATCAGGCTTCTAGGTTGATCACTACTAGCATCCAGTGTGATTGCACAACATGGAATCCTTTCTCCAAGTGTGGGACTTGTAAAGATGAGAAAGGATTCTCCAGAGAAGGTTGGTTCCTATTCCTCTGCTTCAGATGCACACGAAATATGCAGAGGGTCTTACTCAAAACCTGATCTAATCTTGCCAAGGAGATAGGGTAAGAAGATGCATAAAAATAAATCTAATCTAATAGAGGTGATTCACCGAGGAGTGAAGAACAACCTATCTTGCCAGTAAACACATACCATTAAAATGTGACATAAGATCATGCACAGATAACAAAACTTGTAGTGAAAAGACCAGGAGGATGTAAAATGAACACAGAGAGGGTTGAGAATCATCCACAGACATGTATTACTTGCTCCAAAGATTGATACAATACACTACAAAATGCCAAGAGGTAGATTCGTATTACAGTTTCAAATGAGAGGTTTGAACTCCACAGATTCACCTGATAGGAGAAGAAGGGAAGAGCAAGACAGAAAATGTTTGACCTTTTTAAAAAAGCTCCTCTTTACAATATATAAGAAGAATGAGAGAGGGAAAAGAGAAGAAATTTAGAATCTACCCCAACCACTTCTAGGTTGTATTTTAAATCATATCATTATGGTAGAAGCGGTGGATCCTAGCAAAACGGCTGGCTATCCAATAGAAGCGGCGGACTGTCTGCTGCATTAAATCTGGTTGTTGAAGCGTTACTTTTGTCCATGAACACATGCGTCAGGGACGTTTTATCAATTTTTCTGTCTCCAAACTGCACCAAAATGCAAGATTGACCCCAGAATCGTGCATAGAATTTTACCAAATTTCTGTTGATATAAAAAACGTGTAAAAATCCGAGCTCTAGATTGAAAGTTATGGTGATCTGAAGATTTAGGGAAAAAACAGGTAAAAACAGGTCGGCAGGAAACGGATATTTAAAATCTTTTCTCGCGCTCTGCCACCTGGACGACACGTGTCAGAGCGCTGATTCACTGAGTAATTCTCTCTCCTCCACCCTTCCGTGGGCTTTCCTTTGAAATTTCCTAGTGGGCCCTTAAACTTGGACACATGGCACCATTTCATTGGTTCAGGTCAGTGCTTGAAACCTCGCCCTTTGACTTCTGGACTTTCTTCCTTGTGACACGTGCCATGATCTGATTGGTTCTCGGGCCTATGGGATTTTCGCATCCTTCGTGTACATTTGTCCTGGATGTCCCAAACTATTTGGGACAAAAACTCCCGATCCACCCAAAATGGGCTTTCCTTGTTCCCTCATTCGGCCGATGACACATGGCGTTGCTTGATTGGCTTTTGGCTCCTTCAGCTATGCGCATACTCATGCATCCCTTTGTCCCAACTGCTCCAGTGCTGAAGTTCCCCATTTCAGCCGAACCAGCCGGTTCACATCCTTTACGTCCATTTGTTCCAACTGTCCTAGACTGTCTGGGACAAATTGTTCCGAGCCACCCGAAATGGGCTTCCTTTGCTCTCGGCCGCTTCGCCTTTTCACATCCTTCACGATCTCACGGCCTAGATGTCCCAAATTCTTAGTGTGAAAGTTCGCCTTTTCGATTAAACCGGCCGGTTCGCGCCCTTTGCGTCTTCATGTCCCAAATGTCCCAGAACTGCTTAGTGCGAAAGTCTTCTCCATTTCGGCTGAACCAGGCGGTTCCGCATCCTTCGCATACCGATGTCCTGGATGTCCCTTTGCCTTGCAGATTACCTGGTGGCCTTTCGGCTAATTCGCATCTTCCACGTACAATTGTTCCAGCTGTCCTGAAGGTGGCCTTGAGCAGGACTTAGCCAATTTCACGATTTTCTCCTGAATCAATCTATTTTCTTGGAACTGAAAACTCTGATGCATGTTATCGAAATTTACCCTGGGGGGGTGAACTTTGGATAACACCTCCATTTTATAGAATTCATTATATTAGTTACATTTCAGATATAATCAAAACAAAAGGAATAAATCAGGGACATACCATCTATAGTGGTGCTTATTCGGTAAACATCATAGAAGGAGATAAAAGTTATACCTCTCTCCCCAACACTCTTCTCTTTGCATGAGATCGCCAAAAAAAATCACTCCCAATGTGAGATCACCCAAAAACCTCACCATCAACATTCAAATCCAGTAAATCCAAGCAAATAGGAAAATTTTATATCTCATACTCTCTTACATATCAAGTGCATACTTTCCTTTTCACACACTTTTACACTCTTTACTTACTTATACATGCATTACTCTAATTTTTCTTGTACGAAACTTTGACTACTTTCTTGCTCTGCTTTTGCAAGTCAGTCCTTAATACGTAATAAGAAGCAACTCAAATCAGAAAACACAACACACTATTGTGCATACACTTCACCCCCAATGTCTACTTCCCTTTCCTAGTTTCCACACTTCACATTTTTATCACTTCATGCTTCACTTGTCCACTCGGAACACTATCGGAAACACTCTTCTCTATAGGATTACAAGGTACACATCTTCTATCTACTTTATGTTATTGAGTATTCACTCAACAACATAAAGTGGGGGGGAAATGTAGACATAAAATCTATGCACTTGAGTACATTTCTAGGTCCTAGAGCATACTAATATATGCATTATTCCTAAGCAAGAAAACTAGTAATTGACAATGTCTTTTGGGCCTTTTACTTCGTCTCTTATACTTTTATTGACCTTACACACACTACATCCCTATCAGTATTTGACTTATTTATCTTTTATGGCCTCAGAAACTAGCACCCATTTAAGATATAAGTTCCCATGTGCTTCTATCCCTTCTGGGTGCTCCTGACCCTCTTTATCCTTTTCTCACTCTTTTGGGTCTCTTTTACTTCTTAGGCATCTTTAACACTTTTGGGTCAGCCTTCAAGTTTTCAATTATGAAATTCAAACAAGGGAATCATGTATATACATAGTTATAACTCTCAAATAAGGGGCCAAGCACTATCATTATCTACTATCACCTAAACTTGCATCCAAAGGCACAAGAGCATTACAAAACATCCATCTAGCATAATCACTCAAGGGATAAGGGTTGCATCACTCTATATACACAACATAGGAGGGGTATTATATTCTATTCTATCTCACACATTCTATACATTTTCTATATTCTAGATCTATCTCGCTATTATTGTGCAACTTGCACAAGGGCATCCTAGGGTATCATTATACACACTTTTGCATAGAACTACATGGACTTTGAAATGTAGTGCAGCACTCGGTACTAAGTCCACTCCTCAAATGACCATTGGGATCAGTCCAACTCCCCATTTTGCATCTTTATTTTTTAGATTTGATGTGGTTTTTGGATATGTGTAGCTAGGTATCTATTTTGTAGGTTACAGGTGTGAACGAAAACATTGGAAAAAATCCATACCGACAAACAGGGATCAATAGTCAAGGTCCTCTTACACAAAAAATATCATAACCAGAGTATCTGGGTGGACACTAGCACCAAAATCTAGTCACTAATGCATGGGCGCTCATTTCCTCCTGTGGGTGCTTCTGTCATGCACATTTATGGGTCTCAGAACCTCTAGTTATCCTCGACGACACTGCTTCCAGTCTTTTACAACTATTCACCTACCCAGATCACTTCCAAATCATTCAAGAATCAGCTAAGTCATCCATCTCTCTCATTTGCTTAGGGTTTGTTATCAAATGGAATTACACACATGTAAATGACATGCAACAGTTAGGGGACAAACTCCCTCCTCAATGAAGGTGAGGTTTTCTTTATTAAAAACCAAAACTATATTTACATCTATACATTCAAAATTATATGTGGGGGGTGTTTTGGGACATCAAATGGAAATAAGTGTGAATGAGGGAGATTAAATGGAATGAAGGAAAGAAATGGAAAGGAATGAATGGAAGGACCATACAATATTTAGGTAAAAATAGAGCCAAATATTGCATAGAGAAGAAGAAGAACAATGAATAACTAACTCAAATAAAATAGATTTTGAATTAGCTAAAAATGAATAAATGAAAGGGAACACACATGAGCAAGTAAATATCAGAGCGTGATCACTATGAACAAGAACAAAAAATTAATAACGTTGACAATAAGATCAAAGATAGTATTCGCATGTAAGATTTAAACACTAACATCTAATGAACATAATAACATCAAATTCTACAAGAGATAATGAAAGGGAAACAAATTTCATATTTCATTGACTCTCCAAAATGTATTCACAAAATAACACAAAGTTTCTTTCTTGAAACAAAGCTTGCACAAAATTATTCCTTCTCCTCTCTCAAATTCACCCTTACAAATGAGACCCTAACTTCCTTTTATAACCCAAAAGTTGGTTAAAGGTAGTTAGGGTTTATATGAACATTAAATTAGGGCACCTTAAGTACCTTGCTTTCAAATGACATAACTAGAATAAGTCAACATCACTTTATAAAAATTTGAAAGGCACTTTAAGATAAGTACATAAATAAAGGGAAATGGGTACATGTAGACCCCATGTAGAAAAAACAAATGAAAATTAAGTAAAACAACTAGTGCCTTATCCATTGGGCAAGGCTCACCTATTCTCTTTCGTACGATAAATGAACACGCATACCCATTAGATAAAATAGGAAATAATCCCGTCATTCTATTGGTGAAACAAGGGTTTTGATCCCTTGCCAATTCACAATATTTGAGCTTCTGTGATGTTTGCTACATGATGGATCTGTGTGGGTAGTTGTGTGATGGCATGGATTGCTTGGTCAAATAATCTCAAGCTGGTGTGTGACCATTTTCTTAACATGTGTGGCCTTTGAATAGGGTAATAAAACCAGAAAATAAAAAAACAACTCCATTTTCTTAGGTGGCCATGTCAAATCTGAATACAAATAAGCAAAAAAAAAATTAATAAAAATAATACGACATGCAGAAGAAAAAAAAAACTTCAAACTTGAGTCTTCACATGTTATTTCGAGCACGAGCTCATGCAACAATAAACAACTTGATATTGATTATGTAGAAGATATTGAATCTAGCTATGGGCATGAATTTGATGGAGAAAACTACCTGGAGCTTTCAAGGTTGCATGGCTCTAGCTAATGCTCGTGTCAAGTTTCTGTATGAAAGTTAAGGAGTGCCTATGGAATGATATTCTCTTTCTTCTGGCTTTGGATATATGCAAACTTTCCTTGCTTCTTCATCTTCCTAATTTCTCCCACTTCAGTAACTCCTTGTAACCGTCTTCTTCCTCGCGTCTCGGATGAGGGAAGCGGAATTACAATTGCCCACATCAATTTCTCATGACAATTAAATTCCCACATGGAGAAAATGAGAAACTTCCTCCAAATTTTTAGAACAAACTTTTATGAGGATAAAATCAATATTTATTAATTAAAAAGCCTAAAATTTAATAAATTTAATTTTATTAAATAAAAGGGAAAATATTAATTAAATAATTAAAATGTTGTTTGCGACACAGAAGGAGAACCACTTAACCGAAATAAATGAAACGAAGGCCAAAATGATAATAAGAATAAAACGATCATGATGAAGATGATAAACCATGAGAAAGGACACTTTTGATTTTTTTTAGATTTTCATGTTATAATTTTGTGAAGTCAAAATTATTCGATAATAGGGTTTCATATCATTGCATGTTTGTTGCTTCTCCATTTACTGTATATTATCATTAGTTATAGTAGTTATTCTGAAATATAGATTTAATTCAATTTATATTAAATCATTTTTTGAACCCACTCTCTCGAAACCTACCTTGCTTCTAGGAATTCTTCTAATTCTTCTCCCATGGTTGAGACATATGAACCCTTTAGTGAAAAATATCTTCGTGACCTCCAGGCCCATATTGCTAAAAATCCTCGAGACTTATATCTCTTATTATTATTTACTGGTGAGGAATCCACTAATTGAATTGAGCTCAACCCTCTAGTCTATAATAATACTTCTCTTCTTATTACGACACGAGCTCATAATTATACCCTTCCACCAACCTCCATTGTTCATGATTCTATGCCTACTCCTACCAACCATTTTGATTACCTAAAATGTAAATATTTTTATGTTAATCTAATAATTACAACAATAAATAAGAGCTAAATCAAATAAGGAAAGTGACCCAAGAAACTAAGTAAATAAAATGTGAAACCCTAATGTGCAAAGAAGGGTTAGAAGGTACTTAGTTGATTTGAAAATCTTGTTAGACTATGTCACAGAGATGGATGGAGAAACAAGAGGGGGAAATAGTTGTGTCAAAGTCCAGAAAAGTGTAGATATGGGCAATCTAAATGGACTAGGGTGCGTACGGGCTCCCTAAACTGAGAAATGGGCACCTTGGTCTGTGAAAAAACTTTGTAAACCTCCTCTGAAGTGTCTCTAAGTGATCGAATGTGTTAGCTTCCTACCGTACTAGCTTTGCTGGACTGCACAATATGTTGCTAGAAATTAGAAATGAAGATGAGACTTGTAAAACCCCAAGACAAGCATCAAACCCCTAAAAAGGAAAGATGCATATAAAGGGGTCGTATTGTCCTCAGCTACCACAATGGTGGACTTTGTGTGCAATGAAAATCTTGCAAAAGATTATAAAATGGGGTAAGAACAAAAACGAGTCCCCAAAAGCTTTAAAAAACAACTCAATGACCATCGGATTAGAGATAAGAAAGAGCTACCTATTTACACGCATATATAAAGCTTGAAACAAACAATCAACCTCTAAACATGACTATATTAGTTCTCTATTCCATGAAATATATCAATAAATGAACCTATTAAAGCTATAGCAATCAATTTTGTGACTGTTGATGTTTCAAAATCTTAAGAATGGAAGCTCACCATTAATGGCTTCTCCCATTTACTTAAAGTTTGAAATGGATTAGCAAATAACAAGCAAATAGCTCTAATGAACTATGAAATAAATCTAAGAGACCTAAAATGGCTTAAATCATAAATAAGAGAGAGAGTGTGTGTTCTTAGAAGTGGGAGGGGTGTCCCTTATTTGTATTTTTTGGATTTGAGAAAAGGATGTTTTGGCTGCATGTGGGACTAAAAAGGGTTCAAAAAGTTGATTTTTAGAAAAAACATATTTGGAGGTGTGAACATGACTTTAGGAAGCTAAGTGGCTATTTGGAAAGGTAAGATATTTGCTTAAAAAGTAAAATCCTTCTTAAAAATTCAATAAGAGGGTTAATTAACCTAAACAATGTTAATTAAAGGGAAACACGCTTATAGAAGTTGGTTAGAGAGGGATTACCATGGTTTATGGGGTGTAGGAGAGGTTAGAAAGTGTAATTTACTAGCGTAGTGTAGTAAATTAACATGAGACTAGGATAATTAGTATGATCTTAGTAGTAAGATCATGTAGACAAAATTATAGGTGTCTACATTTGCCCCTCTTTGGGGTGGCATAAGTGACGTCACTTCAAAGAAAGTAGACAAACACAAACAACTAAAAAAATTGAAGGGATAGAAGAAAAATTAATATGATGAAGGATGCCCCCTCAAGTGTTGATGGGGTGATGGAGGAACTCAATCGATGATCGAAAAGAGAATAGAATAAATAATAGTGTGAAGAGAAGAAAGGTGAGAACAAAGAGAAACAACAAAAAAGGGACTTTGAGCTATCTACAAACCAGTGCTATAGAAACAATTCTATTCATCATATTGCTAGTAATATTCATCATCGGTCCTTATTAAAATATGAGAATATGAAAAAAACATAAAATGAAATGAAAATCCAAGATACAAACAACTTTCTATTACAAAAAATGGCCGACTCTATGCAACATTCATGAATTCAATGCAATATGAAAAGCAAACAAACTCACCTGACAGGGAAATAAGTACAATCACACATATTCAAACCAACAATATTTAAGATAGTTGCACAAATATTTTGTTATTGAGCTACAATCCCAAATGTTTTGATAAATGAAAAGGTTTTAAAATAATGCCCCAATCAATTTGTATATGCAAGGGAAAGGATGGAGGAAACTTAGGTCTAATGAAAAACCAGTGTGCACAGCTAAACAATACCAAGCAACTTGTGCCCCAGAGTATCGATGAAGTAAGAAGCATAACTTTTGTAAATGATTTGGATATCCAGAGGATCTGTGAGTCGTTGTCTCAATATGTGTAGAAATTCCGACAAGATATGAAATGAATTCCATGTGAGAGACACAAATTTCAGCTGCAAATGATCTTGTACCAATTTAGTCCATTTTCAAAGTTTTAAGATTATTTTGGATTTTTGAATGATTTTATTATTTTTTGATCAGTCAAAAGAATTTAAGAAATGGAAGATCTCCAAGAAGCACATGCAAACATGCTCCAGAGTGAGGAGAATGGGCATCAGGTAGCAGTAGCATGCCCCGACGAGAAGAAAAATGGGCCAAAAATAATTATTTAAAAATAATCATGGCGATAGATAAAAATTGAAGAAAAATAGAATGAAAAATAGTGCCTGGAAATATTTAAAAATTCCCCAGGGTGAAAAGATAAGCACTAGGTGAAAAATAGTGCCCCAGAGTAGCAGAAAACTAATAAAAAACTATTTAATAAAAATAATCATTTTCGTGAAGAGAAGAAGAGTTAGAGTGATCACAACGGAGAAGACATGTCTCGGGCATATCGTGGAAACCTAATATACCCACCCGGGGGGGTAAATCAATCACAACCAATTCATTTGTAGCAGAGCTCCTACATATTTTTACCGCGAGCGAGTGTGAGAGCAGTTGAGTGAGATTGCGAGGCTTTTGAGGAAAATCCTTAGATAATATCATATGTTTTGTACATGAGATAATTTGGTAGATGTGAGTATATGAGATGATATTGGCATGGGGGGAGATAGATTTGTGATTATATGCAACCCCTCTTGCCCCCATTGATGATATGATATGTGATTATCATCTTAGCATATATACTTGATGTAATACTTTAGCATTTTGTTTGATATATATGATGTATAGATGATGTTAAACGTGATGAGAAATGATAGATGATAGAGTGATATATGTAATGATGACATCAATTTTTACAATCAATTTACAAGAAAAACCTAATAAAAACTAACACAATATAAACAATCACAAGCATGCAAAAAGTGAATACTTAACTAAAGTAAACAATTGAACTCAATCATGTAAACACGAGACTAGGATAGTTAGTATGATATTAGAAATAAGATCATGTAGACCAAATTATAGGTGTCTACGTTTTCCCCTCTTTGAGGTGATGTGTGGGACGTTACTTCAAAGAAAGTAGACAACTAGAAATAGCTAAAAAAATTGTGGTAGAAGAAAAATGAGTAGGATGAAGGATGCCCCCTCGAATGTCAATGGGGTGATGGATGAACTCAATTGATGATCGAAAAGAGAAAATAATAAATAATAAACATGTCACACAATGCAATCGAAACAAAACGAATGAAAACAAGACAATTATGAACAAGTATACATGATAGAATGAACTAAATGAAATAGCTAAGTAAGACTTAACCCAAGAAAATTAATACAATGTAACATATACAGCATGAAAATAAAATGCAATCAGCATTCTACAAACTGACAACTATAGCAAGCAAAATAAGACTCTTTTTTTGTGGGAGAGTTTTTATATTCTTTCTATTATTTTTGGTGTTGTCGTAAAAGACAACTTTTCAAGGCTATTGCTCACATTTTTTTTGAGGTTTCCTTGAGATAATGTTATTCTAATTGATGTAGTTTCATCCCAAGAAGGGGGTATTTTGTATTTTAAAGATTTTTTTATATCTTTTCTGAATGTTTTCGGGCTTTCTGAGGTATGTTTTTAAAGCGATGTATAATGACAGAGAAACATGGATGCCCCCAACATGATGTGGGAATATAAAAAAAGCTAGAATGCCATGATTGTATGTTAAATAAGGTGAAATGTGAAGGTTCCCCCACCATTCAATGATAATATACAAAGGAAACTCCTTCACACAGATATAAGAACAAACAAGCCAAATCACGGCTTGGTGAAGTAGACGTAAGGAAGATTCCTAGTCCTAATGAGGGAAACCAATCCTACAGAGAAATAATAGTTATTTGTCCAAATGCAAGAGTAATTTCTGGAAAGATAACCCTCCTTGAGCACTGGAAACTAGTTTTCACCCAAGGACCAATTCAATGCGCCACAATTGCGTAGTTTTCACACTTGCATGACCTATTTTTTCTTTACTATTTTCTTGATTTTTTTGGTTTTTTTCATGTTTTTTATTTATTTTTCTACTTTTTTAGTTATTTTTTGATGTCAACACAATTCTTAAGTGTAGAACCACTTGAAATGCATGGAAATCATAGGCTCCAAAATATCTTAACCATCTGAATATCAAAGTTCATAAGATCCTGACCCATATTAAGTGACCACCACATAAGGCCCTAAATAGTTAGCCTCAATTTTCCTTTATTTTCTCTCTCCTTGATAGTGTTTTTCTTATTTTATTTTAGAACAAGATGGCCTATATCAAATTCAGGATGAATTTTCCACTTGTTATATCCTCTTAATACTCTATTCTGGTAAACCTTTAGGCGATTAAGCACTCTCGTATGCTTCTCAACTAACAACTCTAGATTTGTTAGCCGAGAAACTCTATAGTCTTCATCCTTATCAAGATAGTCCAACAATGATATTCTCAGGGAGGGAATCTCTACTTCTAAGGGTATGATGGCCTCAGTGCCATAGACTATTGAATATGGGGTCACACCAGTAGGAGTGCAGATGGAAGCTCAATAGGCCTAGAGGGATGATTTATCTTTAAGTGACAATTACGACCAATCGTACTTACCATTTTCTCCATGATCTGGAAAAGAGTTTTATTAGTGCCCTTGACTTTTCTATTACCATGAGGGTAATAGGGGGTGGACCACTTGAGTTGAATCTGAAATCATTTACATAATTCTTTGATCATTTTATTTTTTAAGAACTTACCATTATTGATGACAATAGCATAAGGGATGTCGTAGCAAAAAATGAGGTGATTCATAATGAACTTGGAAATTTGTGTAACATTGACATATGTGAGAGGTAAATCCTCTACTCATTTAGTGAAATAATAGGTGGTGGTAATAATGTGGGTATCACCATTTGATGAGATAGGATGGAGCTTTCCTACGAGATCTAGTCCCCACATAGAAAATAGCCAAGGTGTTTAGATAGGCTGCAAAGCTTGTGTTGGAGCATCTATCAAGTTGCCATATTTTTTGACATATCTCACATTTATTTACAAAATTACAACGGACTACTTCCATGGTGGGACAATAATAGCCCACACTTAAGAGTTTCATATCCAATACCATGCCACTAGTTTGCGCTCCCCAAATAACTCTGTGCGCTTACTTAATAGCGTGGACCGATCCAGTAACATCTAGATAATAAAGTAGATGCCCATCATAGACACGACGAGATAAAGGGTGCCTCCTAGGAGGGTGTAATAGGCCTATAAAATGGATAAGAGCTTTATTCTTGGAACGGGAAATTTTTGCGGGAAATGTTCCATCTTGTAGGTATCTGAAATACTAGGTTCATACCAAGGGGAGAAGCGACCGATAACTTCACATGCTAAACATGAATCTCGACATGTCTTATGCAGTCAGTCGTAAATGCACTACAAAGAAAAAAAATTTAATTACCTGAGGTAGAATGCATAACAAGTGATTCGATTGTAGCCATGGAATCCACTGATTTATTATGTGGCCTTGGAATTTGTTCAAAGATAATATGTACTAAATATTCTTTCAAGGTTTCAACCAATTTCTTGTATGGAATAAGCTTTTCATCTTTAACCTTATACTCATCATAAACTTCTTTAATAATAATTTAGGAGTCACCAATGACCCGTAATTGTATGATATTCCAAGTGATAGACAAATTAATTTTGGAAATGAGTGCTTCATATTCTTCTAATGTATATTAGCGCAAGGGAATCACAAATTAAATGCCCTTGGAATGACCTTCCCATGTAGGAGTGATGAGCAGGGCTCCTGCTCCAGATCCATGTGAAAGGAAAATGATCCATCAAAATGAACTTTCCATTCAAAAAAATATTCAACATACATCATGGATGCATCTAGAAGATCCAGACACAAGGGTTCCATTCCTGGTAGAGGATATACTTCCAACTAATTAGCCAATAACTTGTCCTTTCAATGGACTTCTGGTTAACAAACTAAATATAAAATTTACTCAGGAGAATTATCCAATTATCCATTCATCTCGTAAAGGCAGGTTTAGATAGAAGGTACTTGAGCGGGTCTAAATTTAGATATTAGCTTTGTTTTATTGATAAGGATATAATAACATAGATTTTTGAAAGGTAAAGAAAAATTGTCAGGTAAGGCCTTTTCAATCTGCAGGTAATTAAATTCATAGGAAATCAAGGTGTGACTAAAGTAATAAAATTCTATTTCTCTATGGTCTAGGTTAAATTGGGTAAGTAGTGCACCAATAACAAATTGGGTAGCTAAAATATCCAATATGAGAGGTTCTCTTGGGGTAGCTTAAATATTAGGCATGAGCACAGGGTAGGATGATAAGGTAATGTTTAAGAAGTTCACATGCATTTTGATAATCTGGTCCCCTAATTAAACATAACATATTTCTTAAGGAGATGTGTAATTGGATGAAACTTATCCACAAGCTATGAAATGAAATGGAAGATTTCCTAAATCTTTCCTTGTAAAATTCTTAGTTGTTTGAGATTTGTAGGTGGAGGCATTTCTGTGATAGCTGTAACTTTTGCATGGATCCACCTCTATTCCTCTCTGTGAATACGATTAAACCTAGGAGATTCCTTGAAAAAATGATTCCAAAAAACACACTTCCTAGGGTTCAAACACACTTTGTAATCTCAGAGACGCTGAAAAATACGTCTCAACACTTCAGGGTGCTCTCCTCTGGTTTTATATTTTTCGTAAGATATCATCAATGTAATCCTCCTTGATGTCATTCATCATGTCATGTAAGATGACCGTCATTTCACATTGATAGGTGGACCCAGAATTATTGAGTTCGAAAAGAATGACCTTGTAAAAAAATTTCCTCCAATGGGTTATGAAATTTGTCTTATGTTGATCCTCCTTTGCAATTCGGATTTGGTTATAACTTGAAAAACCATCCATTAAGGATAACATTTCATAATTACTTGTAGGATCGACTATCATATCAATATTAGGTCAAGGGGAAGTCATCTTTGGGACATGTTTTATTGATGTCACAGAAGTTGGTGATAGATTCTTATACCAACCAGACTTCTTCTGAACTGGGACTATATTGGATATCCAATCTGAATAGTCAATGGGTTTAATAAAATCAATAGTTAATAACTTTTCAAGTTCCTCTTTGAAAAGTAGCGCAACCTTGTGGTGCATCTTTTTCAATTTATTACTTGATAGGTTTGGCATCTGGGTGCACAACAAGGTTGTGTATGACCAAGTCTAGGTCCAACCCAGGCATATTTGTGTATGACCATGCAAATATATATGCATATTCTCGTAATAGTTCCATAAAAACCTTTTGTTCTTGTGTTGAGAGTGAAGCTCCCAGCTTTATCATTCTAGGCTCTTCTTTTGAGCCAATATTGACACTGATCATTTCTTCTACAAGAATTTTGGAAGCATCCTCCATCCATGTAGGATCAGGGGGAAGAGTAAGATCAACCTCAATAGGAGGTGTGAGATCATCTTTATAAGGATATTTTACTTCTTCTATGATTTCTTCATTTTTCTTATCTACTAGGGCCTCAAAAAAGTTTTCACTATGATACTTACACTTGTTCTTCCCACAAGGCTTCTCTGAAATATTATTATTCTTTCTTACAACCTTCTTACTCAAGTTTCCACACATCTCTGCTTCTTCTCCGAAGTATGCACAGGTATCTAGTTTGATGGAAAATCCTTTCTTTTGATCCCCTATTGGAATAGAATCCCTGATGCCCATGAATTCTGTGAATGCCTCGTCATTTTCAAATAAATCGAGTGGCACATGAAATTGTTGATCCCAATCTATAAGTTCTAGATATATAAGGGTTACTTGATAATTGGTTTGGGAATTTGATCTAGATAAGGTAAAAATAGCTGAATCAAGGAATAGGTTCATGGAGGAAAGATCCTCGTAGAGGATACATTGGGAATACACATCGCTATCTAAATGAGATGAGTCATCCTCACATTCAGAAGAGGTGGCATCGATCTCAAAGGGTGGATCATCATGAGGTCTAATTCCAAGACCATATTTGTTAGATTTGAAATGAGGGATAGGAATGGATTCTAACCATCCTTGTGCATTGATATTGCATTCAAACCCATTATAACCTATGATATACATCATGTTTTGGCCTTTAATATACTTTGGGGCTTGATGGCATGATGCCATGGTACCCTCAGGTACTCTCCTGGTGGGATATTTTAACATATTTTCCTTAGACAAGAGACCACTAGGGATGAATCTCTCACAGGGTTCAGAGCATCTATCTCCGGTGATTTTGAATTGAAAGTAAGGTTTTCCTCATGTCCTAGGTGATACTAAAAGATTTGATATCAGTAAGGCCTGCTGAAGAGTAAACTAATCACCCGGGCCATAATTTTTCGATGTTGCCTCCCATGAAGATAAAGGGTTTACCAACAAAGGAAAGTTCAGACTACAAGGATTGAGTGTATCTAGATCCACATGTTCCCTTATGGCCTCTGTTTGTAATGGAACAACAATATCTGCAGAAGGACGTTCATAGGCCACACGAGAAAAACTCTGCAATGCCCTACAATGTGTCAATGGTTCTGGATCACCCTAAATGGTAATTCTCTATCCTCCATAGCACATATTGATACACTAATGGAAGGTGGAGAGAATAATGTGCATGGCATGAATCCATGGGTGTACCAAGAGCATGTTATAGGGAAGATCTAGGTCAAGGACATGGAAATTCATATCGTGACATGTCGGCCCCACTTCCATAGGAACTACTATAGTGCCTATTGACTCACGTTTCTCATTATCATACGATGTGATTATAATTTTTTAATCCCCTAGATATATTTTTGAATGGAAAAAATGTTTAATTAGCTTCAAAGTGAAAATATTTAAACCGGATCCACCATCCACAAGTACTCTCTTGATCTTTCGACGAGCAACAACTACTTCTAGGTATAGGGGTAAGTTGTGCCCTGGGTCATTATGTGGGATTTCAGTGTGATCAAAAGTGATATGATCATTGGAATAAAGGTGTGCAATCATCACTTGAAGGTGTGTGGGATCTACATCTATGGAGACTCCTGAACTCTGAAGTGTTTTATTTAATATGTTTTATGAGTAGTAGAGATTTTGAGAAGATCTAAAATTGATATCCTAGTAGGTGTCTTCTCCAAATGTTCTATTAAATTGTAATGAACTTCTTAGGGAATAGGTATGGGATTTGGTACGATCAAATGAACACGTCATGTACCTACCGCACAACTCTTTTTTAAAATCCTAATAGTATTAACCTATTCATTAGATGAATAGATACAACCTATAAGGGAATCAAAGGGACTATCATTAGTTGGATAAACATATGCACCAGTCCTATAGTCATTGTAAGTTTTTCTGCAATCTAGCTTCTTGTGTTTCTTATCTGCATGATTAGGAAAGTGCTCTTTGAGTATACCAATTTTCTCATTTGAACCCTATCCTGAGTCAGGGGTGAATCTATGGTGATTTTTCCCTCATCGATGAGGTCTTGTATATAATGTCGCAGTCTCAAGTACCTATCAGTTTTGTGTCCTTTGACATGATGGAAATCACAATACTCATGTTCTTTGAACCAACCCAATTTTGGAGCATCTTTTAGATATTGTACTATCTTGGTTGGGTACTACACCATGTTCACCACATCTAAATTTTTAAGTATGGAAAATAATGATTCAGTTAGTGGTGTAAACGTACATTTTGTAGGTGCCTTTGGGCAAGATCCTTGCGAAAGCTTTAGAAGCGGACTAGTCTGTACAGTTTGGAATCTTTTGAATTCTATAGTGCCATCTCCAACGACATGTTTGTTTTTTTGAAGAATTTTGGTTTATTTGAGGTTTTGTTTCATGTTCATCCTTTATGACCTGTTTAATCATACCCTTCGTAATGAGAGCCTTTTCAATTTGACTACTTTTCTCTATAACTTCTTCAAAGTTAGAGCCCCAGTGTATTTGTAAATGAAAGACTATTTTTGGGTTTAAGTTAGGGACGAATATTCTCACTAGCTATTTTTCCGGTAGGGCACAAGGGAAACGATTTGCCAATCCAAGTCATTGCTGCAAGAAGCCCATAAAGGTCTCATTAGGTTTATGTTCTGCATTGCAAAGTTCGTTCATGGTGATATCATTCTCCATATTGAAGGAGTAATGTCACAGAAATTTTTTCAGCTAGTGTGGGCCATGTCATAATGGATCCCTTGGGTATACTAAAAAATTATTCTAACATCAGTGCTCCTAAGCTGTGAGGAAATAACTGTATTTGGAAATTGTCGCTATATGTGACCTCTTGAAAATCCATGTAGAAGTCTTTGATGTTATCACGAGGATCGCCTTTGGTTTATACTTGTTGAATTTAGGGATGGAAAAATGTTTTGGAAATGGTTGTCACAACATATCCATCAAAGGGGTAAGGACATCGCTCTTCATATAGGTATTTCTTACTGTGTCCTATGTTGCTTGCTTGTAGTGTAGTAAGCATTTTTTTTCATCGATTGTCACTCATGTTGAATGATTTGTTCCTTTTTAGGTGATACCGGTATATTTACCTTAGTAACTTGGAAATTTGCATCATCATATGGATCAAGGTGAAACTCACTAAATTTTGTCTTGAGTTTATATTTATGCACATTCTTACTCAAAGATCCAATATATTTTTGTGGAAGATCTCTTTTTCAAGATGGTATTTTTTGTCAACCCTAGGAGGCGGTGAGCCTTTGCACTCATGTTCAACTTTTACTTTGTGTGAAGTCTTAGAATAAGGTATTCTTGAATCACCTATTGGTTTTGATGGGTCTTCTTCAACGATTTTTTTATGTTGTCTAGAAGTGGAAGCATACCCTATGTCAAAGTGGTTATCCATGTGTAAGAGGGATGGTTGCTCTTCTGTTTTATGGTTAATGGTCTTAGTATCCACTTCACGTTCTTGTGGAAGCTTGGTTCCCAACTCAAGAACTCTTGTGAGTACTTGATATTTTTTATAATAAAGGAGCTCGTCGAAGCAAACTAGGTATAACTTATGTTGTTCCTCGGAAGAATTAGATTCTCCTCTGCTATGATCGATGAAAGGCTCCATGTCTTTGAATTATGGAAAGAGAGGTGCTAAGTTATTACTGTTGAATGGGAACGATGCAAAAGGATTTTCTTCCAAGTCACGCTCATTTGGTTTAGATGCCATTTTCATTATTCTTGGCATTACTATTCTAAGTTGTACTAGGTTTTTTCTAAATGTATTCAATGTTGTACAAAACCTAGGTATACATCGTGTAATTTATCTAAAGTATAAATATCCTAGTGTGTCCTAAATGTAATGTTATGCAACTTTTTATTGTTCTAGGAACAATCACATGAACACCCTAGCAAACCAAATAATTACTCAAACTATTTTTTAGAAATACTATACCCTAAGCTATGATCTCAACGATGGGCACAAGATAGATAGTGATAATACCCTATCAGTATATAGGTCGAGTTCTAATTCCAACAAGACCTAAGTACCAAAGTTACATTGACACAATCTCTCCACAAGATATAGTATGACAATTTCAAATGCCGACAAAACCTAAGTTTTTGATAATGGAAGTTGCGAATGTGGATATCATAACAACACTATTTTGATACGTTAACCAAGAAATCAAGGTGTTATTATCAATATGATGTCATTGTAATATAAACAAAGTAGCATCAACACTCTCAAAAGACTCAGATGATGTTGGAATCAAAACTAAGTACAAGTATAGCCAAAATTTATTATCTGTGCAAGCAGTTTAATGATACAATAAAGAAACTTATACCAAGTTCTCAAAAATGAAAACAAGATGTAAGTACCATAATTCTATAGCTAAAATGCAAGCAAAAATAAAAAACTCAAGGGGAAATAGTGGTGAAACGAAATCCTATCTATAAAGACGATCTTGAAATCAAGATCAAAGGACTATCAAAGACGTGAAAATGTAGTTACACACTTTAGACATTTAACAACCTAGCCGTAAACATGGATGGGTATAAATGGACAAAAAAGTGGTGAATATTATCTATGATAACACTCACGAGGTATGCCTCCTTATTGTCCCAAATGGGCAATAAAAATTCAAGGGTATAGACCAAATGAGGTGGAAATAAACTAAGCGTAACTTGGGTAGATTTTCACCTCATCCTAAGGTGGGAAATAAACTAAGCTAAGTGATACATCGTAAATATCATGATGAATGACACTTAGATCTAACTTAAGTGGACTCTTTTCCTTGTTTAAAAAACAAGGTTTAGACTCCAAGTAAGTCGTCACTTCGTGATGGTTCGAGAAGATGCGATAATGGACTAGTGAAGTGGGCTCCAAGACAAAATGGATTTCCTAAGTAGATCACTCAATTAGGTGTCAACAATTTTTCTAAATGCGAGATCGATTTACCAAGGTTTCCCAAGGAGTATCTCAGCTTTACTTTACCCCTTCAAATATGATGAGTAATAAATGTGTTCACGCATATTCTCACTGGGGTCACGATACGGACAACTTTGAATCTAACTCACAATGTAAAAACTAGTCAAGTGGGTAAGCGGAGTGCTTCCTGTTTCATCCATGAGGTTACTCAAGGGTGGATTACTTTAGGGTTCCTAGAACCACCCCCATTGTTGTAGCTTAAGGCATTATGCCAAAGAGGTTATGTTCTAATTGAGCAGATAGGGACGTACCCTTTTCCGAAACATGCAATAAAATGTGATGTATGTGGTGCATTTTTTATCTTTCTTAGCTTAATGTGGTTTTAAGTAGCACACCATTTAGAAACCTACAATCAGAAACAAATTAGTAGGCTTTTTTTTAAACTCCTTTCTTCAACAAACGAGTTTTGGTTCTACATGCAAGGAGTTAGTGATTTTCCAAAAGATAAAAAAGAGAGTTCATGTGTTACTTTTAATTCCCAAGATCACCAAAATAGGTGCAAGGGAAGAGCATACACAACTCGACAAACTCAACTATAAAATAATGGAAAATCGTTGAATTTTTTTTGTAAAAACGGAATTCATTTTAACCAACTTTGAATTTTAATCCATTATGAAGAATAAAGCAAGTTTTTTGAAATCAATAAGAAGGTTTTGGAAGTGTTTTTGGTTCCCAATATCACCTAGAAGGTGCAAGGGAAGAGCATACACACTTCAAAAACCTTTATCAACCAAAAAAATGAAACACTTAACTAAGCTAGTAAAAAAAAGAACCCTGCAATCACCTGTTAAAACCTGCAAAAACCAGCAAAACTAAAAAAAAATATCTTACAGCTCGGGATTTTTTTTCAAATTATAACACAGACACCTACACACCTAGACCAATGCCTGCATGTCCCAACTAGTAGATACATGCCCTAACCAACGAGTATGCGTGGTAAAAAATATGATAATGAGGTCTAACACTTGCGTGGGTAGAACAATAGATATGTAAGGGGTTTCGATGGATATGATTCCTTTCTGACGGATACACTTCCTTTCCGATGGATACACCTGCAAACGAAAAAAAGAATCAGCACAGTATGTAAAAATACACCTGTGCATCTAGAGACGCGAATATGTATTCCAGTCAACGAATACGCCAAAAGTGTAATAGGTACATGGCCCTTTCTAAATGGAATGATAATGTAAAATATAACCAGATGGGTGTGCAGCCAGCTCGACGGGTGCGCGTCCATTTTGATGGAGATGCTCCAATCCATTACACCTACATGTACCCCTACAAAAACCTAAAAACTCACAGAAATGAAAAATTTTAAGAAGAAAACAAGTTAGTTATTGATCATGGAAACATATTTCTAGCTAGACTCATTAAATGCTTAGGAAAAAGGGAGATTTAGCTTGTTTAAAACATGAAATTTATTCAAAGACAAGCCTTTTAAACCTAGAAAGCTTTAAAATGATTTAAAATGGACATGTAAAGCCTAGAATAGATTTAAAAAGGACTATGGAGTAAGTCCCACCGGGCGTACCAAATGTGTGCAATGAAAAGTTTGCAAAAGCTTATAAAATGGGGTAAGAACACAAAAGAGACCCCAAAAGCTTTAAAAAACAACTAAATGACCATCAAATTAGAGATAAGAAAGAGCTACATATATGCATGCATATATAAAGCTTGAAACAAACAAACAACCTCTAAACACGGCTATATGGATTCTCTACTCCATGAAAGCTATCAATAAATGAACCTATTAAAGCTCTAGCAATTAATTTTGTGATTGTTGATTTTTCAAAAGCTTAAGAATAGAAGATCATCATTAATTACTTCTCCCATTTATTTAAAGATTTGAAATGGATTAGCAAATAACAAGGAAATAGCTCAAATAAAGTTTGAAATAACTCTAAGAGACCTAAAATGGCTTAAATCAGAAATAAGAGAGATAATGTGTTCTTAGGAAAAGGTGGGAGGGGTATCCCTCTATTTATAGTTTTTGGATTTGAGAAAAGGATGTTTTGGATGCATGTGGGACTAAAAATGGTTCAAAAAGTTGATTTTAAAAAAAACATATTTGGAGGTGTGAACAAGACTTTAGGAAGCTAAGTGGCTATTTGGAAAGGTAAGATATTTGTTTAGAAAGAAAAACCCTTCATAGAAAGTCAATAAGAAGGTTAATTAACTTAAACAAGGTTAATTAAAGGGAAACAAGCTTATAAAAACTGGTTAGAGAGGGATTAACATGGTTTAGGGGCGTAGGAGATGTTAGAAAGGGTAATTTAATAGCGTAGTGTAGTAAATTAACACAAGACTAGGATAATTAGTATAATCTTAGTACTAAGATCATGCAGACCAAATTATAGGTGTCTACAGACTTAATAACTTATTGTTGTACTACATCTCAGACTCGATGTATTTCTATGTGTGTGTGTGTGTGTGTGTGTGATCATGCCCTAGGTTCTCTTGTACTAGTCACACTTTGTGAAAGTAACGAGCAATAACTATGTGTAAAAAATGTAATCGAATGGTAGATGGAATAGAATAAACTTCCCTCCTATGATGTGTGATGCAAATTAATCAACTTTATCCCTGTGATGGTGTTAGATGGATGCAAATGAGCTCTAGATGGATGCAACCTTAGATGATGATAGTAGTGACTAGTGCTTGGTCCCTCATTATGATCTCATAAATTTATATCTATATGGTTCTTGTTTTCTAATTTCATAATTAACCCTAAAGAGGTTGACCACCAAAAATATAGAATGATCAAATGGCTAGAAAGTGCCCAAAAAATGGAGATAAAGTGGGAAAAGGATCAGGGCACCTTGACTGGGACCACGGAACCTATGGGTGCCCCAGTACTGGCACGGGCACCCCAGTCAAGGCTAAAATGACACAAAATGGAAAAAATAGACTGGGCATGTATGTGCGAGATGTCGGTAGTAGTGATAGAAAATAAAGTAAAATGGCCAAGAGACAAGGGTTAATTAGTAAATTCTTCACTCAAAAACCATATGAATAGTAGTATGAGACTGAGACTAAATAATACCCAAAGTGTGTGATTTAGTGTCTACATTTTCCCCCACTTTATGTTGGTGAATGAAACACTTGGTAACAGAAAGTAGATAGAGATGCATACCTGATGTCCATGTAGATTGGTGTAGGAAACACGCCGAAGGATTAAAAAAATCATGGAGTGATAAAAATATGATGGAGTGTGGAAACTAAGGGTGGAAACACATGCGTAGTTTCCAATGTGTGTGATGTACCTACATGTTAGTATGGTGTGTGCTGCCGCAAAATGTTTTTGTTGACATCATTTTTATTGTTTTTTTTTGTTGACTTTTTGCTTCTCATACGGCCAGACCTGTAAGGAGAATATGATCAAGTAGTCAAATACACACACACACACAAAGATATATATATATATATATATATATGTCAATAATACATTTAAAGATGCATGTATATAGTAAAAATCATGTAATGGAAATGAAAATGTAAAAGGAACATGTGCACCTGATCCGTTATGAGAGAAAGAGTGTAGAAAGTGTATCCTATACTGCAAGTTTTTCGGCGATCTCACGCCACCTTGGCCAAAGAAGTGTAGGAAGAAATTTTTGTTATTCTCCAACTTGTAACTGCTTTCTTGAAGTTGTTTGAAGATATCTCTGTACTGCTTGGTTTTTTGGGTGATCCGATGCCACTGGCTGAAGTAGTGTAGAGAGGAAATCTATTATATCTTATAACTGTAATTGCTTTCCAGAATGCTAGGAAAACCATGTCCTATAAAATCCATTGTGTATGGGGTTCGTAGATTGGTCTGAACCCACTTGTTGTATAATCCAAAAGGCCAAGGGCAGAAACTAAACTGAATTAAACTCGTGTAGAAGTGTTGTGTAGTATTTAAAACCCAAAATGATGCCCCCCTCTTTGGGGGTGAATGTGACGTCATTGATAGGAGAATGCATCCCCAAAAGAGGACCAACCACATAAATTGTGCCCTGTAGGGGAAGGGAATGTGCTTGGTAGAAACAAAGGTGCACACAAACAATTTGCTAGAAAACAAGTGTTGGTATGAACAAACACGCATGTATAAATCAAGTGTAAGCTACGTAGACAATGTAGAAGCTAGAAAGCAAGTTAACACACAAGAAGGAAATATAGACCGCCAAAGCGGGTTGTAAAAATGGGACACCACTCATGGTGTCGCAAGGCATGCAATGCCATAATGGTTTCATACAAAAAAAACAAGTGTGCACACTGTTAACCTTTATGTTACCTTTAACGGGAGGGTAGTTTTAAAAAATTTCAACCATACTGTGAAATTTCTTGCCTAATTTTTTTGGGGAATCGGGATTTTTCCAAAGTCTGAAATTTTAGAATTTAGAATAAAGAGGTTCTGTTACTTCAAGTTTTGTGTCATTTGCAAGTAAAAATTTTGCTTAAGTTTTGAAGTCTAGAATCCCAAAGTTCCCAAATTTCAGAACTTCGGGCTTTCAGGTTTCAAAGTTCTCTTTGACATTTTCGATCATTTTCCTATTTTAGTTATGAACTCTGAAAGTTCAAAGTTCCAAAATTTCAAAACTTCAGGTTTTCGAGTTTCAGAGTCTCACTTCACACCTGGGGCTATTTTTGTTCTCGATTTCAAAATTCTGAAATCCCAAAGTTCCAAAATTTTGGAACTTTGGTCTTTCAGGTTTTGGACATCGGATTTCACATTAGAATTTTCACACTTTCATTTTGGATTTTGAACTCTCTGCATAACATTTAATTCCCAACCACCCCACATGTGTTAGATTTCGGTAATTAATTTTAGGTTTACCTATATAAACTTGGATTTTCACCTGTCATTTTCACCTGGCTTTCACTCTAACACCTCAATTTTTGCCACACCATATCATACTTTTTAGGCATTTCTTTCAAGGTATTTTTTTGGGTTTTCTTTAATATTTTTGGTTTAGATTGCCATGGTTTTGTTTATTGTTCCTTTCCATTCTTTTTATTCTTGCTTAAAAATGGAAGCCACTGTCGATTCGTTGTTCATTTATTTTCTTTCAAGTATGTCATTTTCTCTTTCATTCAATCTGGTGAGCTTCGAATCATGCAGGCATCGAGTCTCTTTGAATAAAAGGATTTTTCAAAAGCCTTCTTTCAGATCTTTGGAACTTTTAGCTTTTGGAGTTGGTGTACTTTTTGGCATTTTGGAGGTCAACCCCTCAAAGGTCTACGTTTTAAAGGTATGGTTTTCAGCATTTCAGAACTATGAGGAGTTCGATTTCGGAGTTCATTTTCAGAGTTAGCATCATTTCGGACCTTCGAAATTTGTTTCTTTTCAGACTTTCACAGGTGTGCTTTTTCGGGTTTCGAAAATGAGAAAATTTTAGATTTTTTAGAGTTTCGGACTTCATCTTTTAGGTATTAGATTGTTTTTTAACCTTCAGAATTTGGTGTTTTAGAGTCTTCAAAAAAATTTATATAAAATTTTCAAGGTTCGATCGGGTTTCAAACCCCGAATTGATATCAACTTCTTCATCAAAAGGCAAGGAAAATATGAAGGATACCTTCTTATGATTTTCCCCTCATACATGCCTATCCTCATATTTGGGAAACATTGGAGACACGGACTTGGGACAGTTGGATATGTTAGAATTTTGGGAAATACTAAAAGCCCCTAATTAAAAATCTAGGATGCAAGCCATATTTGACAGTGGGCTTGCTCTCGCTATTGGTTTTCCTTCATCCATGCATTACCCTAAGTTTTTTTTGGCTACAACAGATCACTTTGATAAGGCCTCTAAATCAGTAAAGGATGATGATGGTAAAGTTGTGATTAGACTGGACACTGATTTTTTTGAAGACTTATTCAAAATTTCAGATGTCGAGGAATATGCAACAATTTCCCAAGAGGCTGCAATTAAATACTGGGATAAGGATTCTAAACTAAGCACAAAGATCATGATGAAGAATTATTTGGCCAAGAATGTTACTAAGCTCCCCAAAACATTATTTTGGTCAGACTTCATCCAGGAATTCAATGACCTTATTGTGCTTTTGAGTAGATTTTTGGGTCTCGCATCAACAAGATAATTTCAAGAGTGGATGTTTCTTTACATTGCTACCATTAAGAAACATAGGGAGTTTATAATATGGGGAGAACATATTAGTAGTTCAATTTTTTTTCATTTTGGAAATTTCTTTACTTCGAAAAACTTCTTCATGACTTTTTTCCTCGTCTATGCTTAAACTACCATGGGAGAATTTAATGGGTTGAATTAAAAATGTGTTAGGAGCATTTCACACATTTATGATTTTTATCCTCAACTCACAATGGAAGAAGGAAATAAACATTTCCACAGATTTAATGATGCCTTTTTTGTTGTCTTCCTTTATTTTTTTGATAATAATTTGTACAATTGCAAAATTTCTGATGAAGCTTGCAAGGAGGTAAGGGAATGGGAAGCCATATATCTCCAATTCCCAACATTCACATACATCAGGGTTCCATGTTTCCTAGATGCTCCTAATAAATTACCAAGATTCCTAACTGATAAATGGGTCTTGTTAGAACTGGTTCATCAGTTATTGGATTATCATAAGATTCAAAATAAATTACATAAGGAAGGAGTACAGTTTCCCATTTCAATTGGAAGATACACTTGTGCTATTATTTACAAGGCAATGAATGTCGATGGAGAAATTTCTGAAGTTACCTTGCAAAATTTCCACCCTAGAACTAACTTTGATTATTGGGGAGAATTTATCAAAACAGGGTCAGCTAATTCCCATGTTCCTCAGTTAGAAGATATCTAGATCCACTCTCGAGATGAGGTCATCATTAGACAATGAGAGTTTGAAAGGTTAACTCTTAATGAAGTTAAACAATATGGTATTGCAGATGTTCTTGATGTAATAGAAGATGATGATAATGTTCTTGACCCATTTTATAGGAGTGATAATATTGCTAATCAACCATTACCATGGATTGATTGGTATCAAGAACAATGTTCCAATACAGAGGAAAGGGTGGGGCCCATCTTATAAATAACATATGATTGGTTAGCTACCTTGGGAATCTCACCCAAAGGGTTAGACCAACCTATAAGAATAGAATCCTAGCCAACCCTAAGTTTTCCTACACCTAAAAAAGGTAATAGGTCTACTTAGAAGGCCACTACAGCTCCAAGAAAATTCTCTTTTGTTGTTGGTGGTTCTTCTCTTACAAAAATCCCTACTACCAAGGTTGTTTCTTCTACAATGCAAGTATTGATGTTAGTGCTTCTCTGGTTATATCACAAGGTTTGCCACTTTCTCTTTCACTACCATTATCACCATGCTCATCTCCACCACCTCCATCATTGTCTACCACTCCTCTGCTCATCTTTTCTTTTCCATCTCCATCTATGGCCCAAGTTTTCTCATCCCTTCTCATTCTATCAGTTAAAGAGATGATTCGGTCTCAACTTTACACTCTATTTTCTCATAAACTTCCATTTCCATTTCTAGTCCCATTTCACCTACTCCCAAAGCTATTCTAACTCCCACACCATCTATCATTACCACTTCCATTTCAAATTTTTTACCCAGTGCTCCAAGTTCAGCTATGACCATGCCACTTTCATCTCCATTTGTTATACCTAAATGGATATATTGTCAGACCCCCAAGAAAAAGAAGAAGGTGCCTCTTGTAAATGTGATTAATTTGAGCATGCTTGAACCTACTCCAAAGAAAGGTTCATGGAGATAACCTCTCCCACTGAAGGAAAAACGAAAGAAACCATTACTGTAGTAGATTATCAAATCTCTAGGTTTTCATTAGGAAAGGCAACACATGAGGGTGTAAAACAAGATGTTCAAATGGCCCTTGGGAATTTTTTAGAAAATATGACAAAAATAAGGCTTATAAGGATGAATTGAAAGCAAAGGTTGAGCAGCTCACTACTCTTTTGAATAAAGTCTCACAATCTACTCCAACAACGGATCCTTCAAGTACAATTTCTCTGACTGTCTCTTCCCGTCTTGATGATATCTCATATTATGAAATTGAGAAGATAGGTTAGAAGGGATATCAGTAGATGGGTGGATTGAGTGTATGCTCCAAGATACTAACCCTTTAATCGAAACAACTGTGGAATCATACAATGATTTTCATACAAAGAAAGTTTCTATTCGGAAGCTAGATGAAATATCCTCTGAAGATAATAATAATTTGAACATGAATTTGACTATTTGGGAGTAAATTAGAGATATGAGTCTAGATCTACTAATTGATAATGTCTCTAAGTTTTTTTTAGTATCAAAAGGCCATGGAATTTAGATCTCACGTGTTACAGGATTTAATCAAGAAATTGGAGGAAAAACGTGTTGAAACAGTGGATGGACTAAGTGACATTTCAGAGGAGTTTGATAACATCAACTGTAAATTATTCAACAAGAATATTGATGCTCTTCTGATTAATCAAATTAAAGTAATTTTCAAAGGTTTAATTAAGGAGGATGATGAGGTAACTAAGACTTTCAATATTAATTTAATTTACAAATTAGTTTCATGTCAAAATTTCATAATCCAACTGAAGAAGGTTGTGAACAAGTTGAAAAGGCTTCCAGTCAAGGTTGTGAGAGAGGTTGACACAACAGATGTCATAAATCATTATGTGTGTGGGCCAGAGGAAGAAGAGATACAAGGAATTATCAAACATTTCATTGATTACAAACATTTTTAGCTATATGGGAAAAGGATCAAGAGAAATCTAAACAAGAAATAGATGTTGCAAGTCCCAGCTAAGCCTGGCGGCCATTATTGGAATGGCTCCAAATATTTGAGTTATTCAAAGTTGCATGATTTACTTGGTCAAACCTGTGTAACAACTTTTCTATTTTTACGGGAGCCTATTCCCTTGAACTTAATCACACTCTATTTTTAGTAACTAGTTAGTTAAAGGTTCAGCTGTAATGGCTCAACCTCTTGAACTTATAAATAGTTAGATGCATTAAGTTTTAAAGATACTTTTAGATCATTTGGGGAGTTACTCTTCAAGCTTAGAAGCTTGCTTCAGATACTTTGAGCATTTCATTTATATTCAGAATAATATTTTTCTGTGAAATATCTGGTTTATTGTGTTAATCATTGATCAATTCATAGCTTGTGAATGATTAATTCCTTGATGTGATTGGTTAATCTACCTTTATATCAGTTATCTTTTTTCAATCTATATGAAAAAATGATATAGTTACTTTGAATATCAGTTGTGGAAAAATGATCTCCTTTCTATTATAAATTTGCATTATTATTTACAATCATAGATCGAGGAAGATTGCAAGACATGTGCATATCATATATTTTTGAGAGGTGTTGATTGTGTATTTAAGTAGGTTTGCCAATTAAATATACTTTTTGCATCACCTTATTTTTCTTTTGTTTATCTCTAACTTTAAATCCCATGAACTGAATAGATTAGAAGTATTTTCAAGTGCTTTATCCTTACACATTGATCTTAAATCAAGTGCTCCAAGTATCAAAGGAATTCAGCCTTCTCTAGAGGTTCATCCCAAGGTGACAAGGTCCCACACCTTGGGGATGTTACAACATTGTACAAGATCACTCAAAGATTCAACGGGTGCATGATTTGTGTGAAAATAGTTTTTGGCATGCCTAGTGGGACAGATTTGGTACTTATCTTCATACTTGCATGAATCAATGTACATGGTGACTCCATATATCTAGATTTTGAATCTCCATTTTGTTAACATATGAGAAAAATTTAGACAAGTGCTTTTGGGAGACGAGAAGGAAATTATCAACATATTGAGTTATCCTTGTCTCCTCCAAGAAGAAGAAGAGGCATTTCAACATCACTAGCTATAGCATCACCACATAGAGGTCATTCAACTCCTCCTTACGGAAGGTTCCCTCCACCTAGGAACAATCAACCTCTTGTTAGAATGGCGAGAAACCAAGTGTTTCCTTCATTCAATATAGGAAACCCTCTTCTATTACCCCAACGGGATCCTATACCTGCTACTGCATTCAAAAGTATACCCTTTTACACATGGCAAACTCATATTACTCCTATGGAACATATTCTTGATGTGGCCAACATTTATGCAGTACATAATGTTACAGAAGACAAAATTGCAATCAAACTCCTTGCTACTTCCTTCAAGGGAAAATCACTTCAGTGGTTTCATGGGTTAGAGGTTGGTACTATAACCACTTGGGATGAGTTGGGGGAGAAGCTCTGTAAAAATTTCGAAGACAAGAGTGGCCACCTGTCACTCACAGAACAACTCCTTACCAAAAAGATATCTCCTTAAGAGTACATGAGTGATTTCAACTTCTGATTCCAAAATCCTTGGAACAGGATTCTGACACTCATAAAGCCTTCTCCTAATAATGAATTTTTGTATTATTTACAAGCTTTGAACAATGATATAACAATTATGATCCAATCTATGGGAGGGACCACACTTCCTGATGCCTATGAAGTTGTAATAAGGGCTAAGAACTCTTTGATCCAAGTAGGGAAAATTTCACCTAGACCTCCCATGCCTTTGTTTATTGAACTTTCAAGTAATCAACCAACCATTTCCCCTATTCCATCAACTTCTAGCCAACTAGTTGTGACTACATTTGTTCCTTCAAATGATCTAGTTGAGGTCAAGTCGTTGCTACAAACTTTTGGGAATGAACTCGTAGCACTCAAGAGGAAACAATATCAATATTCTCATCCGTACCAATCACAGAATCAACAATATCAGTCAAATCATCCACCATTTCAAGGGAATAATTAGGCACAAAATCAAGCCACAATTCAAGCCAAAAATGTCAAGCCCCTAAATTTCAGGAATCCCCTTACTGCTAGTTCTTCTAGAGCTATTGTACCAGTTTAGAATAATCTAGTTCAAGATTATGAATGGTTTTATCCTTGTTCTCAACCTCACAATAAAAATATTTTCCCAAATGGGGTTATGATCCAGGAACTTATGGTTTAAAGTGTATCTGCTCCACCAGAGGAAACAAAAAATTCATCCACAGGAAGCATCTGATCAAGCACAGGATCCTGAGGAAACCACTTTGCTAAATTGGCAAGAGGATGATTTCTATGACTTGAATATTGATTCTTCATCAGTTGCAGCAAATACCCACTCCAAAAAGAGGGAAATGGAATCCCAAGCTTCCAAAGCTAATCAATCATCTGCTTCGCAGCCTCGTCCACAAGCTGTAATTAATACCGATGCAGGAAAGAAACTACCATAATCACAGCCTAGCTAGCTTGTGAGGAAAGAAGATTCCTTGAGCATCACAATACCCAACAAGCACTTTCCAAAAGAGGATTTTATCACCCAAATAAATATCAGCAAAGTAGGATCAATTCCCTTCAGTATTGTAGAACAGATGAAGAATACCAACCTGAGTTTTACCATGTGGGATGCACTCTCAATTCCTTCTCAAAGAAACTTGTTGCAAGAGGCTCTGAAAATTTTTGTTACAACCGAAAAATCATCAGGTCATGGAGTAGTAACTGCTACAATTTTGTGTCATCTGGAAGGGAAAAGTATTGTTTATACAAACAAATGGCCACCATTCTATATTTCCTTGATCATTGGTGATCATTTGGTACATAATTGCATGATTGATTCTGGTGTCAGTAGCTCAGTCATGCCCAAGTAAATTGCAGATGTGCTAGGAATACAATACACACTAGTCTCTAGAGGAGTTTTTCAGTTGGATGGAACAATGGTACAAACCGTTGGAATCATCAAAGGAATTCATCTTACTATTCATGCATGCCCTAGTTTTTCATTCACACAAGACATATCGTCATTGATCTTCCTCCTCTTTTCACCATTTTCCTATCATGAGATTTCACTTCCAAAATGGGTAGTTACCTATCAGCTGACTGGTCACATATGATTCTAAGGACTTGGTACGGAACCAAGATAACTATAAGGGTAGAACCAATTTTTCATAATCATGTGGAGCCCCATACCACTAGTCTAATTAATGGGAATTACACCATTCATGATCCAGAAGAAGAAGATGATGATCATGAACCAACCACTCTTGTAGAAGAAGTTCCTAGACACTATTGTTTGGATGAGGTAAGTATAAATCATCAGTATGACCCATATGATGAAGCATTAGTGGAATAATAATCTGGTTTGTTGTTTTTAGAAGAGACGGGATTAGGTACATATTGTATTCACGAAGAAGATGTGATCATACCATAACTCGTCAAGCCCCAAAACAGCATCTAAAGGACTTTGGAAACTATTTTTCGATGGTTCAAGGAGTAAAAATGGAGCAAGTGCATGGTGTCATGATGATTTCTCCAGAAGGAAGTAAATATTTTTCATCCTTTTAATTATAATTTAGTCACACTAATAACATTGTTGAGTATGAGGCTTTGGTACAAGGAATTCAACTAGCCTTAAAAATGGGTATCAAATCCTTGATTTTTTTGAGATAGCTAGTTGATAGTGCATCAGGTAATAGATTGCAGTGCATCAAAAAATGATCTATTGAGATATTATAAAATCAGAGTATGGATTTTAATTGAAGACTTCAAAGCTTTTGGGATTCACGCGTTCCTAGGAATCAGAACCAAGATGCAGATAGACTTGCAACTATCACTCACATATGACATTCCTACTGATGTAATGAAGGAGGGAAAACAATATGTTAAGATAGTTATTCATCCATTAGTTCCTGATAATGTAGGAATTTGGCAGGTTTTTGATAGTGATGAGAAGATCATTCTTTTCTTAGGGTAAGAAGCAGATTTTGCTGCAAAAAATCAAGCTAAGTTAGAAGAAGATTACGGTGACCAAATTATTAAATTAAAATGTAACAAATTACCAAAGGGTCTAGTCACTCTTGAGTCCATTTTTAATTCAGATGATCAAGCTAGAAGGTAGAATTCTAATATGGTAATCAAAGAGGATGATTTTGAAGAAGTTGAGGTAGCAAATGAAAAATTTTTGAAGTTCAGATAAGTGTGTACCCCAGAGGAGAAAGAGGATTTCGTCAAAATTTGTCAAGAATATAATGATGTTTTTTCATGGAGTTATAAAGATCTGCATGGTTTCAATCCAGGTTTGGCACAACATACCATCAAACTTGATCCTGGTTCCAAACTAGTCCATCAGAAATAGAGGCCGGTTAATCTCAAAATTGAGCCACTGATGAGAAAGGAGTTGACCAAGCTTGTTGAGGCTTGCATCATTTTCCCAATCAAGCATTCCTCTTGGGTAGCAAATCTAGTTCCCGTAAGAAATAAGAATGGAGAAATTTGGTTATGTGTAGACTTTAGGGATTTGAATTGCACTTCTTTAAAATACCATTATCCTCTTCCATCAATGGAGAAATTCTTCAAAAAGTGGTTGAAGCAAAAATGTTCTCCTTTCTTGATGGATATTTGGGTTATAATCATATTCTGGTCAAATAATTTGATTAATTCAAAACAGCTTTCACTACCAACTGGGGCACATACGCCTATAATAGAATTCCATTTGGGTTATCTAATGCTACCAATACCTTCCAGAGGGCCATGGACATGGATTTCTAGGGACTAATTAATGATATTATCCTGGTGTACTTGGATGATATAACAATGTATTCCAAACATGCGGAGGATCACATGGCTCATTTGAGGAAAGTATTCAAGAGGTGTAGGAATTTCTAAGTTTCTTTAAATCCTAAGAAATGTATTTTCGTTGTACAAGAAGGTAAGTTGCTAGGGCATGTGGTATCTACCAAAGGAATGTCTATTTATCCAGCTAGAATACACTATATATTGTCCTTATCTCTTCCAAGTCACAAGAAATGACTTTAGAGTTTTCTTGGAACAATAAATTTTGTGCAGAGATTCATCCCTTAGTTTGCAGCCCTATCCAAACCATTAATAGCCATGTTGAAGAAAAATATACCTTTCTCATGGACAAAGGAAGGGAAGGAGAGTTTTGAAGCCATTAAGGAAGCCATTTCTCAAGCACCTACATTGGTGAATCCAAGGTTTGATAGGGATTTCATTCTCTATGCCTTTTTTGGTCAAGAAAGTATTTCTAGGATTCTCACTCAGCAAAATAACGAATCAATGGAAATACCGATTTCATTCTTTACCCAATCCCTAAAGGATTACGAGCTCAAATATTCATTTGTTGAGAAATAAAAATTTTGCTTATTATGAGGCTTTGAAGAAATTCAAACACATGTTGTCCAATAACAAGATACATTTGATGGTGTCTCATCCCGGAGTTAAAGATTTTTTGCTAAATAAATATGTGAATGAGAAACATGTTGGATGGGTCACAAAAGTGATGGAATGTGACGTACACATTAAGTTACTAAGACTTGTCAGAGGTAAAGGTCTATGTCAATAGTTAGTTAGTAGATTTGGAGTCAAAGGTGGAAGAAGACACAGTGCTCCTTAATGAACCTCAGGATGATAGCCAGATTGATTAGCTATCAAAGATGAAAGTTTTTCTCCTTTCAGGAGAATACCCTGCAAGCATGGAAAAATTTCAAAGACGAAGTTTCCATCTTCAGTCTATTCCTTATGTTCTGGTGGATAATGTTCTCTTTCGAAGGGATTTGAATGGTGTTATTCTTTGGTGCATAGGACCAGAACATGTGAATAAGATACTAGAAGAATTTCACAATGGTCTATGAGGAGGGCATTACTTTACATGCACAACTACCACAAATATCATGAGAGCTGATTACTATTGCTTAGATTTATTCAAAGATAATCATATGTGGGTAAGGAAATGTAAGGAATGTGCTTTCTTCACAAGAAAGTAGAGATTGGAAGCCTGCCTCTTCACCTAATTTAGGTCGACCAACCCTTTGTCCAGTGGGGGTTGGATTTCATTGGGATGATTAATCCTCCATCAAGTGATGGAAATAAATGGGTCCTCACCATGACGGATTACTTCATTCGTTGGGATAGAAGTTGTGGCACTTAAAGAGGGAAATGAAAAGGTTGTCCTTGATTTTCTAGAGGGGATAATGACATAGGTTTTGGTGTTCCATTTATAGTAATTTCAGACAACAAAATGGCATTTCTTGGTTTGAAATTAACCGAATGGGCCGTCAAGAATGGGTTTTATCTCAAAACTTCATCCAATTATTACCCACATGGGAATGGATTAGCTGAGTCTAGTAACAAGAATCTCATATGGATCATCAAGCGTACAATGGAAACCAATAGAAGAACTTGGCACACTCAGCTCAAAACTGCCCTATGGGTAGATCGGATCACACCTAAAAAGACTATTGGGAATTCACGTTTTATGTTGGTATATAGAAGGGAATCAAAACTCCCATTATCTCTAGAGCTTACTTCTTTGGAATTGGCACATCAACTGGAACTTATGGAAAATGATTCGATGACAGTCAGGTACTTCAAACTGATGGAGCTAGAAGAAATAAGCAATAAGGAAATGAAGAATCTAGAACAACACCAATCTCAAGTTAAAATATATTTTGACAAAAAGGCATCCAACAAGGAGTTCCATGAAGGAGATTTGGTTCTCAAATGGGATGCTGACAAGGCCAAGTCGGGTATGCATTCTAAATTTGATTCCCTCTGGAGCGGACCATATATCATCACAAGTTACAAGGAAGCAAATTCATTTTTCTTATCCAAACTCAATGGAGAATAATTTCCCATTCATGTGAATGGGATTCATCTCAAAGATTTCTTTTGAGAATTTTTTGTGTGTATAGTGTTTGTTTTGTTCATTTCCTCCAAGTGCTTCGCACATTGTTTTGTTTACTTTTCTGTTTCTTTTTTGTTTTTGTTTTTTGTTTTGGTGTGTGCTCTGAATATCTTTATTTTTAAGACTCTTTTTCCCAATGGATTGTATAAGGTTACTGGCCTAATGCTTAGAAATAAATTATTCCCTGGATGTCACCAAAAATGTTAACCTTTAAGTTACCTTTAACGGGAGGGTAGTTTTAAAAATTTCTACCATTCCGTGAAATTTCTTGCCTAAGTTTTTCAAGGAATCAGGAGTTTTCCAAAGTCTAAAATTTTTGACTTTAGAATGTGGAGGTTCTCTTACTTTGGGTTTTGTGTCATTTGCAAGTAAAAAAATTTCTTAGTTCTCAAAGTTTGAAATCCTGAAGTTCCAAAATTTTGAAACTTTGGGCTTTCAGGTTTCAGAGTTCTCTTTGACATTTTCAATCATTTTTCATGTTTTAGTTCCGAACTCCAAAAGTCTGAAGTTTCAAAATTTTGGACCTTCAAGTTTTTGGGTTTCAGAGTCTCACTTCACACCTAGGGCTATTTTCGTTCCCGAGTTCCGAAGTCTAAAATCCCGAAGTTCCAAAATTTTGGAACTTCGGTCTTTCAGGTTTCACACTTTGGGTTTCACATTAGAATGTCACGCTTGCATTTCAGATTTCAGACTCTCTGCATAACATTTAATTCCCAACCACCCCACACGTGTCGACTTTGAAACATTAATTTCAGGTTTACCTATATAAACTTGGATTTTCACCCGTCATTTTCACTTGGATTTCACTCTGACACCTTGATTTTTACCGCACCATATCATACTTTTTAGGCATCACTTTCAAGGTAATTTTTTGGGTTTTCTTTAATCTTTTTGGTTTAGATTGCCATGGTTTTGTTTGTTGTTCCTTTCCATTCTTTTTCTTCTTGCTTAAACATGGAAGCCACTGTCGATTCATTGTTCATTTTGTTCATTTCAAACATGTTGTTTGGTCTTTCATTCAATCTTGTGAGCTTCAAATCATGTAGGCATTGAGTCTCTTTGAATCCAAGGATTTTGTAAAATCCTCCTTTCAGATCTTCGAAACTTTTAGATTTTGAGTTGGTGTGCTTTCGTTGGTGTTCGAAGGTCTGTGTTTTGGAGGTATGCTTTTCAGAGATTTTTGCATTTCAGAGGAGTTTAATTTTGGAGTTCATTTTTAGAGTTAGCATCATTTCAAACCTTCGGAACTTGTTGTTTTCCAGACATTTGGAACTTGTTTCTTTTCAGACTTTCAGAGGTGTGCTTTTTAGGTTTCAGAACTGAGAAGAGTTCATATTTTATGAGTTTTAGGCTTCATATTTTTGGAATTAGATTGTTTAAGGAGATTTTATTTTCGACCTTTGGAATTCAGTGTTTTCGAGTCTTCAAAATTGTTTCTATAAAATTTTCAAGGTTTGATCAGGTTTTGAAACCCCGAATTGATGTCAACTTCTTCATCAAAAGGTAAGGAAAATATGAAGTATACCTTCTTAGGAGTTTCCCCTCATACATGCATGTCCTCATATTTGGGAAACATTGGAGACATGGACTTGGGACAGTTGGATATGCCAGAATTCTGGGAAAGACTAAAAGCCCCTAATAAAAAATCTTAGATGCAAGCCATATTTGACAGTGGGCTTGCTCTCGCTACTGGTTTTCCTTCATCCATGCATTGCCCTGAGTTTGTCTTGTATGTAGTAGCTCACTTCGTTAATGCCTCTAAATTAGTAAAGGATGATGATGGTAAAGTTTTGATTAGGCTAGACACTGATTTTTTCAAAGACTTATTCAAACTTCTGAATGTCAAAGAATATGCAAAAATTTCCCCAGAGGTTGCAATTGAATATTGGGATAAGGAATCTGAACTATGTACAAATATCATGATGAAGAATTATTTGGCCAAGAATGTTACTAAGCTCCCCAAAACATTGTTCCACTTAGACTTCATCTAGGAATTCAATGACCTTATTGTGCTTTTGAGTAGAGTTTCAGGTCTCACTTTAGCAAGAGAATTTCAAGAGTGGATGTTTCTTTACATTACTACCATTAAGAAACATAAGGATTTTATAAGATGGGGAGAACATATTAGTAGTTCAATTTGTTTTCAGTTGGGAAATGTCTTGACTTCAAAAAACTTCTTCATGACTTCTTTCCTCGTCTATGTGGCAGCTGCCATGGGAGAATTTAATGGGTTGAATACAAAAGGTGTTAGGAGCATTTCATAAATTTATGAGTTTTATCCTCAACTCACAATGGAAGAAGGAAATAAAAATTTCTGTAGAGTTAATGATACCTTTTTTGTTGTCTTCCTTTATCATTTTGATAATAATTTATTATGAAACTTTCAAGGAGGTAAGGGAATGGGGATCCATATATCTCCAATTCCCAACATTCACATACATCAGGGTTTCAGGTTTCCTAGGTGCTCCTAATAAATTACCAAGATGCCCGACTGATAAATGGGTCTTATTAGAACTGGTTCGTCAGTTATTGGATTATCATAAGATTCAAAATAAACAACATAAGGTAGGAGTCTAGTTTCCCATTTCAATTGGAAGATACACTTGTGTTAGTATTTACAAGGCTAAGAATGTCGATGGAGAAATGTCTGAAGTTTCCTTGCGAAATTTCCACCCTAGAACTAACTTTGATTATTGGGGAAAATTTAGTGAAATAGGGTTGGCCGATTCCCATGTTCCTGAGTTAGAAGATATTTGGATCCATTGTTGAGATGAGGTCATCATTAGACATTGAGAGTTTGAAAGGTTAACTCTTGATGAAGTTAAAAAATATGGTATTATAGATGTTCCTGATGGAATCAAAGATGATGATGATGTGCTTGACCCAGTTTATAGGAGTGATAATATTGCTAATCAACCATTACCATGGATTGATTGGTATCAAGAAGAATGTTCTAATACAAAGGAAAGGGCGGGGCCCATCTTACAAAGAACATATGATTGGTTAGCTACCTGTAGAATCTCACGTAAAGGGTTAGAACAACCTACAAGAATATAATCCTAGCCAACCCTAAGTTTTCCTACACCTACAAAAGGTAAGAGGTCTACTTAGAAGGCAACTACAACTCCAAGAAATATCTCATTTTTTATTGGTGGTTCTTGTCTTGCAAAAATACCTACTACCAAGGTTGTGTCTTCTACAGTGCAAGTATCGATGTTAGTGCTTCTCCAGTTGTATCACAAGGTTTTCCACTTTCTCTTTCATTACCATTATCACCATCCTCAGCTCCACCAACTCCATCATTTTCTACTACTCCTCTGGTCATCTCTAATTTTCCATCTCCATTTATGGCCCAAGTTTTCTCATCCCTTCCTATTCTCTCAGTTGGAGAGATGATTGGGTCTCCACTTTCCACTCCATTTTCTTAGCAACTTCCATTTCCTTCCATTTCCATTTATGGTCCATTTTCATCTGCTCCTGAAGTTATTCTAACTCATGCACCATCTATCGTTACCACTTCCATTTCAATTGTTGCATCCATTTCTATTATTTTACCTAGTGCTCCAAGTTTAGCTATGACCATGCCACTTTCATCTGCATCTACTATACTTAAATGGCTATATCACCAAACCCCCAAGAAAAAGGATAAGGTGCCCCTCATAAATGTGATTGATCTGAGTGTGCTGGAACCCACTCCAAAGACACAGGCCAATCATCCAAAGATTGTTTCTAACTTATCAGTAAGCCAATCAAGAGAAAGGTTCATGGAGATAGCCACCCCTGCTAAAGGAAAAATCAAAGAAACCATTACTGCATTAGATTATCAAATCTCTAGGTTTTCATTAGGAAAGAAAACTTGTGAGGGTGAAAAATAGGATGTTCAAATGGACCTTGGGAATTTGTTAAAAAAATATGACAAAGATAAGGCTTCTAAGGATTAATTGAAAGCAAAGGTTGAGAAGTTCACTACTCTTTTGAAGAAATTCACACAACCTACTCTAACCACGGATCCATCAACTACGACTTCTCTAACTATCTCTTTCCATATTGATGATATCTTATATCATGAAATTGAGAAGATAGGTTAGAAGGTACGATCAGTGGATGGGTGGATTTAGTGTATGCTCCAAGAGACTAACCCTTTAATCGAAATAGCTATGGAATTAAATAATGATTTACAGATGGAGAAAGTTTATATTTGGAAGCTAGATGAAATCTTCTATGAAGATAATAATAATTTAAACCTGAATTTGACTAAATGGGAGGAAATTAGAGATATGAATCCAAATCTACTTCTCCAAGAGGGTGTAATTGATAATGTCTCTAATTTTTTTGAGTATCAAATAGCCATGAAATTCAGATCTCAAGTGTTGCAGGATTTAATCAAGAAATTGGAGGACAAACGTGTTGAAATAGTGGATGGACTAAGTGACATTTCAGAGGAGTTTGATAACATCAACTGTAAATTCTTCAATGAGAATATTGATGTTCTTTTGATTGATTATTTTAAATCAAGTTTCAAAGGTTTAGTTAAGGAGGATGATGAGGTAGCTAAAAATTTCAATATTATTTTCAATTCACATATTAGTTTCATATCAGGATTTCATAAGACAACTAAAGAAGGTTGTGAACAAGTTGAAAAGGCTTCCATTCAAGGTTGCAAGAGAGGTTGACACAACAGATGTCTTTAATCATCATGCGTTCAGTCCATAGGAAGAAGGGATATAAGGAATTATCAAATGTTTCATTGATTACAAGCATTGTTTGGCTATATGGGAAAAGGATCAGGAGAAACCTGAACCAGAAACAGATGTTGCAGGTCTCAACTAAGCCTAACAGCCATTGTTAGAACAACTCCAAAGCTCTGATTCAGTCAAAGTTGTAGGTTTGACTTGTTCAAACCTGTGCAACAACTTTGCTATTTTTATGGGAGCCTATTCCCTTGAACTTAATTGCACTCTATTTTTAGTAACTAGTTAGTTAAAGGTTCAGTTGTAATGGCTCAACCTCTTGAACTTATAAATAGTTAGATGCATTAAGTTTTAAAGAGACTTTTAGATCATTTGGGGAGTCACTCTTCATGCGTGGAAGAGTGCTTAAGATACTTTGAGCCTTTCAATTATATTCAAAAAAATATTTTACCATGAAATTTCTGGTTTATTGTGTTAATCATTGATCAATTCATAGCTTGTGAATTTTTAATTCCTTGATGTGATTGATTAATCTACCTTTATCTCAGTTATCTTATTTCAATCTATGTGAAAAAATGATACATTTACTTTTAATATCAGTTGTGGAAAATTTATCTCCTTTTTGTTATAAAGTTACATTATTATTTACAATCATAGATGGAGGAATATTGCAAGACATGTGCATATCATATATTGTTGTGAGGTGTTGACTTTGTATTTAAGTAGGTTTATCTGTTAAATATACTTGGTGCATCACCTTATTTTTCTTTCATTTATCTCTAACTTTAAATTCCATGAACTGAATAGATTAGAAGTATTTTCAAGTTCTTTAGCCTTGCACATTGATCTTAAATCAAGTGCTCCAAGTATCAAAGGAAGTCGGCCTTCTCCAGAGGTTCATCCCAAGGAAACAAGGTACCACACCTTGGGTATGTTCCAATGTTACACATGATCACTCAGAGATCCAATGGGTGTGAGATCCACATGACAACACACGCCAAACAAATGGTAAGGCCCACATACAATTGCAATCAAAACAAGAAAGTACAAAGAACCGATAGCCATGGAAGCACCTGCATAAATGGTGCACATTTAGCATGTTATCCAAAAAATCAAGTAAAAAAGGTAAGTACAAACTAAAAAAGTAGGACCTGTAAGAGATAGTGGATGCCCTCAATGATTGAGGAGTGGTAGAAGGCGAACTGTAACTAAAATTTTCCTCCATAATTTCTATTTCATTAATGTATGTATTAGGAATAGGATGTTGTTAAGTGTAATTAGTAGTAGCATAGAAGATAAAGTTGCCGCCAATAATGTGGAGTACAACAGTCAAAGAATAGGAATGTTGTAAAAAGTAAATATTTGTCACCGGTAATGTTAAAATGTCATTTGGGTAATTAGAGAAGTAGGGTCATGATTATTAGAAATATTATACCATAAATATTTTGTATTTTATTTGTAAAAAGTCAAAAATGTGGAACATGTAAAATGAACCTTAACAGATAAGCTTACATGTAAGATAAGAGTTAAGGTATGGAATATGATTCGTAAGTGGATTTCAATCCTACTTAAAAAATAAGCTTGGAAGGAGAGGCCACTCATTTAGCATAAAAGAAGAGTGAAAATATTGTGGAAGTGTGCGAAGGAAGCCATTTAAAGGTGTGTTGATCAAGAGATTACATCCACCAAACTAAAGGCTGTGCATTAGTAAATAATCATAGACGAGGAGTGGTAAGAATTATCATAGGCCGGGGTGATGACATTCATGTTGTTTGCAAAATACTTGTATTTGTGATCACAAATAGAAAAATAAATTAACTCGTATGTGTGTATGGTATAGATAAATGGCATACAAGATATCTAACTAGCATGTGTAATAAAGCGACCATATACAAGAAAATGCAAGGAAGAGTAAAAGCAACCAAGATACGTAATATGTTGTGGAGGGATGGAATGGAATGTAATATGGATAATAGGAACCATGTTCCCCTCGAGTTAATGGAAGTGTATGTAGTGAGTTTCATTTGGTTTTCCCCCTCAGCAGTCAAGAATGAGTTGTAAACAAGAGTGCGTCATCAGAAAATGGTCAAAGTGTGTGTTCTAATGTGTTGTGATGAGTGTGTATGTGTATTGATGACATATGACCTAGAGAGGAAGGGTGTGTGAGCCTTATAGCCAAAGTGTATATCACGACAAGATGATGGAAAGAGTGATGATGTAGCCTAAAGCGTATATCACTACAAGATGAATAAAGGGAGTGGTGATGTAGCCTAAACCGTATACCACTACAAGATGAAGGAGTAGGTGAGGATTTATCCTATAACATGTGTAACTAAATTAGTAATGTCACATGATAGAAGGATAGATAATTATTGTTTGAGTATGATAAGTTCCATTTGATTATTAAACCCTCGATAATCGAGTATAGACTGAGGAAATAAAGTGTGTCATAGGGTAGTGAGTTCAACACGTAGAAGATAATGTAGTATTTGTGATGAGTAAATGACCATATGATCTGTAAATGCAATGCATAGTAATGTAGTATGTATGATGATTAGTATATGATTCTAGATGCGTAGACACTAGAAATGCGACAGATGTGTAATGAAGGCTAGTATGATGTGAAAAAATATGTATGATATGTAAATGTGCGATGGTCAAAATTATGTAGTCTAAATGTAGAATATATGATGTAAGGTGTAAGACATATGACGTGAAATGTGTGGAGAAACATAATGTGTAATACCTGGTGTGCAGTGTGTGGGGTTCATGTGTAGTATGACCTAAACAGTAAAGTGTGAATCGAATCACAAGAGTGTGTCATCAGGTAACGATGACACTAAAACATGTGATGAGTATGTCAAAGTGAGGATATTGATGTATGATAATGCAAAGATGATATATTTTCTAATGCTAATATTTTGGGGGGATTTGTTAGATGTTATGCCCCCAAAGCATATGACGGTGAATATAGTCATGTGGTATTCTCTAGAAGATCATCACTATCAGGATTGAAGCCTACTGGAGCAACATTGGAAACTTGATAAGCAATAGAATTTGGTGGATCATATAAATAACCATTACAACATAATTTGTAGACAGTCATGGCATACTCTTCATCAGTGAAGGATATTAATTGACAATCATATGGATACCGATGAGAAATATTTGGAGCATAATTTGGAGATGAGTCATTACCTATGGAGATATTTCCAAATGGCATAGGGAATGTGATATAGGTGTGACCTATGTCTAAGGTACCACTAATATAGTCAATCCAATATTTCTCGAGTGTTAATGGAGAAGTGCGAGAAGCGTGAGAAACAAATATCATCAAATGAAATATACAAAGGCCATAAGCAATCGTAATGTGACAATAACCATGGTAGAGATGTGGTGAATGAATTGGTGGTAAAATTTCATTAAGTTTAAAACCGAGCTGAGTTAACCCCTCAATTGTGTAGATAGTATATGAACAAGTACAATCGATTGGGATGTTATGCCAAAAATATTTATAGAAGTGTGCATGTGAAAGGAGGTGGAAAATATGTAGAGTGCATGGTAGAAGATGAAATCATCTCAACGGTGTTAACATATCCCTGATAAATTATCATAACATTAGTATAAGGATGAGTCTTGAACTTATATTCACTCAAGACATTAGCCAGAAATGTGTCCTCAAAGTAAGAACCATCTACATTAAGTGGTGTGAAATTCAGTTGTCTTAATGCTTCATCAATTAGTTTGATAGCATTGACTTCATCATCAGATTCCTCTGAATCATCAGTTTTAGCATCCTCATATTGTGTAGCTTTATCAATTATATTGGTAGGTGGTGTAGAAGGAGGAGCTATAGAAGGTTCCATGATAGGTGAGGAAGGAATGCTGATAGGAGCTGATACCGTAGGTGAAATAACAGTCGTAGTGTGAGTATAAATAGCTAGAGTATTTATAGCACCAGAAGAAGATTGTGAAGCACTAGATTGACCAATTTCATATGTGTCAAGGCTATTATATGGAATATATTGCGAAGGTGGAATGATCATAGAATTAATAGGGTCTATGCGACAATATTTGAATGGCTATGGATTTTTGGTAATAGTATGTTCATAGACATCATACAAAAATTGTACACATTGGTGAATAGTAGCTCGAACTACTTGCATTGCGTGAATCCAAGGTCTACCTAATAAGATATTGAATTGCATAGAAATTATTAAGAACAGTCTTGGGCCCAAACCAGACATGTAATGAAATAGTTCCTAAGCATGTACAATTGGTAGATTCATAGCCTCGGATGACAGTAGAATTCCTATAAATAAGAGTATCACTAATACCCAACTACTTGAGAAGAGAATAAGCACATACATTGATGTATGATCCATTATCAATAAGTACCTATTTAATACAAGTGGTTCTAATGATATTAGTAATGAGAAAAGGTGCACATGGATTACTTTTAGCAAAAGGTGATAGATCCTCGTTAGTGAAAGATATGGTATGTGGAAAATTACGGAGAGACTATATGAGATGTGCGAAGGCCACCGTAGAGTTATCACTTTCAATATGAATATAATGAAAGGAAGATTCTAGTGTGTTACAATAGACTGGTGCATTACATAATAATTTGTAAAGAGAAATCTTAGCAGGTGTATTTTTAAGTTTCTCAATGATGGCATAGCCCTTAGAAGAAGTAGGAGGAGTTGCCAAAGTAATGGGTAGAGGGATAGAAGTGGGTGGATCTGTAGGATAATTAAGATGAGTATGAAAAGTAGTGACCACATTAATAGAAGTATCATCCCTAGGCATAACAAAGTGGGGAGGATGTTAAGTACACACACGCATAAAATAAGCATCAGTAGTAACTATACTAGAAACCTTAGTAGGTGCAAAAGTAGAATAAGACGATTGAATCATGACTTAATAAGGTGAAGACATGATCAGAAGAATAGTTTGGATACGTCAGGTTCACCAAAATGATTAACTCAAATGTAAATATTTTTATGTTAATCTAAGAAGTATAATAGTAAATAAAAGGTAAATCAAATAAGGAAAGTGACCCAAGTAACTAAGTAAATGAAATGTGAAACCCTAATGTACAAAGGGTTAGAAAGAGATTAGCAGATTCGATGAGCTTATTGGACTGTGTCACATAGATGGTTAGAGAAACATGAGGAAGAAATGATTGTGTTGAAGTCCATAAAAGTACATATCTGGGAAATTTGAGTAGACTAGGGTGCCTGGATAGGTACAGGGGCACCTTTGGGCACCCTAGTCTGAGATATGGGTTCCCTGGTCTGTGAAAAAGCTTTGTAAACCTCCTCTAAAGTTTCACTAAGTGATCACATATGTTCACTTCCTTCCACACTAGCTTCATTGGACTACACAATATGTCACTAGAAATTAGAAATGAAGATGAGACCTGCAAAACCCCAACACAAGCATCAAACCCTAAAAAAATAAATATGCATATGAAGGGTTCGAACTATCCTCAGCTAGCACAATGGTGGACTTACTAGCTAAGTGTACACTACATCTCAGACCCGATGAATTTCTATGTGTGTGTGTGGTCATGCCCTAGGTTCTCTTTTTCCAGTCGCACTTTGTGAAAGTAGCGAGCAATAACAATGTGTAGAAAATTTAATAGAATGGTGGATGGAATAGAATAAACTTCTCTCCTATGATGTGTGATGAAGATGAACCAGCCTTGTCCCTTGTGATGGAGCTAGATGGATGCAAATGAGATCTAGATGGATGCAACCTTAGATGATAATAGTAGTGACTAGTGCTTGGTCCCTCATTATGGTCTCGTAAGTTTATATCTATATGGTTCTCTTTTTCCAATTTTTTAATTAACATCGAAGAGGCTGACTGCTAAAAATATAGAATTCTCAAACGGCTAGAAAGTGCCCAAAATATGGAGATAAAGTGGGGAAAGGATCAGGGTGCACTGACAAGGACTGGGGCACCCTATTCAGGGATAAAATGACACAAAATGATAAAATATGACTAGGCATGTATGTGCAAGATGTCGGCAGTGATGATAGAAAACAAAGTAAAATGGCCAAGAGACAGGGGTTAATTAGTACTTTCTTCAATCAAAAACCATATGAATAGTAGTATGAGACCGGGAATAAATAATACCCAAAGTATGTGATTTATTCTAAACATTTCACACTGCCTATTACTTTTCACACATGAAAATTATCCTCTTCTGGAACTCAAGACAAAGCTTCTTTATGCTAGGATCTACAAATCCAAAACTGCTAATTACAGCAAGCTACAATCCATTCTTTTGTAAAGTAGCGGAAATTACTTTAAAAATATCATTTTTAATGTACCATTTATCTTGTAATAACACAACTTTACAGTCATCTTTAGTTAATTTTGAATAAGATAAAAGGTTTTTCTTTAAGTTAGGAGCACAACACATTTTTAATTATTCTATTTGATTACTTAACATTGCCATAACATTCAAACTTGATGAAAGAGTTATATCCTATATAATATTTTCATGGCATTCAATAACATCATGAATAGTATCATGTAAATATTTCATGTGTCCATATGCACCACAATCTATGATCCATTCACTTTCATTGGAGGATGAAAGGGTAGTATAAAGAGCAATAGATTGCTCAACATTATTGGCTTGGTTGTTAGTATGACTCTGATTTTTATTGTTCTTCTTTTTATTGTTGTTGTTCTTATTCTTAGGATTGTTATGAGACTTGTTAGCATGAAAATCAGTTACTTTATGACCATATTTACCACAATTGTTACAAGTTCCATCAAAATTTACTTTAAAATTTCTATTATTCTTATTGTGTTTAGGTTTAAGCTTGGATCTAAAGTTTGATTGTTGATTTGTATTATTGGTATTCTAATTTTTAGAAGACTTCTGACTTTGAGAGAAAAATTCATGAGAGGCATTATCTTTCGATTCAAAGTTCTTCATGACCCTCTCTTATTAAATAAGGAGAGAAGACAATGTGTATAAATTAGGTAAATTATCTTCATTATGATATTTATAATTTAGAATAGAGATGAATTTTCTAAACTTTTCATGAATGTTAATTTGAATAATAAAGTAAAGAAACTTATCATAAAACAATTCACAATTACATTCATCTAATTAATCTTTAATATCCTTAATTTTAGCTAGATAATTAACAACCTTTTCATCAGCTTTCACAGGGTTTGTAAATAACTCCATTATTAACTTAATTATTCTAGATAGGTGGCTACTCTCGTGCATAGTTTACAATATATACCATTCATTAGCTAGAGATTCCATATGTCCAATATGTAACAAGAACTCATCTTTGATATTTTGCAATAATACGGGTAAAGCCTCTTAGGATTTTTGAGAGAAAACACTTAAGTTATCAGGAGTATCTTTTCTCCCAGTGGGGTTCTTCTCAACACCGCTTAATAAATCCCATAGTTTTCTAACCATAAGGATAACCTTAATCATAATTCTCCAACTGCTATAATTGATTTAACAAAAATGGAATTTTTTTATAAAACCTAATTACAGAGTCGTGTATGATAAATAAATGTTAAATTACATATTTGACACAAGAAATAATCTAATAAAATATGAATCCCTAAATGTAAGAGAGAGAGAGAGAGAAAGAAAGACTTAGTTGATTTGTGTTTTTCCTATAACTGATATTGACTGGAAAATTGATGAACAAGAAGAGAATATTGTTGCAAGTAAGCATAGTAAATTCTGGAACCATCAGATGAGCCTGGACCAAGGTGCTTAGATTGGGTCAGGGGCGCCTAGGCACCAGAGTCTGCTTCTGGGTTCCTGTGACTGCAAAGGAGCTTGGAACCTTATTTTTTGGTGTCACATGAGTGTCATTGGTGGTTTTTTTTGGTCACATGTATTCACACCTTGTTCACATAATGTACTTATAATATGCAAAGAGATGTTCACCTGTAAAACCCTCAATCTACATCAAATCCCAAAAACAAAAGATGCAATATGGGGATTCGGAATGACCCCAATGGTCACCCAACTAAATGAACTTACAATCGAGAATTTTACTACATCTTAGACTCCATGTAGTTCTTGTGCGTGTGTGAAATAATTGTGCCCTAGGAAACCCTTGTGCAAGTGCACTTAATAGCGGGTGATAGCTAAATGTACCAATGTACATAGATATGTATATGGAAAAATGAATTTCCCCTTGCTATGCAGTGTATCCAAAAAATGCAGTCCCTAATCCCTTGAATGGATGCTAGATGGATGCCTTTGAAGCTCTTAGATACCTTTGGATACAATATTAGGTTATGATAATAGATGTTTAGAGCTTGGTCCTTTATTTTGGTCACATAGCTTTGTATTTATATGATTCCCTTAGTTGAATTTTTTAATTGGCAACTGGAAGGCCGACCCTTTAAGAAAATAAGATTCCCAAAAGATGAAAGAGACCCAAAAGAAGAGAGAAAGATAGAAAATGGTCAAGGGCACCTAGAGGGGATGGGGGCACTAGTGTCTAAAGCCATAAAATATAAACAAGTAAATCATCGATTGGGCTGTAGGATGTAAAATACTAGAAAGAAAACTAGAAATAAAGCAAAGAGACCAAAGATAGCTGTCAATTACTAGTTTTATCACTTAGGAATCATATGAATGCAAGTATGATTTTAAGACCTAGAAATGTACCCAAGTGCATGATTTTTTGTCTACATTTTCCCCTACTTTATGTTTTTGAGTTAATACTCGATAACATAAAGTAGATAAGAGATGCGTACCTGATATTCATGTAGAATTCGATGGAGATAGCGTGCCAAAGAGATAAGTGAAAGTGTGAAGTGATAAAAATGAATTATGGAAGCTAAGAAATAGGAAGTGACCTTAGGGGGGAAGCTTATTGTGTTTTACCGTGTTGTACCTGTTGTTTTGCTTGATGCAGGAATACTTCTTGTTATGTATTAAAGACGTACCTACAAAATAAGAGTGAAAGAGTAATCAAATTCATGTATTATGAAAACTCTGTAAAAGTATGTAAATATGTGTAAAATTAGCAAAAGGAAAGTGTGAACCTAATGATCATAAGTGTAAACGGATAGTAAGATGTCTTGAAAATGTTGTAGAAGAGTGAGTTTTTTTGGTGATTTCACGCCAAGACTGATTTTTTTGGGTGATCTCACACCAAGTTTGAGTTTTTTGGGCAATCTCACACCATAACATAAGAGTGTTGGGGAGATAGGTCTAGTGTTACTCTCCTTCCATGACTACTTCCCAAATTATACAACACTACAAATGGTGTGATCCTTTTTTGTTATGAGTTGTACCATATTAGTTTTGTATTTGTTTTAAGTTCAAATAGAGATAGAATGCAATCTTTTTGCTAGCGAATTGTTCCTGTACTGTGAAAATAGCTATGTGAACCGATGTAAACTGTGATGATATGAGAAAGTAGTTATTTCTTCCCCCTGGACATAGGCACCCAGGAGATGTTAGGAGCTCCTAAGTGTTAGTGTTTGTATATGGGTGTTGGATTCTATGCTGAATTGAGGACCCAAGTTAGATTATGGGTCGTTTCTGTAACTGTAATATTTTTTGTTCATGTACTTTACAGGCATGAACTGTAGCTCTGATTTGTTTTATGGGGTGACTGATGCACCTAATGTATGCCCCCTTATTTGTGGTACATGTGATGTCACTAGGAGTATGAAGCCCAAAAAGAGGACCTGATGCCGAACTAAAACTGATACCCTATAGGGGGGAATGTGCATGGTAGAAACCAAGGTACATGCAAGCAAGAAGGCTAGTAACATGTGTTAGTAGAAAATTAGAAAGCATGTAATAGAATGATAGTGTAACAAGAAAGTGTGCATACAAGAAGAACCACAAAAATTGGGTTACAAACATGGGACATTTCTCACAATTTCAAAAGACAATCAGGGTTGAAGCAAAAAAAAACATACAAGTAGTGAGAAAATAAGACATAGGGCATATCCTGAAAACAATGGCATACAATACCAAAAACTAGAAAACAAAGAGTAACAAACAACCATGGTGGCATTTAGTTCCTGCAAAGCAATTTTTTTACATGAAGCACCCATTAGCATGTTAGAAAGATAAATATTATGTCAAAGCGTGTATAGATCAATGGGAATTAGTGTTCTAGTAAGAATAGGAAGTAGTAAATAATGAAACAATAGCACATGTGATGTGTAAGAGTAGTAAATTTAGATGCCCCCAAGAGCCTTAGTGGGACTAGTAAGAAGTACAGTGCCAAGCATCATTACTGCATGTAAATATCTGTAGAAAGTCTGCATTCACAACTATAGAAAAAGTGAACACACATATGTTTATAGAAACAATATTGGCATACTAAGTATCTATCTAACATATAAATCAAAGTGCATCATGTAATTATAACCAAGCAAGAGTAAGTTCAATGAAGATATACAATATTTTGTGTATGAGTGAGATGGAATGGTATGCAAAGTGAATGTTATAGGATCAGTGTGCCCCCAACGGATGTGGATGAATATGAGATGAGGTTCATTTATAAAATACCCCTCAACAATCAAAAATAAACCATAGAACTAGAGTGTGTCATCAAGAATTTTTTTGAAAATAGGTGCTAGAAAGATAGATCATAAAGCGTAGAGCCTAAAGTTTAGAAGAGGTGAGGTTCATTTCAGATTTAGACCCGTAGCATTCAAGTATGAACCATGGAACTAGAGTGATTCATAGGTTAGTATGATGTGTGAGAACGGAATGCTATAAAGATGTATTGTGATGCACGGAACATGAAATGTGTAGTGTGTGAGGTTCATGGATGTAGTCCTTAACACAAGAGTGTGTCATAGGGTGGTATGGTGTGTGATATTTGAATGCTAGAGATATGTATCATGAAGTGGATAACGTGAAACATGTAGTGTGTAAGGTTCATAGATGTAGTATTCCCTCAACAATTAAGTGTGAACCTTAGCACAAGAATGCATCATAAGGTAAAGATGATACAAAGTGTATCAATTTGTGTAATGATTCTTAGAAATATGAATTATGAAACACGGAGTGTAATAGTAGTAGAAATGATATAAACCTGATAATGCTAGGAGGGGGAAAGTAATCATGATGCTCCCAAGTGTGAAAATATAGTTGATTTTTCTAAGGGGATCAATGTAAGGAGTAGTTTCATTGACAAAAATGATTGGTTGTAGATTATGTGGCATTGATAACGCTTTAGAAGACTTGAGAGGAGGATGTGTTGTACCATTTTTTAGAGGAGGATCCTTAGGATTTGGTGACGTGGTAGAAGACTTAGTATGAGGACAGACCTTAGGAGGTGATTTATTAGTTGGAATGGATTGTATAGGTGGCTCTTGATTGACCGAAGAAGTAACATTAGAATTTATAGCTTGATTCTCATTGGTCATAGAAGGAGAATATTTAGGAGCCCATTTGGATGTAGCATTTGTAGATGGGAATGTAACATGATGTTGTGCAATAAATGAGATGAAACCCTGATGCTCAAGGTGTTTGATTCTTCATTTTAATGCATAGAATTCATTTTTATTATGTCCATTGATTCGATGATAATGGAAAAATGGGATACCTTGATATTTGGCAAGCCGATAAGGAGGATAACAATGAGTAGGTGGCAAGTTGATCAAATGATGAGTGAGGAGATGAGGAAGAATATCATGTTGCTTAACATTTTGATCAAACTTGAGAGGTGTGGGGAGTGGTAAGATTTACAGTTCATTAATATGAACACATGTAGAGGACATAAAAGTAGGGTGAGATGTAGAAGAATAACAAACATGGGCTTGAGAATAATCCTTGAGATCTTGGATTTCAGCTTTGAGAGATTTAATCATGGCTTCTATAGCTTGAAATTTATCTTGAAAAGAATGGTGTAAATATTGAATTGACTTTAAGATATCTTGAGAAGATGCCTTATAAGAACTAATAGATGGGTATAAGATACGATTGAAAATGAAACTTTCTTGTGAAGGTGGGGTATCATGAGGGAGGTACATTGTGTGTATGAATTTTTTGATAGCATATTTGCAAACTAGGTGCTTTTAAAGTAATTCATACAAGGAGAGTTGAGGAGCTTTAAGATCCATGAAAGAATACTGGATACAAGAATAAAATTGAAGATCCAAAAGTGTACAAATGTAGGTTAACAAAATGATTTAACAAAAATAGAATTTTTTATAAACCCTAATTACAGAGTCACGTATGATAAATAAACACTAATCTGATAAAATATGAAACCCTGAGTGCAAGAGAGAGAGAGAGAGAGAGAAAAAGGCTTAGCTCATTTGCACTTTTCCTAGAACTAATATGGACTGGAAATCTGATGAACATGAAGGGTATATTGTCACAACTAAGCACATTAAATTCTAGAACCGTCGGATGATCCTGGACCAAGGTGCTTGGATTGGGTCAGGGGTTCCTAGGTGTCAGAGTCAGCTTCTAGGCCTATGTTACTATGAAGGAGCTCAGAACCTCTTTTTTTTTGTATCGCATGAGTTTCACTGGTAGTCATTGTTGGTCTCCTATATGTCACACCTTGTTCACAAAATATACCTCTAACATGCAAAGAGATTCTCAATTATAAAACCCTCAAACTTCATTAAATCCCAAAAAAAAAGATGCAATATGGGGAGTTGGACTGACCCCGGAAGTCACCCGACTGAGTGAACTTACGACTAAGTGTTGCACTACATCTCAGACTCCATGTAGCTCTTCTTGTTGTGTGAAATAATTGTGCCTTAGAAATCCCTTTTGCAAGTGCACTTGATAGCAAATGATAGCTATATGTACCAATGTAAATAGATGTGTGGATGGTAAAATGAACCTCCCCTTTTTATGTAGCATATACAAAAAAATGTAGTCCCTTATCCCTTGGATGGATGCTAGATGGATGCCTTTGATGCTCTTAGATGCCTTTCGATGCAAGCTGAGGTAATGATAGTATATGCTTAGATATTATTCCTTTATTTTGGTCACATAGCTTTGTATTTATCTGATTACTTTGGTTGAATTTCGTAATTGGAAACTGGAAGGCTGACCCCTAAGAAAATAAGATGTCCAAAAGATAAAATAGATGCAAAAGAAGTGAGTAAGATAGAAAAGGGTTAGGGGCACCCAGAAGGGACGGGGGTGCCTGGACACTGGCATCCTGACTGGTCATTGGTGTCTAAAGCCATAAAATATAAACAAGTAAAGCATCAACTAGGTTATAGGGTGTAAAATACCAAAAAAAAGAAAAAAGGCCAAAGATAGTTTTCAATTGCTAGTTCTCTTTCTTAGCAATCATATGAATGCAAGTATGCTTTTAGAACCTAGAAATGTACCCAAATGCATGATTTTGTGTCTACAGTAATTAGTTCCATTTAAAAGTTGAGATTTATCCATGGAAAAACTAAAAGAACTAGCCATTTTAAAGGAAAACTTAGCAAAATTTGAAAAGTAGAGTGTTAGGTGGGTTTTCAGAAGTTACACAGATCTGCAATGCAAAGGAAACAAAATACACTCGATTAAAAATTAAATAAAATACCTTGTAACTTGATAAAAATACACAAATAAATTTCTAACGCAAATATGGAGGACTACACAACATAAATAACCAAATATGAGAGGCTGCAAGGTACTAAGAAAAAATATATGACCTTTTGAAAAAAATAGGTCGTGGTACATTGAAACAATGTTTTCCGGGTTTTAGCGTTCTGTGGAAAATACAACAAAAATCCGCAAAACAAAGGAAAGTCTGTGAGACACTAAGAGTCTACGAAACAAAGGAAAGTCTGTGAGACACTAAGATTCCGTGGAACAAAGGAAAGTTTCAACATAGAGGCATACCTATAGAATAAGTTGTAAAGCATGAAAAATATACCGTGAAGGTCTACATTGTAATGTATAAGGAGAAAATGCATGAAGAAATTTTGAGGCCATGGAACAAAGAATTTTTGCAACACCGAAGAGAGTCACATAATATAACAAGCTCGTGGAATGCATCAGAAAGCCATGGAACACATGGGTCTATGTAACAAACAAGATGAATTTGCAAGACAAAGAACATGTGTAATAAGCATGTGAAAGGCTATAAAACAAAAAAATAGTGTTGTGCAAGTCAAAAAGGTTGCAGAAGACTTGAAAAATGGCAACATTTAAAATGCATGAACTATTCAAACAAGTCACAAAACAAATATAAAATGGCTATAAAAGGGTGTGAAACATTCAAATAAGCCATGTAAGACTATAAATCCGCTAAGGAATTAGAAATTATCACGAGGTCTAGTAAACATAAAGAAAGGTCATGGATGGTGAAAAATGCAGATCCATACACACAAATGGTTATTGACGCTCAAAACACATGAAAAATAAATATCTAATCTCCCTGAATTTATTTAATACTTAAAATCATTTACATTCAAATTATTTTGGTGGGAATTAGAGTTTTGAACCTGATAAACTTGAAGCAAACTTCGAAGTAAGTTAGGGTTTCACATATTTGAAAATCTTCAAGTTTCTTCATACCTGCAAATCAAAAACATCCAAATCTATCCTTCACATGCATAAATGCAAGCTCTAATACCATGTTAGGAAATTTAATGGATAAATAATGTTACAAATTATAAATCCATGATATAAATTTCCAAAGATTATAGTTTATGAAGTGCGGTTGTGCCCATGTCTTAGCTAACTAAGTTAAGAGAATTGAAACTAACACCTAATATTTCTAAATCAAATCTAACTAAACATAAACCATCATGTTAAGAGCTTAATGAGACTAAACATCATCAACATGCATAGAAATTTGAATACAATAAAACTAACATGCTAAGCTTATTCTCTACTCTTTGAATGCTAAACTAGAAATGAACCTATGTAGATCCTTAGCAATCAAAATGTGATTGTTTGTTTGATCTCAAGGATTTTAGAATGGAGTCTCATCAAGACATAGCTACAAGGCCATTTTGATTCTCTCCAAATCACTCAAAGCTTGGATGGATGAAATGCAAGGTGAAGATATTATCTAAAAACTAATGGAGGATGCTCAAAGATGAAAATCCATGTAGTTTATGTTATATGCATGCAAAGGTGTAAGAAGAAAGGTAGGAGGAGGGTTCTTTATATAACCCTCTGGTTTGAAAGAGATTTTCATTTTATTGTATGTGGGATAATAGCAAAGCTAGGTTAGTTATGGATAAGCATACTTTTGAATGGTTGAGTTTTCTTTAGGGGAGTTTAATTTATCATCAGTGATTCATGGGAATTGAGGGGGGTATATTAATTAATCAAGAGTGATTAATTAATAGGTAGGTGTAAGATTATAGAATATTTTTATAGGAAAGTTAGCATGATTTAGGTGAATGAGAGGATTTTAATAAAATAAATGAAAATTTATTTATTTAATAAAAGAGAGTAATTAATTAGGAATAATTAATTAATCTAGATAGAAATGAATATTGATTAACAGAAGGTCATTAATCGGCATCTTGAGTGATAAGAGGGCTAATTAATTAACGTAATGTAATTAATTAACTATGATAGAAGAGAAAAGTTTTGTTATTGACGATATGTCATCAATTTGCGGGAAAGGGGATAATTAGCACAATTTAAGTATTTAAATTTCTTGATCCAAAATATGGGTGTCTAAATTTGCCCCTCTTTGGAGTGGCGTAAGCGACGCCACTTCAAAGATAGTAAAAAATTACAAACAAAAGAATTATGAAGATATAGAAGAAAAATTAGTGGAGTGAAGGATGCCCCCTCGAGTGTTGATGGGGTGATGAAAGAGGTCAATCAACGATCGAAAATATGAAGGAAACAAATAGAAGAATGAGAAAGGGTAGGATTCCCCAAGTAAAATGAAATAATAGCGTTGATATGAGAGTGATATAGAAGAAAATTGAAGATGGAGAGAAAATACCTATCTTTCATCCAGTGTTATTAAAAAAACTTTGGTTTCATAATATTTCTAGTGATCTACATCATTGGTCTTTATTAAAAATATAAGCATATAATAAAAGTGTAGAATGACATGAAAATCCATATTATGAACAATTTTCCATTTATGATAACACAAACTCAATGCAACATACATAATGCAATGTAATACGAGAAAGTAAACAATATCATCTAACAGGGAAACAAGTACAAACACACATATTCAAACTAACAATGGTCAAGATGGTTACAAAAATGTTTTGTTATCATGCTAGGGATCCCAAAATGTTCGTGCTTAACAAAAAGGGTTAAAAGTGGTGTCCCAAGAAAATAGATGTGTGAGGGGAATAATGGAGGACACATGGGTCCAATGAAAAAGTATGTGTGTGCCACAAAATAGGACCAGGAAACTCGTTGTGCCACGATAGTACAAATGGAGCAAGCAGGCTAGATTTGTTAAAGTGAGGGAAGATCCAAATGATCTGTGAGTAATTTTTACAGAGAAAAGAAAAAAAACTAGAAAGATATGATTTTAATACCATGTGTTCGATACAGGTTTCAAATGCATACCATATTTTTACCAATTTTTGCAAAGTTTTGTTTTTTTTTACAATTTTTTTGGATTTTTGAAGTATTTGGATTTTTTAGGATTTTGTGGATTTTTCAAATTTTTAGATTATTTTTATTTTTGCTGAATGTTGTAGAAGAAATATAGGAGGAAAGATCTCCTGAAATTAATAAAAATTCCCCAAGGAGAAGAAACGGGTGCCAGGTAGCACAAATATGCCCTGGCGGAACAAAAACGAGTGAAAAATGATAATTGATTAAAAATAAATACCGCGGCAGGTGATAGAGGAAGTTAGAATGATCATGTCGCATAAATTAGGCTTCTTGTCCATTGTGGTGGGCAAAAACGCATCACAAAGGGGTTAAAATGACCATATATGCCCCTCCAAGGGGGGTAAATCATCGAGAGTAGATCATTTGTTACCAAGCCCTTACTATTTTACTATTGACTTTTACTCTGACACTTGAGAGAGATGGCGCGATTTCAAAGGTGTATAAGGTAAGCTGACACAGTTTGGGAGTACGTGCAGTTGCCAAATGATGGACCCTATATGAGTACCACATACCTTATTTTCATTTCTTGCATTTAATAGCATTTATTAGGGTTTTTAAGGGTCATGATGATGTATGTGTGCGCTTTAAGGGCACGCATGTGTCATCGAGTGTACACAGGGGTTAGGGGGATGTGTACACATGGGCACAGATGTCGATAGGATGTATGCACATAGGAGAAAACATGTGTAGGGGAAAACAAGTGTCGGGAAGGGTTAGAACAAATGCATGTATGCGCAAGTGCTAGAAAGGGAACGCATGTGGTGGGGAAAATGGGGGAAGATGGTCACACGTGTACGTGCAAGGGTGAGTGTGCAAGCTCTATAAATAAGGTGCATGTGTTGTTAAGCGTGCACATGCCAAAAAGGATGTGCACGCGTTACCAGGGGCATGCATTAATCAAAAACGTGTTTAGGAACACTTAGAAGGAAAAGAGAAAGTGTTTCAGAAGAATGTAGAAGACCATTAAGAAATGTTAGAAGAATATAGGGATGAAGAGACAAACTATTAGATGATGTTAGATAGAATAAATTCTAACACGTATGTCATTTGATTTTGTAGTGGTAACCACCTATTTTACAAGTGCGGGAGTGACATGGCCAATTGGCCAACCTTGATGTAACCCTCTCGTGACATGAGAGGAATTATTTGGACATCACTTTATATGTGACAAGGCTGAGTTACGTGGTGTATATTCCACAGATCACCATAGATCACATGCTCTTGACAACATTAATTGAGAGATGACATAGCAAGATCCACTACTTCCAGCTCCTCACTAGAGAGATGAAAATCACCCTTGAGGACATGTGGAGGATATTGTGAGTGCATATCATGGGAATCTTGATTGAGTATGAGATTGATGCAGATGAGCTCATAGATAGTTTGGTGGAGCTCTTTGGTGTAGATGAGATACCGTGACAAGGCATGATAGTACATATGCATCGATGTTTCATCGATCCGAGGTTACATTATGTTCCTATTTATCTCATGGTGCTTGTCAGTGGTATTTTGATACTGACAATACATGCACATCATTTCCTCTATGCCTGATTACTGTGATTCACAATTTGATCTAAAGAGAGAGATATTACTTTGGTCAGTGTATCTTGCACATCTATACTGGGACTTGCATTTAATTACTTACCACCATCAGAAGATGGTGGGTCTAACTACTTTATTATAGATATTGGCATGAGACCATATACTTATTGGTCATTCTGTAAGACAATTATGGGTTTGAGCGCCAAATGAGCCTTTAATATTTGGTTGGGCTCCCGTATGTGATGATGTTCAAGGAAACATGGGTGATACTTACTTTTATCGTTGATATTTTGATGACATTCAGTTGCAAATGATCATTTGGAGGCCCAATAGAAATTAACAGTGGCTTGACGATGCAGTTGAGCTCAGTGTTTGTATGGTTGAGAATTGTATGATTGGATGTCATGGATACATCATGGAGTACTACAGGATTGACTGAGTACAGTGGTAGTTCAGGGCAGTACATGATGTGCCTAGCATAGAGATGTGATATGGGTTTCGTACGAGAGAGAATTTTGATATTGGCCCCTTGATCAGGACACGGCAGGCTCGGGAAAACTTTGATTAGAGGGTTCCATTAGTATGGGTGCCTCTATGGAAGATCATGTATCTAGGCACCACAGTGGCCTATGTTGTATGGTATGCGACAATTCTTCCTGGGTGGCTCACTATCCCACAAGTTGCATGGGATGTTGGTGTGAGGCCACCACATGAGAAGCCTCCTCGTAGAGGGAGAGGATGGCGGAGGAGCCGAAAAGGTAACGAGATTGAGGATGATGACATATTTGATGGAGATGGTGGGGGAGGACATGGACAGGGCCATGGCCAGGGCCATGGACAAGGACAAAGAGCACCAAGACAGACTCCTACATAGCCATAGGTGCATTCAAAAATTCTATATGTTGGCATACAGGTGGGCATACATGTGCCCTTATAGTACGTTAGTGTACAGGGACCATTACAATAGATTGGTGCACAGGGACTATTATAGCAGGTGCATATCCCTTTACAGGTGTCATTGTCTCCTCCTCATGTGGTGAGTCTAGTACACAACCCTCCTAGAGATGGGGGGATAGAGGGATCTGATGAGATGAAGTTGGTGGTGGAGAAGGGTGGTGATGCCACCTCATATCCTGATAGGTGGTGGATGGAGAGATGCATATAGACCACCTTCTCCTCCTAAACAAATTGTTAGGATAGGCGGGGATGTAACTACTCTATGACAGAGATGAAACCTCAAAAAGATCAGCTCTAGATGGAGAGAGATGAATTAACTGTAGAGTGAATTTAGTGGACTGCTGAGAGGGCACAATCCTAGGTAGATGTTGTCAAACTTACAGCTGAGGTTATTGTTCTCAGACAAGAAGCTACAACGGTAGCTTCCCCCAAGGTGTTTTTGTATTTAGCCATAGCTAGTGGTGAGGCCTCATACTAAAGGGAATTGTATCATGCAATTATTCTAGAGGGGTAGCGAGCTATTCCCTTTAGTCATTTTTCCATGAGTAGGTTGACATCGTGGTCTCACAGGTCATCTTGACCAGCAAGATCAGTGTAGGATCCTTCGATTTAGCAAGCACCACCACTTAGGCCTCCTAGTCCAGGTGAGGGTGAGAACCACAGATGAATATCTTATTTTTATGATGTATATATAGATGTATATTTTGGATTTATGCCTCGATATGAAAGCATAGTTTTGACATGATGTATATGTATTGTTTTTTGGCTATGTCTCGCTATGAAGGTATATTTTTTATTGATGCCCATGATGGCATACTTTGTATCTATGATTTTTTACATAGACACATTATATATGGTCAATGATATTTTGACAGATATATACATGATGATGATGATGATTATGCACTTTTATTTATGATGTTATGATTTTATCACATGTTTTTGATGTATGAGATAACATTAGATGTTATCACATTATTTTTAGATGAGATACTCTATGGTTCTACTTATCGCATGTTGTGTATGAGATAGCAGTAGATGATATCATTTGTTTTACATGTGATACTTATTATTTTCCACATTTTTAATTTTGGATATTGTTTTGGGGGGATAGCTTTTGATATTTGCGACCCCTCTTGCCCCATTAATGATACGATATGTGATGACTAGCTTAGCATACATGTATGATGTAGACTTAGAATTTTATTGATATATGATGTATATGATGTTAGATGTGATGATATAGATGATGATGTGATAACAAACAATGTACAAGTAACAAACAAGCACAAGAAAAATTTAACAAATCTACCAAATTTACACACTAAACAACACAAGTATGTACAAGTATATACAAACATGTAAAAACACACTCAATATGTATAAAAAATAATGAATATAATCTAAACAAGAAAACATCAATCTAAAAATTATGTTAAGAAACACACTATACAAATATACAAACAAATAAGGAAAGCTACACAAGAATGTACAAATAAACATGCAAAGAAAGAAACAAATATACAAGTGAGCAAAGTGGTACTATGTTTTTGTGACACAATCTTCGATGCGTTTTATGTTTATTTTGGAAGTTTTGGGAAATATATTTCTATTGTTTTTTGTATTTTTCTAGTTTTCTTGTTTTGGGTTTTCTAACCATATGTATATTTGTTTTTTGAAATTTTCTAACATATTTGAATGTTTTTGTGTTTTTTGATAGTTTTCTGAAGCTGTGTATAGGAAACTAAAGAAACGTGGATGCCCCAGTGTGAGATGGGAATATATAAAGGTGGATGCCACGTGCTATGTATAATAAAGTGAAGATGTGAAGATGCCCCCAATGTCAGATGGGAATATAAAAAATGAGATATCTTCATAGATTTACAAGAGGAGAATCAGTCAAATCAAGGATTTGACAGGATAGGCTCACAAAGAATCTCATATACACATGCGGAACTAGCTTGAAACTAAGAAAATGTACCCCTTAAGACATGAGATGCTTGTGAAAAATGAATCCTCCCAAGGCACCAGAAATTGGTTTTCACCAAATAACCTATCCAAAGTGCCACAATTGCATGGTTTTCATAGTTGGATGACTTGTTTTCTCTTTTTTGATTTTTTTTATTTTTACCCTTTCTAGATATTTTGTGATTTTTGTGTCATGTTCAAGCATAGAAATGATTGAGGTGCATGGAATTCATGGGCTCACACATCTCATCTCCATCTAGATAGGAAATTTTGTATTCTCTAGACCCAAATTTTGGGACAATGACATAAGGTCCTAACCAATTAGGTTCAAACTTGCCTTTATTTTCTCTTTCCTTCACCGTGTTGAACTTTATTTTCCTTTAACACCAAATATCCTACCTCAAACTGATGAGGTATGATTATTTTTTCATATCTTTGGGACACTCTGTTTTAAGTCACTTTCAAGTGGTTGAGTGCGCGGATGTGCCTTTCATTTATAAGCTCCATTCTACCAATATAGAACCACGATAATCCTCATCTTTATCTAGATAGTCCCTGAGATAAATTCTCAAGGAGGGAAGCTCAATTTCTAAGGGGATGATGGATTAAGCTCCAAATACTAGGGAATAAGGTGTCGCACCAGTAGGAGTGTGAATGGAGGTCCTATAAGCCTGGAGGGTAGGGTGAATTTGCAAATTCAATTGTAACATGTTTTACTCATCATATTCTCCATGATACAAACAAGAATTTTTTTAGAAGCATCTGCTTTCCCATTACCTTAAGGGTAAAAATGCATGGACCACTTTAATCATATCTGAAAGTGGTGACATATAGCTTTAACAGTATTTGTTCTTGAAAAATTTCCCATTGTCAGCTATAATGGTAGAAGGGATGCCATAATGGCAGATGAGATGGTTCATGATGAATTTTGATATTTGGGCACTGTAACATATGTGAGTGGAACAACCTCTACCCACTTAGTGAAATATTTTATTGTTGTTATATGTGTGTATGACCATCTGATGAGGTAGTAGTAATCTTACCTATTAGGTCTAACCCCCAATTTCAGAATGGTGAGGGTATTTTTATTGGTTGTAAAGTTTCCGATGGTGTATGAATGAAATTCACATACTTCTGGCATAGCACACATTTATTGACATAATTACAATAATATATCTCCATGGTAGGCTAGTAGTAGCATGCCATCAACAATTTCTTTGATATAACTATCCCATTGGTATGGGTAGAACACACTACTTTGTGTACCTCCTTGATTTCTTGTACTAACTCTGTTACATCTAGACAACACAATAGATTCCCATCATAGCCACAATGATATAGGGTGCCTCTTAGGAGGGCATAATAGGATATTTTTCAAATAATTATTTGTTTTTTAGAATGGGTAATGTTTGGAGGGAACGTACCACTTTGGAGGTAGTTGACAATGGGATCGTACCACGGGGAAATGGACCAACAACTTCACATACATGATTCTCGCATGTCATATGTAGGCTGATGTAGATTTTCAACAAAAAAATGACATATCATTATTCTCTAGTGGAATCCATAGCATAAAACCTATTGTTTCCATTGCATCTGTCTACATGTTTTGTACTCTTGGAATTTTCTCAAAGGTGATGGGTAAAATATATTCCTTTAAGGTCTCTACCAACCTTTTATATGGGACGAGTTTCTCATCCTTGACTTTTTATTCATCATTGACTTGTATGATAATCAATTATGAGTTAGAAATGACCTTAAGATGGTAGATATTCCATTTTATGGCTAGCTCCATCCCGGTGATGAGCGCTTCATATTCTTTAATGTTATTTGTGCATGGAAATTTGAGTTGTAAAGCTTGAGGTATAAAGTCTCTTGTAGGAGTGATTAGTACCACTCCTACCCCTGAACCATTAAAAGTGAATGATCCATCAAAATTTACTTATCATATGACATATTCCTCAATATACATTAGTGATGTGTCTGGTAGGTCTAAACACACTGGATTTGTTCCTGGTAAAGGTGCCTCAGCCAATTGGTCTGCAAGTACTTGTCTTTTAATTGAATTTTGGTGTATATAATCAATGTCAAACTCATTTAGTAGGATAATCCAATTAGCTAACCTACCAGTAAGTGTTGGATTATATAATAGGTATTTGAGCGGCTCAACTTTGGATATAGGCTTGTTTTTTTATTCAACAAGTAATGGAGAATTTTTCGGAAGGTAAAAATAATGACCAAGCAATATGTTTCTATTTGGGGATACTTCAGCTCATATGAAATTAGGGTATGACTGATATAGTACATTTCTTTTTTATTTTTGGCTAAGTCCGTACTGAGCAAGCAATGAGCTAATATAAAATTGGGTTATGGATATATATAGAAAAAGTGGTTTTCCTAGGGTTGATGACATGAGGACTGGTGGATTTTCCAAATATTTTTTAAGAAAGGAAAAGGCTTGTTGCTACTCAAGTCCCCAGAAGAAATCAATTTCATTTTTTAGCAAATGGGTGAAGGGATGACATTTTTTTGTAAGCTATGAGATAAAGTGGCATATGGCTTGGATTTTTCCTTACAAGTTGCGCATCTTCTTGAGGTTCTTGGGAGGAGGCATTTTGGTAATAGTAGTCACTTTAGGATGGTCGACCTCGATCCCTCTTCTTAATACAATGAAGCCCAGTAGTTTCCCTGATAACACCCCGAAGACACACTTCCTCGGATTTCATCTAACCTTACACTCTTGGAGATGTTCAAAAATGCATCTCAAAACCTCAAGATGGTCTTCTCTTGTCCTTTACTTTCCTAGGATATCATATACATAGTCCTCCATGATTTCATTAAGCATATCATGGAATATTACGGTCATTTCCCTTTGATATGTTACACCATAATTTTGAAGGCCAAACCTGATAACATAACATCCTCCAAGGGGTTGTAAATGCAGTCTTGTGTTGATCTTTCTCCGCTATCTAGATTTTATTGTAGCTAGAAAAACCATCCATAAGAGATAGCATATCATAGCCAACAGTTGAATTGACAATCATGTTGATATTTGGAAGGGGGAAATTGTCTTTACGACATGCCTTGTTGATGTCTCTAAATTCAGTAAAAATTTTGATTCCAATAAGTTTCTTCTAAACTAAAACAATGTTTGATATCCACTCGGAGTAGTTAATTAGTCAGATAAACCCTACTGCTAACAATTTTTCAAGCTCTTCTTTCTCCAGAAGGGCCACTCGCAGGTACATTTTTCACAAATTCTACTTGACAGGCTTTGCATCTACATGCAAAACTAAGTTATGCACCACCAATGATGGATCTAAGCCCAACATATCCACATAATACCATGTGAATATATCCATAAATTCTCTGATAAGCATGGTGAAAGTGTTTTACTCTTGTGCATAGAGCGAGGCTCCCAACTAGACTATTATTTGTCACTCTTCCATACCAATATTGACGTCAATAGTTTCTTTCACTAGAATTTTTGACATGCCCTCCATATGTGTAGGATCGGAAGGGAGGTTGAGATATTCTATCGAGGGCATCTCAATAATATTTTCACCCTCGGCATAGTGACTTTTTTTTTCCATGGATTTTTTAATTTGTTGGTCTGTCAGTGCCTCAAAGAGGTTTTCACCATGCAATTTGGAATTATAATTTTTTCAAGGCTTTGTAGAAGAACATTCTCCCTTCTTTTTATTATATTTTTCTAACCACGTAGTTCATCCTCCTCCCCAAAGTACGCGTAAGTATCCAAGTCAATGTAGAAACCCTTTTTGTGAACCCCAATGGGAATAGTGTCTTGAATGCCCATAAATTCTACAATAGCTTCATCATTCTCAAAGAGCTCCATAGGCATGTGAATTTTTTTGTCCTAAACAATGAGGGTAGGGTAAACAAGATCAAATTTAGGATTGGTAGGGGTTATGGTAAGGATATTGGTATCCATAAATAGGTTCATAGAGGAAAGATCCTCATATTAGCTATGGTGGGAATATGTGCCCCTATCTGAATATGCAGAGCTATCCTTGCATTCAGAGGAGGTATCGTCTTGATCCATGGGATGAGATTCATATGGCCTAATGCTAACACCATATATTTTTTTCTTAAAGTGTGGGGTTGGGATAGGTTCCCTTATTTCTTATTCATTTTAACCACACCTATGTCCTTTATATCCCATGGAACACATCATGTTTCTAGATTTATTGTACTCTAGAGTTTCATATCAAGAAGGCATAATGTCCTTAGGGACCCAAATTGTAGGAGGATCCAGAAATTTATCTTCTTCTAGTAGACCACCTGATAAGAACTTCTCAATGGTGTGTTTATCTCTAGGCCATTTGTAGTAATAATTTGGTTTTCCCCTTGTCTTAGTTGTTAAGGATAGATCTGAGACTAGGATATCCTTTTGAATATCATACTCCCCACAACCGTACTCAAGAATATTCATCTCCTATGAATCAAAGGGGGAGATAGATGTAGAAGCAGCATGATCACAAGAACTTAGCATTTCTGAATCTACACGTGACTCAATAACTTCTAACTAAAGAGGGACAAAAATATTAGCAGAGGGACAATCATAAGAACCCTTGCATGAAAAACTATTGAGAGTTGTTCAGTGAGTGAATGGTTTTGGATATCCTTGAATAGTAATAGTATGTCTCTCGTGTTTTAGCTTGATACACTAATAGAATATCAATAGTATAGCCTACATGGGATGAATCCATGGGTGGCCAAGAAGCATGTTAGGTATTTCTAAGTCTAGGACATGAAACTTCGTGTTGTGACAAGTGGTCGCTACTTCCATCAGTAGTGTAATTGTACCATCTGATTCCCAATCCGTGTTATCGTAAGTTATGATGGTGATAATGTGGGACTCTAGATATGCCTTTGTGTGGCCCAACTATTTAATTAGTTTCAAAATGAATATATTTAACCCTGACCCATCATCCATAAGCACCCTCTTTATCTTTTGGCGAGTAACAAATACTTTTATGTAAAGAGGAGGGTATTGTGTATGATATTCGTTAGGTATTTCCTTGTGGTTAAAGGCAATGTGTTCACTTGGTGCAATATTTTCCACCATAACATGTAGGTGAGAAGGATCTACATCAGTTGACAGTCCTGACCCCTGAAGAGTTTTATAGAGGATGTCTTTATGTATGCTTGATATTTTAAGAAGATCTAAGATTGAAATCTTAGAATATGTCTTCTCAAGTTGTTCGACGATATTTTACTTACTATCTTGTGGGGTAGATAGAGGAGGTTCTGGGATCATGAGATGAGCACACCTTGTTACTGCATTTTAATCTCTTCCTTTGATCCTAATGGTATTTACATGCTCGTCAGAAGAGAGAACAAATCCAATAAGTGAGTCATATTGATTTTTATCAGTTTTGGTATAAACATAATTTATGGCTTTGTAGATTTGGGAAGACTCTCCCTAATCCATCTTTTTCTTTGCCCAGTTACCATGTTTTAGAATAAGCTCCTTGAATATTCCCATCTTTTGATTTGGTGTTTGATGGGGCTCTGGTGAATCGAATTCTATTTCCCCACTATCGATAAGGTCTTGGATGAAGTGGTGTAGTTTTAAGCAATTGTTTATCTTATGTCCTTTGACACGATGAAAATAAAAATACTCGTGTTCCTTATACCATGAAGGTTTAGGTGCATTTTCATCAAAGGGTATCATTGTGGTATATTACACCATGTTCATTGTATCTAGTTGTTTTAAAATTATGGACAAGGAGTCCATAAGGGGAGTGAACGCTCTTTTTTTGACTGGTGGCTAAATCATCCCTTTGGTTAGTTTAAAGGGGGGTGATTTGGAAGGTTTTTATGCATTTAGAATTAGTGATTCTATCTCCTATGACATTCTTTTTTTTATTAAATAATTTAGGCTTTTCCATAGGTTTTGAAGGGTGATTGTCTTTTGAAAATGGTTTGATTTTCCCTTTCACAATTAAAGCCTTTTCTATTTGGCTACCCTTCTCAATGACCTCTTCAAAGTTTTTGACACAATGCATTTGTAGGTGAAAGGAAATGTCTATATTTAAGTTTGGTACAAATATGCTAACTAGTTGTTTTTCAAGGATCGAACAAGGGAAGGGGCTAGCTAACCCCCGCCACTTTTGTAAGAAACTTGTAAAGGTTTCATTTGTTTGTTGTTTGGAATTACATAGATCTAACATGCTTATGTCACTTTCAACATTAAATGAGAAATGTTGTACAATTTTTTCTACTAATTCTGGCCATGTGAAGATAGACCCTTGAGGTATATGAAGGAACCATTCTAATGCTTTCCCTCCTAGACTTCTTGGAAATAGTCGTATGAGGTAATTTTCATTGTACACCACTTCTTGACATGCCATGTAAAAATATTTTACATGATCTCGTGGATCACCTTTCTGTTTATATTTTTCAAACTTTGGGAAGTCAATTTTTTTAGGAAATGGTGTACTCAACATAGCCTTATCAAATGGATAAGGACATAGCTCTTCATATTGATATTTCTTGTTATGTCCTATGTTGTTTTCTTGAAGGATTGTAGGTATTAGTTTCATATATTGTAACTCTTGTGAAATAATTTGTTCTTTAGTGGGGGAAGCTGGCATATATACATGACTATATTTCGGCATTCCATAGTCTTGATTTTTGGTGTGAAATTCACTATTTTTGACCTTAGGTTTTTTTCAATGCACCATTTTTTTTTTCATTTAACCTATGGGAGGATAAGTAAGCTAATTTTTTGCTAAGGTGTTGAATTTTCTGTTGCATAGTGACTTCTTCATTTTGAGGTTCCTCTTCATTTTCATGTTGAGGAAGTTGTTCCATGTTTTCATGTTCCACTCTTACCCTACATGGTATTCTGATGAGTGGCATTCTAAAACCACCCATGTTGTCATGTTGAGTGTTTGAAGTGGAAGCTTGTCCTTGTCTCAAAATTTCATCCATGTTAATGAGGGATTTTTTTTCCTCATTAGCGTTTTTGGCGGGTGGAATAGATTTATGTTAAATTGGTAATTTAACACCTAATTCCACAACTCTTGTGAGCACTCTATCTTTTTTTAGAAAGAGTAACTCATCTAATTGGGAGGGATAAAATTTTAACTCCACGTGTGGTGACTCTAACTCATCACCACTATGGTCAACCATAGCTTTCATTTCTCTTTCCACGGAATATAGAGGTTCTAGATTGTGACCAAAAAAGGGGTTTGAACCTTGTTTTTTCAATTTTTCCAACACTTTCCTTTTGGATCCCATTCTCGTCACAGGGGGCATAACGAATGAGTTTTTCACTAAGGTTTTTTTTTGAATTTGTATAAGAGTATATTCAATCCTAAGTGAAAAATAATGACGAAAGAATAATGAATGATAAAGAATTAATGGATCAAAGTGAGTTTCCTAAATGGATAATTTAGGATGATGAATAATCGTAAGACACAATCACACAAGGTTTGTTTTAAACCAATCAATCAATGAACTACTTCCTAAGTGTTTCCAAATGGTAATTTGACGTCAAATGATCAAATCAATGTCAATACTTATGTCAAGTTCCAAAATGAACAAGGCATAAGTAATAACAAGATGTTGATGTGACTTCCAATCAAAGTATACTTATAGTGCGTTTATATCTAAGCAAGACCTAAATCTCAAAAACTGGAGGTTACGAATGTTAGCAACGCAACAATACCACCAAGATACGTTAACCAAAATTTGTGAAAAAGTAAGGTATTAGTATCAAAATAATATTAATATGATGTGAACAAGGTAGCAAAAACACCTTTCAAGGTTTAGGTAATGTTTGAAAACAAACCCAAGGCCAGAAGTATACCAAGGAATTTTTAAGATGTGTGTAGTGTAACGTTACAATCTAGACACTTAGGTCAAGTTTATAAGAAACAAGACATAAGTATCAAATTTTTTTTGATACAATACAAGTAACATAACACTTCAAAGGAGAAATCAATGAAGAATCAAGCTTAACTATAATGACGATATTGACTTGGGTATCAAGATCAAATGACTACCAAGATATGAAAATGTACCAACACACTTTTAACATTTACCATCCAGTCTCAAGCAAGGACAAATGTAAATGGGTGTAAACATGGTGGACATGATCGATTGATAGCGCATCTTTTTTTTCTCTTCTTTTGATCAACAAAGTGTCAAAATAAAGCAAAGTAAGTAGAAAAAGTGAGGTTGAAAAGTGTCTGACTTCACTTCAGAAACGTTCTGCCTTGCCTTATGGTGAGTGAAGAACTAAGAAAAAGTAATGCTTCATAAATTTTTTGGTGAATGATGCTTAGTTTAAACTTTAATGGACTCTCCCCTACTTTGATAAACAAAGTTTTGAATCTAAGAAATTTCTCACTTCACGAAGGCTCTTTTCAACTACGTTTTGCTTGAGATGGTCAATTTGGCTCCAAGACGATATGGTTTTCCTAGGTGGTTCTCTAAGCTAGGTGTCACAAGGTACCCCTACAATCTCAATTTTCCAAGAAAGTCACACTGAATATTCTTGTAGTATCCCAGATTTACTTTACCCCTTAAAATATAATGATCAATTAATGTGTTAAGTTTTATTCTCACTTGGTTCACAATACAAATAAATTTGACGCTAAATATCACAATTATAAACTACTCAAGTAGGTGTGTGGATCACTTCCCGTTTCATCCACGAGGTTCCCTCTTAAGTGGAATACTTTTGGGTTCCTATGAGCATCCCATTTTTTGTAGCTTAAGGCTTATGTCGAGGGGAGTTTCTCCTAGTTAAGTTTTCGAGCCATAGCTATTAACTGAACCTATAATCATAGTGTTTTGAATGTGGTTTTTTTCTTATCTTTGAACTTAATGTGGTTTAGTTGTACACCATTTGGCAACCTGCATAAAATTTCATTAGTATTTTGTTTCGATCTTGATTCTTTGGCAAGCGTATTTAGGTCCTGCACATAGATTTTTAGTAGTTTTCCACACAATCCAAAATACCATATAAAGAGGATAAAACATTGTTTCTGATTCTCAAGATCGTCGTAAGATGCAAGAGAAGAGCATATGCAACAAAAAATACAACTATTATAAAATAATGGAAAACTTAACTCAAATACATGAACCATTCATTTTATCCCATTGAAGTTCATTCCCTTCATAAAAAGTTTAATGAGATGTTTTCGAAAGCATAGAAAAAAGGTGTAGAATCGTTTCTGATTCCCAAGATCACCTAAAAGGTGCGAGGGAAGAGCATATGCAATGCTAGATTCCTAAACAAAAATGTGACATCCATTTAAATTTAATCAATAAAAATTAGCACAAAACATGAAAGTATACCCTGCAAAATAGAAGTTAGTCTCAAATAACCCTGCAAGGTGTTAGAACATCAAGAAAACAAGATTTTACAAATTTTTAAAGAAGACTCATATTTGTACTGTGATGCCTGCACACCCCTTAGAATAGATGCACGTCCCTATAAGCACATGTGCAAAACTAGAAATGTGTGCATACCTCTGCTAAAATAACACAGTGAGCTAAGTGTGTGCGCAGGTAAAGAAGCGTATGTGTGGGTAAGTTAACAGGTGCACATGACTGTCAAACAAAGAGTGATATAGAGGTATAGAAAACTCCTATGTGTACATAGATGCACCTGCATGTGTGTTCAAGCATATGCACAGACTGGAAAACTACAAGGAAAATAGAGACCTAAATTACATGTGCACATGTAGAAAAGCATCTACGCGCCCCAGCAAGAGTATGTGCGGGCCTGACCAAAATTGACACAGGGTACACTGACAACAAGACAAGTGCGCGGATCTAAGTACATATGTGTGGCTATTTGGACACCTGCACATGAGTTCTAACGTATGTGTGCCCCTGTAAAACACATGCACATGTACCTATAGATGACATCAAAATACGGAAATCTATGCACCCTCAAAAAGATCAAATTGTACCTAATTTAGCTAAAATCTAATGAAAACCCATCACAATAAACCCCACAAGAGAGAGGAAATGCATATAAAGTTAGTGAAATAATCTAAGGAATTTAACTTATTTCACATGTGCATAATTTGGGACTTGAACCTGGGTTTCCTACCCATTTTCATATCTAATGTTATCTCGTACATCAAAAACATGTGATCCAATCATAACATCATAAATAAAATTCCATAATCATCACATCATGTATATATCTATCAAAATATCAATGTCCATATGCAATGTGTTTGTGTACAAAATCATCTAATACAAAGTATTTCATCATGGGCATCAATTAAAAAATATGTCGTCATAGCGAGCCATAGCCAAAAAGCAATACATATACATCATGTCAAAATTGTGCCTTCATATCGATGCGTACATCCAAAATATACATATGTATAAACATCATCAAAATAAGAGAGTCATTCGCAGCTCTCGCCCTCACCTAGACTGGGAGGCCTAGTTGGTGGTGTCTGTTGCACCGAAGGACCCTGCACTGATCTCATTGATCGAGATTACCTATGATACTATGATGTCAACCTAATCATTACCAACTTACTGAAGGGAATAGCTTGATGTCCCTTTGGAATAACTACATGATACAATTCCTTATAGTATGAGGCCTCGCCATTGGCTGTGGCTAAATCCAAAAACACCTTGGGTGTGGTTGTCATTGTAACTACCTTCCTGAGCACAGTAACCTCAGTCGTAAGTCTAGCAACATCTACCTGGGCATATACAATCTCAGCAGTCCACTGAATTCTCTTTACTGCTAACTGATCTCTATCCATCTGGAGCTAATCTCTTTGAGAAGTCACTTGTCGTAGAGCAGCTAAATACCCACTTATCCTAAAAAAAATTCTAGGAGGAGAAGGTGGCCTATATGCCTCTCTCCATCCACGATCTATTAGGCTATGATGTGGCATCCCCCATCCATCTCCACCACCACATGCATCTCATTTGATCCCTCCCTCCCCCATCTCTAGGATAACTATGTACTAGACTCTCCACATGATGAGGAGACAATGGAACCTATAAAGGGATATGCACCCATTGTAATATTACATGTGATCCAACATGTTGTAATGGTCCATGTACACTAACCTGCTATAAGGGCACATGTATGCCCACCTGCGGAATCTATGCGGTCACCTATGGCTATCAAAGATCCTGCCTCAGTGATCTCTATCCATGTCCATGGCCTTGGCCCTATCCCTATCCACCCCCACCATCTCCATCAAATCTGGCATCATCCTCACTTCCATCATGGGTGTGTATAGTAGTAATTAAAAATATAGATTAAGATGTTTATAATGAAAATTATAGAATGCAAACACCATGAATAGAAATTAAATTAACACTGTGACATAATATATAAGTAGGAAAACCTTGGAAGGTAAAAAACCCACTGAAAATCACTTATCTTTATTGAGAATAAACTTTCACCTATCACTCCCACTATTTCTCTATCATCTCGCTCATATGACTTGCATAAATGTTACCATCAACATGTATAGCCAATCTCTAATTAGATAAAAAAATGTATATACAAGGTGGGTTGTCATGATCTACTCTTAAATCCAACCCCCTTTGGGGTCTATCATGTTTATATTTTAAATATAAGCTATAAGCCAAAAACATACAGTCTTTGGCGGGTTTCTAAATAAGTAGTTTCCCACTTAATATTATAAACCTGACAATCCTCTTATCTGTAAAATATGTAAATGATACTTGAGCATCCTTCACTTGATCAATGAGAGGTACTTCTTTGGTATCCATGGAATAACAGTGGCTAGTAGTTAGAGTGAGAGAGATACCAAGAGCTTTAGCAACTTTTTTAGGCATGACATTGTCAGAGGCACCTAAGTCAATAATGTAATTATTCAATTATATCCACCAACCATCAAGGATAGATAGAAAGATTCTACCTTCCTAGAAGTGGAGGATGTGGAAGCAAGAAGGTTCTGAGAAGGAGTGGTATGAGGATTGAGAGGTAGTTTTGGTAGTGGAACTTTTGGAACATGAATTTTAACTACTTCCTTTAATAAACTAGATATGTTTATCAAATTTCTCAAGATGGTTTTTCAAGTACTCAAACTCATAAATCTAAAATTTATCTTTCTTAACATGGTCAATGATGTCAAATGGTGGAGAAGTGATAGGCACATCAGGAACCATGGTAGTCTTGACAAGAGTATAATTTTCATGCTTAGGTTCAATATAAGAATAAATTGATTTGACAAAAGGAGATGAAAGAGACTTACTCAAAGATGTAGATGGATTCTTAACTGAGGTAGTGTCAAGATTCTTCTTGGCTGACCCCATAGAAGTGAGTAGAGATGATCCTCATTTTTTGTTGTTTTTTTAGAGTCTTCATTTGAGGATTCAAATGCTTAGCTTGGGTAGCAGAAGAAGAGGCTTCTTTCTCTTCTTGTGAGCTGGTGAAAATTTTACAAGAGTAGTTATTCATATCAGCCATGGATTCTTCAAAATATTCATTTGGTGAGTATTCAAAATACCCAATCTTGACACATCCATTTTCTTTTTCTTAAATTTATGATTCAAAAATTTCTTCTCCTTCATCTTTGCAAGTTGTGTATATTTCATTAACCATTGGAGCTTCCAAGGTAAGCCTTCAAGGTGCTCCTGTAATTTGATTCCTACTCCAGTTTTGGTATGAGGCATGTTGAGAAATTTCCTTCTTCAATGAAGTCAAATCAATGACTAATATTTTTAGTAACGGATCAATTCTTTCATCTTTATAACTTTGGTCCTTATTCTTCATTGAATAGTTCTTGATCTTCCCTGACATGATAAGATCATATTCTAATTCAATGGTAAGTTTTTGAGCATTATCTAGAGTATTTGGTTGATATATCCATAGCATGAAACCAACTTCAAGCAATTAGAGATTTGTGAAGAAGCTTTTTTGATTATCTGTGGTAGGACGAGCACCAGTAGGAATATTTTTGATCAACTTATTGAACTTTGCTAAAAATTACCTCATGGGATCTTTTGGTTCTTTCTTCATCTGAGTCAATTAAGCGAGGAGAGCATGTGCATCTTCCGTAGTCTTGAATCTTTCTTCAAACTTAGTTTTCATGTCATCCCAATCAGTAATTGAACATGATGGAAAGTAATAAAACAATTTTGTAGTGGCATCTTGTAATGACTCCATGAATAGTCAAATGATAAAATATTCATGTCACACTCCAAGAATGCCATAGGATGTGATGAAATGTGTAATGTGATCATCTGGACATTTCTTTCCATCTCCATATAATTTGGGAAAGTTCTTTCTTGATCCTTTTGGTAATTCATGAAGTGGAGGAGCCAATGCTAGCAAACTAGTGTTATTTCCCCATGGTACAAGTGTAGCCATCTCTGGAGGAAGAGTGTTCAATGGTTGAGGATAGAGTAGAGATACAACTGATCCAAGAGATGAAGACTCAAGTTCTTTCCTTGGAATCCGCATGGGAGCAAGTATGAAATCAACTTGTTCTTGCAACTCAAATGTAGGATTATGAAATACCAAAGTGTCACTTGTTTGGCATTCTCTAGTGAATCTTTCTTCTGCTATTTTGTAAAATATTTTCCAATATGTAAATGGAAATTTTCAACATGGAAATGACAAGTTTATAACAGAAATTAGTAGTGAATTTTTAGCAATGAGTTTCTAGATTTATGATTTTTATATTTCGTGATTTTTGTGACTTTCGAATATCCATCTTTTTTAATTTTCAAATATATTTTAAGGGTGCACAAAGGGAAAATCTTCGTAGTAAAGTCACAAAAAACTATTGGTGAAATAATTTTTCATAGTGCAGATTATTGGTTTTCACCAAAACTCATGGGGCTAAACCCATCCTTATTGGGTATGGGGAGGCTCCCATTATTGAATGTAAACTAACTAAAATTTTTGGGTGGCCATTAGGCCAAGGATCACAAATTAATACTCCATTAAAATTGTCAGAAAATTCTTATACAGTGTGCAAGAGAGGAATTTTGTGTGAGCGGAAGGTAAAGAGTGGAAGAAATAGGGAGAGAGGGTTAATGTTGTGAGTAGACTTGCAAAATTCACATACATTCACTAGAGTAGGTCCAAATTCAATTAGAAGAACACAACAATGTAAGCAATCAACAAGACTAATAAACCAGAGACACAAAGTTCTACAGATCCATTAATTAAGAAAACATAGTTCATTTTTTGTTGTACAAGATCATAATGCTTGTAAATTTGGAGATTTGAGAGAGAGAGAGAGAGTAGAAGAATGTAGACAAAGGAAATGCAAGAAATATAGGTTTATTGCTTGCAGTAGTAGTGATACAAAGCTCACCAACATATAACAATCAACAATTACCAACCTTTTGGAATGGAGAATCCATTCCAATTTATAACATTATAAAATGTATTTTCATCTTCCCCCCACATTTATTTTCACATTTCCTCATCACTTATGACCTTCCATATTCCTAGAGAATAAAATTGATTATTTTTATTATTAATGGAAAGGACTCTTACAATGTTAAGTTGAAGTTCACTTAAATGAACAAGACAAAAATAGTGAAAAATTACATTCTTAGTGAAGAATTAGAATATGGAGAGACAAGAAAGAGGAGAGAGAGAGGAGGGTTGATCAATTTGATGAAGACAAAGCCTCTGTTGATGAAGAACTTGTTGACTTGAAGCACTGTGATTACAATCTCCTTCTTCTGTGAGATATGGAAACATTCCATGGCATCGAATAAGTGTTCAAAAACACTGTTATGATATCTATATTGATATGGGAACATGATGGTCTTCTCTGGTCACAAGGTAGGAGTTAGGATATGGAGATCACCACCTTACTCATCTTGGCCTTCACAATTCACCTTCGTGACCAAAAATCAACTTCAATATGCTAAAACATTTTCATGTTTGTCTATTACTCACTGAAATATGTCGTCATCTTGTAGATATAAGGATTTCTCCCTAAATTAATTTATTTTCCTATGACCACCTGTTGGGCTAAAATGAGGTGATTGCATATTATTCCTCCTATGAGATGTGAAAATACTTCAAGGTGCTGGATGCATGTTTAAGAATGCTACTAAGTGAATTGCAACATGAAAAAATCAGATGGTTGCCATGTTCTTGTAAACATAATGATTCTCCTTGAACACAAGGTTGGAGTTGCAATATGGAGATCATCACCTTCCTCCTCCTTACCTCCTTGATCTTCACATTTCACCTTGCGACAAAGACTTCATCTAAATGGAATCAACTGTAGCATATTCAAACACCTTCTTACTCATATGTTCCTCCTTGAAATAGGTCCTTCTCATGATACAAGATTTAATTTCTAAATGAAACCCTGTGTCTTTGACCTCCTACTAGATAGAAACATTATGGTGCAATATCCTTCTTATGTGAGATGTACACACACTCCAAAGTATTAAATGAGTGTTTGGGAGCATTAGATATGATGAACATGTGACAAATTCCTGCTCTTAGAAACATGATTGTATTGAGTTGAGGCACATAGGGAGAATTGAATATGATTAAATAGCATCATTGTTTTTCACTTAGGAGGCTCAATTCATGTTTACATAGGTTGAAATACTCCATCAAGATTTTGGTTCGAGGTTTCCCATGTGTTTGGTCTCGAGCCTGTATAAAATTACTCTCAAGCTTATGTATACTTGGTCTGGAGCTTCCCAATTCATGTTAGAGACGAAGAAATGTCTTTCTTGGATGAATTCAACCATGATGACTCCCTTATGTGACAATTAGGATGAGTAAAATCATCTAACTTCTTGCATCCAAGTGTGCCATGCAGAATTAACCTTGAGACTGATGTTTTGGGTAATGAATTTGGTTCATAATGTGAAAATAAATATACAAAAATACTTTTTTGTATTCACCATTCAACACTCTACATACTTATAGGGATGTTGTTTCATATAAAATAGGAAACCTCCTACAACCACTCTCCCTAAATATGTGAGTTTGGTTTAACAACCAAACCTCACATAAACAATATAATAAACAACTTACAAGAGTGGTTACGTTTACATTTATATTTACTCCTGTAATTATCCCACTAACATAATTTTAGCACTAACATGTATTTTCCTAACATTCCCCCCTTAGTGTGAACATGGGGAAATCTCATCTTTGTACTTACACTTTCTCATGATCTGGTGATTTTCACAGGATAATCACAAACCTTATGGATGGTTTTACAAACGGTTGACCACAAACTGAGAATGGTGGTTTTACATTTAGAGTACCACAAACCAAAAAGTGATGTTTTTATAAATGGTTTACCAACAACCAAGAATGGTGGTTTGACAACCAAGAAGGGCTGATAATAGTAAATGGTACTTGGCACATCATAAGGTTTTCAAGTGATTTTTCTATAACCACATTATGATGTGCCAAGTACTATTATCAACCCTCATCACATTTCATCATAGGAAATAATATAGGAAAAAAAAATTCTCACACATTACAGACTAAAAAACTAGAAATGAAACATTGGATCATGTCCCCCCCCTCAATGTGATATGTATACTTATTCAAACAGGAACACCACTAACTGAAGCACACTGAAAATGGAACTCTAAAAACATAGCGGAAAGCACACTATTAAAATTAAAAGCATACTACAAACACACATGTCACCAAACCTTGATGTGGCCCCATCATTGGAAACTAATGAGAGTTCGATGATTGACCTCCAACCTTCATTTTCCTCCATCCTTTGGTTAATTTTTGCTAACTCATCCTGATTTAGATTTTAGGTCATTTATCTTGGATGTTGGATTCCACCGAAAATGCGTCCTGTTGTGGCCCTCAAAATTCCTCTCTTTTGAAGTCAAGTTTCGAAAATTTTGAGTCTGTACCTTGGAGTATTGTATCAGGTCAAGCCTGGCATTGTTTGTAGTTTTCCCATTCATGGAGAACAATTTTAAATTCGGGCGTAATGGTGAGGTTTCTTCCCTTCTTTTTATTTTCTTCCCGCATACGGGAATGACAGGCATATCTTCCTCATTAATTTTTACCCCATAATCCACGTGTAGTACATGGGCATCTCTGATTAGATGTAGTTTGGCCTTATTTCAAGTGATAGCAGAAGCCTCCACACGTCCAAACGAATCAACTCCAGGGGCAGGAACCAAGGGATAATCCTAAAATAAGCGCATACTTTCCACGTGTCCCAGGTTCAAAATGAAGACAAAACAAGCTCAAATCGGCTAAGTATGGAAGGTTCAGCAGACAACGCCACGTGCCTCATCGGCACAACTTCAAGAGTTAGAGCTGGGGATAGTTCTCAAACTTACGCCAATCCTCCATGTGTCCCAGGTCCAAAAAAGATAAATATCTGATCATTAAAATTGACTAAGTATGGACGGGTTGGCGGAAGTCTCCACATGCCTTAACGATGCAATTTTGGAAGTGAAATCAAAGGGTCAGTCTCTAAATAAGCGCTAGCTCACCACGTGGTCAAAGTCAATGGAGTGAAAGAGTTGGCCATTGAAAATTCCAAGACTAGTGGAAGGAGACATGCGTCATCTCGATGAAATTTTAGGAGGCGTTTCCAAAACAGAAACTCAATTGAGCACCAAGTCTCCACATGTTTAAGGGTCAACATAGGTCAAGAAGGAAATCAGCCTGAATCGGCTAAGTATAAAGGAACCAGTGAAGCTCTCCACGTGTCATCCTGGCACAGCTTCAAAGGGAAAAAAATGTAAAAGGTATCCGCAGGCCCACTCTAATCAATTCCCACCACGTGGGTGGCCCAAATTTAAAGTTGTAAAAGAAAATTGAATGGCCCATGTTTTAACGGGAAAATAATGAAATGGCTGTGTATTTAAAAATCTGGTTTTTCCACCATTAAAGTTTCTTTGCAAATCAAGAATTTGAAAGGGCACAAATGATTGGAATAAGTTGTAATTGTTTCTTGCTTTCTCTAGGAAGTTGTAACCGTCTCTTGCGAACTATATCATGGGATTTCAAAGCCATTGTAAAGGGTTGGGAATTTGGATATTCTGGAACTGTAATTTTGAATTGAAAGAAATCAATACAAAGGTTTTCCCCTTTTCTACTTTCTCTTTCCTTCTTGCTCTGATCTGTGAATCATTTAATCCTTGCATGCTTAGAAAATTTGTGTTCTAGTTTATACAATCTCAAGAACTTTGAGTCTGTGGATTTTTCCTGTTATAAATGTGAATGGTTCTACTCTATATCTCATTTGCACAATACATATAAGGGTTTTCTCTGCCATCTCTTTTCTGTGAAAGTATTTTCTTCTGCCTCCCTCCTCTCTTCAAGTCTTGTATCCTCATGTACTGATAACTTTCCAGGCATAAAACACATTTCAAGATATCAGGTAACCACCATTGAATGAAATATTCTACATTTGTACATAGGTTTTGCCCCTACTTTCAATAAGGGAACCTCTCCCATTAAAGAGGAGGGACTTGCTTGTCCCCTGACTGTGGTTTCACTCCAAGTGTAAATCTGAAACCCAACACGTCCATAACGAAAAAAATTATTTTTACAAATTTTTATGACACGAATTTTACAAATTCACTAATTTTTAGACTCTTTTGACAATAGATACTAATTTTACAAACAACTTCAATCACTACTATTACAAATAATTTTGACAAAAATAAAAAATAAAAAAGTTTAACTTATTAACATAACTACTTATTTTGAATCTCAAATGACATATGAGAAATGTATTTAAAATAAACACCGACCATATAGAATCAAATGATTATTTTGTGTTGAGAGAAAACAAAATAGGACTTTGCTTTTTTTGCTTAGATTAATGACACAAAAATTCTAAGGATAGAAGTATGACATTCAAGATGACACAAAAGCAACTACAACCTAATTATGACAATGAATTTATGATTTTATGAGTTAAAATGTTAACAAATATAAACTAAAACCATAAAAAAAAAAAACTTAAATGACCTGGATAATTTTTATAATAATAAACAAATAAATAATAAAATGACTTGGGCATCGTTAGCATGAAATACACATGGACTTACAAATGACAAGATTCCTATTGTTGCCAAATGAGTTTGTGCAAATAAGTGAATGATCTATAAACTTCTACTTTGGAACTCTACAAAAATAATTCAACTACAACACCAACAATTTTATCCTAGAAACCTTCAATGGAGGAAAACCAGATGGGAAGGGAAATTGCTCTTTCTTCCCACTTTTATTGGTCAATTATAGACTATTACAGATTACAATAAGTATGAAAAGAAAAAATGTAAACCTTCTCTCCAATTACTTTCTTTCTCTGTTTCTTAAACCTTGCTCCTACAATTCCATTCCAGCACTAAAGAATCTCTTCTCACTTGCTCTCATATTAAGAACTCAACTTCTCAATCTCTCTAGATCTTCGAATGATAATTCTCTTGCTCCTTTCATGCATTTAAAGGCCTTCCCATGTCCTCGCGTGTACTAGAGGATGTGAAAGGGCATGGAAGGGAAGAGCCACAGTTGGGCGCTTCAAATTTGTGTCCATTTGTGCTCCATTCCTATTTTCTGTTTAAAGGTTTCATAACCGTTGCCTTGATCAGACCGGCAGTTTCGATACCATTTCCCTGGCTGGGTGGCGGTTTCAAGACCGTTTCCCCTACATGGTGGTAGTTTTGAAAATGTCACTCTACACAGAGTGGTGGTTCCGTCGAGAACCTCTGTTTATCTCATTTTCTTCACTTTTATTTATTTCTCCTTCTTGGTGTTGATTGAACTGATGAAGTGGTGTGTTTTCTGGATCCCTATGGATCAGTGTAAGAGGCCGAGAGGCAAGTTGATGTGGTTGTTATATCATGGTGATCAAACGCATGTTAAAGACATCATAGCAAATCAAACGCCTGCTAGAAAATGCCATTTGTAGCTCTTAGTAGATTAGAAGAAAAGAATTATGGAATATGTACATGATTTGAGAACAAATTCGCAAGTCACAGACAAAGCGCAGATATATATTGACCAGGAACTACTCACCAATCTAGGCATGAGCTTTGGAGTTTGAAATGCAAATCACATACACCTGGAATAACATATTGGTAACCAAAAGCACAATAAACAATGCATATATTTATTTCCATAGTTGTAGGCACCAATATTGAGTGTAGTCTTCATACCTCATAACACCATTACAGTTTTTAGGTATGATACATGAGAGGTTGAATGGAGGTTTAGATTTATATTCTTCAAATATCTAGCTTATCGCTCATCTGCTACGCTTTTCTCCAAGCAAAAAAAAAAACATAGTCTATATAATAATTAAAAGACTTAATAGACTTATTCTTCTCACATTAACCATGGCGACCAAACATTGTAATGGATCTTCCCCTCAAATATTTCACAAACTCATTTTACACAAATAATCCGCAAGAAATATTGTTCCAATACCAAACAATGATTTTGGTTCAAAATGTACAACAAAAATATACAAAAATACTTTTTTATATTCACCATTGAACACTATACATATTTATAGGGAGGATGTTTCATATAAAATAGGAAAGCTCCCACAACCACTCTCCCTAAATATGTGAGTTTGGTTTAACAACTGTTGTCCTCTCAAAATTTCCCTTCTTTTGAAAGTTAGAAATTTGAAAATTTTGAGTTGAAACCTTTCAGTAATTTAACCAATTTGTAATTTATAGAATGATCTCTCCTCACCATTTCAAGGGCTTGGAACTCTAATTATTTTTTAAAAGTGTAAAAGAGTCAAAAGCTATCAATATAAGAAGATTTTCCTTTCTACTTCTATCTATGTCTATTCATTCCTTCTTATATGTCATAAATTATTGAATCTTTTATCTATTTTCACTAATAATATTTGTATTCTTGTGGATGTTATCTCTGGAACTTTGTGTCTGCAAAATAACATCTAATAGTTTTAATACGAATGATTATATTCTATATTATCCTAGTTTAGCATTTATAGGGAACTATTTTTCTATCTATGCTTCCTGAAGAGTGCTATTCTACCTTTCCCCTTCCTTATTTCTTCTGTTCTTTTGTATTGATAATCTATCTTGGATTTTAAAACACTTTCATGATATAAGATTTCCTCATTGAAATTGAAAGTTATACATTGGTGAATTTTTTTTGCTTTCAATAAGGGCACCTCTCCCATCAAAGAGGAGGGACTTTCATCCCCTGGTTGTTGCTTTCATTAAAGTCCTTTTTGACAACCAACAGTTTTTGGTGACTCCACTGGGGATTCATTTTCACCGGGTTCCAGTTTTTAAAGAACAATTTCTCGATCATTTTTTTATCTGGCGACTCTAAGGTTTACCTGTGGTAGAAGGGCTCTCAAAATTGAATATTCTTAGTTTCAACACTTGGAGCAGTAAGGCTTTCCTCTTCCTTCAAAAAGGAGAAATATAAGAACTCATTCTGTAAGCACACCACCTATTGAGGACAGAGCTTATGGGAGTGGTTTCCCTCAAGAGCAACCCAGCCTTGATCTTCATGATTTAGTTCTTGTTGGTGTTTCAGTTCCACTTCAAGCAATTTTTCTGAGGATGGCGGTTTCATTACCTTGGGGCCAACAAGTTGGGCCTCTTGCCCTCCCTCATCCCTTGCATGAGTTACCCAAGGGTAACAGAAATAACTTTCCCAAGTTCAGATGGGATGGTAATGTACATCATGATGAACACATTACAGCCTTCATATTTGCATGTGGAGTCCTTGGAGTTGAACACGAGGATGTCTCTATGAGGATTTTTGTGGAGACTTTACAGGACAATGCAGCAGATTGGTTTTATCATCTCCCCACTGGGGCCATCACCAATTAGACTACCATGAGAACTAGATTTGAGAATCGTTTCAAACCTATTGAAGATGTGAACGCTTTACTAGCCCAAATTTCTTAAATCAAGAAAGAACCATAGGATCCCATGAGATAATTTATGGCCAAGTTTAATAAGTTGATTAATAAGATCCCACAAGACATCCGACTTGTGGATCAAATTCAAAAAAAATTCTTCCTAAACGCTCAATCACCTTAAGTAAATTATGTGCTGAGAAGAGAAAATCTTGCAACTTTGGATGCTAATCAGAGATTATCCATTAGTGTTGAAGATGACCTGATCATGTCTGGTAAATTAAAAAGATATCCTTCCAAATCTAAAGCTTCTTCCTCCTCTTCCTCTACCCCTGGAGATAATGTAGATCAATTAGTACAGAAGCTTTCTAATGACCTCATTACCATCAAGAAACAATTGGCTCAGTATGCTCCTTATCAAGATGTTCTAAGGAGGAATTTTCAGCCTAGAAACCATTTGCCTTCTTCTCAGACAAGACTGGCAATTGAAGGACCACCCATCAAGGTCCCTGTTAATGAAACTTGTGAGGTTGAAGAACTTGATGATGAAGAAGTTAATGAATATTTTGAAGAACCTGAAGAATAAGCTAACAAAGAATTGGAAGAACTTGATGGATCTCAAGTTAATTTCCTTACTACTGAGGGCATTGATGAAGAAGATGATTATGACGAAGTAGTGGCAGAGATGAATAGTGAGTCATATGTTGTTATGACCCGAGAGTAGACCAATAAGAAAGAAAAAGTGATGCAGCCTGCTAAAAAATATAAGGAGTATCCTGTAACTATTCCAGTGGTGGCGAGAAGAGGATCCCATCTTCCCACTGCATCCACGCAAAAGGTTAGTTTTGTTAATTCTTCTTCTCCTACTCCTACTTCTACAACTTATTTTTCTCCGACCTCAAAACTTGATAAACCTAAGATTCCTAGTGATGATTCCCCATCCACCTCTAGATCTTTTGATATCATCGACCATCTTAAAAAGACAAAAATCTAGATTTCAAAGGCTGAGTATTATCAAACCCATCCAAAATCCTTTGCCAAAATGGTCCACTTTGTCAATTCCCATTCTAAGACTTCATCTAACACTTCTAAAGGTATTTTTCCTACTCCTTCTGCACCCCAACCAAATCTTATGGTTGTAGTCACCTCACCTAATGAGAAAATAAAAGCATTTTATGTGACCCTCATTATAGCAAGCCATAGACTTAGCAATTGTGTCATAGACTCAAGAGCTTCAGACAATGTAATGCCTACTAAAGTAGCTCATGCTTTGGGTCTTACCCTCACACGCACTATTGGTTCTTATTATTTCATGGAGAATAGGGAGGTGCCCTTAGTTGGAAGAATTAAGGATGCACAAGTAGATTTTGCTGTCTTACCTGAGAAAAAGGTTTTAGCTACTATTCTGGTAGTTGATATCCCTCCTTCATATGGCATTTTTTTGAGTAGGAACTTCTGTAAGGACGTGGGATGAGAAATTCAAATGGTTTTGTCATATGCCCTTATACCAGTCAATGGAAAGATGAAAAAGTTATTGCCTGAGAAGCAAACTGAGTATATTATGCAAAAGACAGATTATCCCAAATCACAAATACTTTATAAAGATATTGGGCATGGAAACTATATGATCATGTCATAGGATGAGGCAGAACTTCCAAAAGGAGTACTTCATAATCCTAATAGCATTTAGAATTTGGAATTTGATGGAAATTTCTCCTCAGCTGGTGTTGGGGCTGGTGTGGTATTGATATTCCCAGAGGGAAAGATTCATCCTTTCTCATTCAAACTACAGTTTGAAAATACAAATAGCACAGCAAAATATGAACCTCTCATCCTTGGACTAAATGTGGCAAAAGAGAAAGGTGTGAAGAATATTCTGGCTCGTGGAGATACGGAACTAGATGGCAAGCAAGTCAGCGACCTTTTCTAGGTAAAGAATAGAAGGTTAAAGAACTACAGGAGTCTGGTCTAGGATTCTATTGAATTCCTTGATGCCTTCTTCATCGAAGCAGTGCCAAGGGAAAAGAACACTAGGGCTGACTCTCTAGTTGTTTCAGGATCTTTGTTGATACCTCATCATGATTTTTCTCAGGATAAGTTTACCATTGAAATGATCCATAGACTAAGCGTACCAGATAACACAAATAACTGGTAGGTTTTTAATGATGATCAGCATTTTCTCTCTTTCCTGGAGCTCAGGGATAACTTTGACCAATTGTATTTTGAAGGAAGTGACAATCTGCCTCGTGAGAGTGTGTCTTCCAATGAGGAAGATGTCAAAGAGGAGACAGATCAAGATGGATGCATCAGGCTAAAAGGTAACAAGATCCCTAGAGGACTAGTAAGCTTGGAGAAATTGTTTGATAAACATGAAAGATATGTCAAGTCCAGAGCTTCCACAGGACCGCAACAGTCTGCTGAATATGAAAAGATTAACATTGGGAACTCTGTTGAACCCAAAATGGTGAATATTGGAAATTTTTGTACCCACGAGGAGAAGAAGAAGGTGGTGGATCTTTTGAAGAATTATGTTGATGTCCTTTCTTATTCATATGATGATCTGAAGGATTTTTAGCCAAAAGAAATGCAACATTTCATTCCCCTCAAACCTAGGATCAAGATTTTTAAGCAGAAGAAAAGGTAGTACAATCCAAAGATTGTTGGCACTATTTTCCAAGAAATACAGAATTTTTTGAAGGCCAAGATTATCTTTCCTATTCATCATCATTCAACATGGATTACTAATATTGTGCCTGTCAGGAAGAAAAAATGGCAAGATTCGGATCTGTGTTGATTTCAAGAATTTGAATCACGCTTCTCTGAAGGAAAATTATCCCCTATCCATGATGGGCCAAGTGTTGTAATTTGTTATGGGTGCAAAGATGTTGTCCATGTTGGACAGATTCTCAGGATATAACCAAGTAGAAGTTAACACTGCAGATCAGCACAAGACTACCTTTATCACTCCTTGGGGTACTTTTTCCTACAAGAGGATGCCCTTTGGTCTCATTAATGTTGGTGTTACCTTCCAGAGAGCTATGGATTTATCCTTTTGAATCCTTAAAGGAAAATGCATCGTTGTGCATCTAGATGATTTAACTATATTTTCCAAATCTAGGGTAGATCACTTTCAGCATCTAGAAACAGTCCTCTTGAAATGCAGAGAGCATGGAGTCTCTCTAAATCCCAAGAAATATGTATTTTGTGTCATGGAGGGAAATTTATTGGGACATGTTGTCTCCAAAGATGGAATCAAGATTGATCCTGAATGAGTTCAAGCTATTCAGCAGATTCCTCTTCCCACAAGCAAAAAGGGAGTGCACTCCTTCTTTGGTGAGATCAAATTCCTAAGGAGATTCATCCCTGACTTTGCAGAGCTGACTCTGAATATTTCTCAGATGATGAAAGGAAATCAGGCATTTGGTTTCTCCTTTGAAGGAAAGAAATCATTTGAGGGCATTAAGAAAGCTATTGCTGAGACTCCTATCTTAGCATGTCCTATCTTAGCGAAGATTTTATTATCTATTGCTATGCCACTGAGAGCACTTTGGCCAATGTGTTGACTTAGAAAGAATCATAAGATCATGAGCTCCCAATTACATTCATGAGTTATATTCTAAAAACTTGTGAGTTGAAGTAAACTATGATGGAGAAACATGCTTTTGTAGTGGTTAAAGCTGTTAAGCAGTTCCGATTTTACATTCTTAACTCTCACTCTGTTATGCTCTTGCCTGACATGACTATCAAGTATATTCTTACACAGTAGGAGTTTGGAACCAAGAGAGGAAATTGGGTAGAAAATCTTCAGGACTATGATCTCGACATCAGACCAACAAAACTAGTTCGGGGTAAAGGCCTGTGTGAACTCATTGCCAAGGGAGCTAGTCATGAAACACCTCAGGATGAAGTTGATATTCCTATTGTTCTGTTCCTTAGATCAACAGATGAATGGTATGTTGATATTGCTCACTTTCTCACCTATGGTGAATGTTCATCTCACTTAATTTCCAAGGATAAGAGAGCTATCAAGATAAGGTCAACACGGTACGTTTTATGGGAAAATGCTTTGTTCAAACAAGGAGTGGATGGAATATTCTTGAAGTGTGTTGACAAAGTACAACAGAAGAAATTTTTCTCAGCTTTCCATGGCCAAGCCTGTGGGGGTCATTTCTCATCTGCCATTATTGCTCACAAAATTCTTCGTGCAGGGTACTATTGGCCTACTTTCTTTAAGGATGCATCAAAGTGGGTCGACAAATGTGAAGCTTGTCAAACCTTTGTGGGAAGACCAAAGTTGGTTGCTTTTCCACTCAAGCCAGTTGTGATTGAAGAACCCTTTCAACAGTGGGGTTTGGATTTCATTGGAACACTCAACCCATCTTTGAGTGCAAGACATACTCATGGGTTGACTGCCACAGATTATTTCACTAAGTGGGTAGAATCCATCCCAGTTAAAAGTACCACTTCAGAGGTAGTATGTAATTTTATCAAAGAAAAAATCTTGATAATGTTTCAAGATCGTGACTGATAATACTTCAAATTTTTCTTCTGTTGAGATGATGGATTTCTGCTATGGATATGGGATTTCTCTTGCTCATTATTCATATTATTATCCTTGAGGGAATGGTCAAGTAGAATCAATAAACAAAAATTTCGTGGTCATTATAAGAAAACTTGTTAATGAATCTCAAAGAAACTGGCACAAGAAGCTCTATGATGCTCTTTTTGCAGATAGAATTACACCCAAAAGAGCAATTGGGATGTCCCCTTTTCAAGTAGTGTATGGTGTGGAAGCCCACTTACCAGTGATAGTGGAACTACCAGCTTTGCATTTGATGAAATCTATTGAGGACATCAGTTTCAGTGATTCTTTGGATAAGAGGATTATGTATCTCCATAAGCTAGATGAAGATAGGCTACAGGTTTTTGACAGAATATCTGCCCATCAGCAGAAGGTGAAATCCTTATTTGAGAAGAAAACCATATCCATAGATTTCAAAGTTAGAGACATTGTTTTGTTGTGGGATATAAGACATGAACCTAGAGGAAGCCATGGTAAGTTTGATTCTCTTTGGCTTGGTCCTTTTTAGAATCAGACACTTTGTTGGTGAAAATTATTTCTATCTTGATAACATGGATGGATCCTCCCTCCCACTTCCTTATAGTGGGTAGTACTTAAAATTTTCCAAGTCCTAGGTGAATAGGAGGTCCCTTGTATATTATGTACAGTGTGTGTTTGTTTTTTTCCTGGTCTTTGTTTTGTTGTTTGCCTTTCCTTGTTTTTGGTGTGTTGCCTTCTGTATTGTCTTGCCTTTGACTCTTTTTTCCCAATGGATAAGGAACTATTCTTCTCCCCCTGAGTATTTCTTGAGTTCTTGTCTTGCCTCATTTTTCTGATCTAGTCAAGTCATCCCCAAAAAGAGTCAGTTGTTGTCCTCTCAAAATTTCCCTTCTTTTGAAAGTTAGAAATTTGAAAATTTTGAGTTGACACCTTTCAGTAATTTAACCAATTTGTAAGTTATAGAATGATCTCTCCTCACCATTTCAAGGGGCTGGAACTCTAATTATTTTTTAAAAGTGTAAAAGAGTCAAAAGCTATCAATACAAGAAGATTTTCCTTTCTACTTCTATCTATGTCTATTCATTCCTTCTTATATGTCATAAATTATTGAATCATTTATCTATTTTCACTGAGAATATTTGTATTCTTGTGGATGTTATCTCTGGAACTTTGTGTCTGCAAAATAACCTCTAATAGTTTTAATACGATATGATTTATATTTCTATATTATCCTAGTTCAGCATTTATAGGGAACTATTTTGATATCTATGCTTCCTGAAGAGTGTTATTCTACCTTTCCCCTTCCTTAGTTCTTCTTTTCTTTTGTATTGATAATCTATCTTGGATTTTAAAACACTTTCATGATATAAGAGTTCCTCATTGAAATTGAAAGTTATACATTGGTGAATTTTTTTTTCTTTCAATAAGGGCACCTCTCCCATCAAAGAGGAGGGACTTTCATCCCCTGGTTGTTGCTTTCATTAAAGTCCTTTTTGAAAACCAACAACAACCAAACCTCACATAAAAATATAATAAATAACTTACAAGGGTGGTTACATTTATATTTGCACCCGTAATTATCCCACTAAAATAATGTTAGCACTAACATATATTTTCCTAACATTGGGAGCCTACAAATGCTTTCTCTCATGTCTGAACCATGAGATAACTTCCCAACCTTGTAATTATGGAAAAAAATAATGAAATGGGTGGAATGTGAATTGATACAAGTGATCAGACCCTGATTTCAAGACTTTTTTTTAGTAGGTTCTAACTAGGATGACCATTTTTAGTAATTTTTCCTAATTTTCACCTTTTGATGGTTTTTTCTTGTTTGCAGTGCATGAGTGCTGAGAATTCACCATTTTCATAAACTTATTGAATTTGGACATATGAAGCCTTGGACACTTACTAGTTTTATAAAAGTGTCTTCTGGATGTCATATTGTAATGAAATTGGTTTTAAAATCTTACGTTTCACTTCATGACCTTCTACTCCAGTGTTTGAGGTTTTTCTTCCACCAGAACTATGAAAATATAAAAAGGAAACCTCTAGGTCTACAAACTACAACTTGATATTGTAAATTTCATAGATCATCAATGTAAATGCTCTTATAACTAGCTTGAAAGTATTTTTGAGAGGAATGTACTGACATTGTTTGATGGAAATTAGGGGCATCATTTTGGAGATATGAGCATTCTTCGGTTTTGGGGTATGGATGTCTAGAATAAACCAAAAACATACATGTACAATAATGGAGGTTTTGGAGGGAATAACACAACTTTTGAAAGTTTAAAAATGACTAAGTATGTGAGGTGAGGGAATTAGTCATTTTTCTTGCAACTTTTAACTCATCGTTTGACCATGGAGCTTAACCAGGGTTTGAGTGTGGTTGATCTTGAGCTACACCCATGCAAGGAGGATAAATGGGACATAATGGAAAGCAAATTGTTCTTTGTACTAGATTGTGACAATTGGCATCTTATGGTTAAGTGAGAATGAGATGTGGGAGCTGGGAAATTACCTCCAGGGGCTAAACAGTTGAGATAGATTAAAACTTGAGCAATTACATGATGAGAGAGCTTACAATATATAGGAGAATGAACTCCTTAAAACAAGGATTCAACTCCAATCTTTAATCCCATAATATCCTCACATATCTCTCCTATAATCACTCCCAAACCCAACAATCTCTCTCACACAACTCCCAAATAGCTATGTGAGTTGTTTATTCAACAAACTCACAACTTATTATCCTATATTATTAATAATGAATTGATTAATAACTCATATTAATAATATTACAAACTTTTATTTTTCTCACACAAATATGATATTAATATATCAATATTAATATACATACTAACACACTAACTTACTAATGTAATATATGAATATTACATTTAACTATTACAAACAATAATGTGAGCACTAATTTCCTAACATTCACCCCCCCCCTTAGTGTGAACATGGGTGAGTTCTTTCTAGTACCTGCTCATGTTCTACAATACGATGGTTTTCAAAAGAGTACCATCAACTCCAACAGGTTTTCTAGTGGAACCATTATCCACTCTGTATGTGATTTTCTAAGAGATTCACAAACTCAAATTGGTTTTCTAGTGGACCACCAACCACTTTCATAGCAGCGTACACATTTCCCCACTCCCATTTTTACATTCAAGGGAAAATATAAGAAATATCACTCACACAGGAGCTCACTTATTACAAGAGTGAAACAGAAATAATCATCTGTCTTATTACAATACACAATCAAAATTAAACACACAAAAAAAAAAACAATGCCAAAAATTCATTTTGTGGCTCCTTCGCTTGTGACTGGCGAGATGTCACTAATTAACCTCCTTTCTCCATTGCCTCCTTCCTCCACAATGATGCTACTTACTTAGAAAATGTAGCTTTTAGGCTCATTACACAATTTTTTTTGAGTGTCGGATTCAACTGATAATGCACCCCCTGACTATGGATGTCGAGTGCAAGCAAAAATACGTCCAATTAAAAAATTACATAAATGTATTACGCACCACTTTTTTTTTTTTTTTTTCAGATCCCTGTTTTTATTTGCACTTTTCTTAAAAACTAGAAACTAGGGTTTTTTGTAAAATTTTAACAAAAAAATTTTTCCAGATATTAACTAAAAAAACCCAAAAAATTTTGTAATATTTTGAATCTGGGTTTTTTAGATACATTCAATCTATCAAACGTTTTTTTTTAAAAACAACAAAAAAATTCACTCAACTTACATGAATTTTACGCATAGATACAAGACAAATCTGAAGCTGATGTAAAACTGCAATATTGTGCATCTTGTTCTTATCTTTCCAGAAAAAAAAAAAGACATCATCATCGGATGTCATATGAGTAAACTACGTTCTTTTTACTGTGATGTGTCTGCTGGAAAATTTTCTTACGGGATTCCTTCAACCATCTTCTTCTTCTTCTTCTTCTTCTTGTAGAAGGAGAAGGAAACCTGCTCTGATACCAGATGATAAAAAAACTCCAGATTTGATGATAAAATTTAGCAACAACAATTTGAGATTAGCACATGAAAATAGGGAAAAATCCAGAGACAAATAAAATAGCGAAAATAATTGATAGATTAAAACTTGAGCAATTACATGATGAGAGAGCTTACAATATATAGGAGAATGAACTCCTTAAAACAAGGATTCAACTCCAATCTTTAATCCCATAATATCCTCACATATCTCTCCTATAATCACTCCCAAACCCAACAATCTCTCACACAACTCCCAAATAGCTATGTGAGTTGTTTATTCAACAAACTCACAACTAATACATATTATCCTATATTATTAATAATGAATTGATTAATAACTCATATTAATAATATATTACAAACTTTTATTTTTCTCACACAAATATGATATACCTTGGGGATAGTTAAGGCTCAAAATCCCACTCATGCCACTTTTAAGATGTTGATGCCACCCACCAAGTCTCAATCGGGACACCGAGAGTGATTTTTCCACCTCAAGAGTATGGAGGAATATTTTGGGGTCAAACCTTATAAGATTTTTACTCCAAATAATCTTTTGAGATAACAATTATCAAGAGCCAATTATTCCTGAAATTTCATGTTTTGGGCCTATTTCATTCTTGACTAGAAGGGGCAGTTGTTGTATCTTGGTTTTTCACATAAAATATTTGAGTTTTGGAGAAAAAATTATGTGCCCATAATGTAGAGGGTTCCAAGATATTTATGTTGATTATTTTTTTCCTCATAACTCCTTCCAGAACTCCCAGAATCATCAGCCTCGACAAATTGGCTTTCACCATTGGATCCTTCATTCCATGTGCCCAAAATGACCCGGTCTTGTTCAAGTTGTTCCTGTTATCAAATTTTATCACAAAATTTCCCTAAATTACCTTGGACATCTTTAATTTTCTTGAACACCACCCTTAGATGATTTGAATCTTCCCTGTAGACTTCCGAAGGGAGTTTACCAACTGTAAAATGGTAAAAATGACCCCTTTTAGGCCTGTGAAGGAAGTTGCTTTCCATAAAATCATAGTGACCTCTTCAAGAACCTTAGGCATTCATCCCTACACATTTAAACACACTTTAAAATATTCTTAGCACATTCCTTTGAGTCAAGATGAGTGTGAGACTGAGGATAGACTGGCCAGAGGAAGGATTTATAATGACCAAGAGGGAAAATTTTCAAGTGGGGGCTTAGTTTTCATGTCCAAAATTTTCAATTTTACATGCTATACATTTAGCATGACAACACAATGTATGTTAAATTATCACATGGATCAATCCTTGATGAATCTTTATCCCATTTGTCACTTTGCAAACAATTTTCTACCAACAAGGTTTTGACCTGAACCAATTTACTTTCTGTAACCTTTTGCTTAATATAAGAAATTTTGAGCCCAAGACTAAGGATTATGAGATCCTCATGTCCCAAATAGATATATCATTGTCTCTTGATGAAATATCCAATTTTAATTCCTCAAAATATTTTTACACAAAAAATAATTTGATCGACCTTCATATTTAAGAAATGTTAAATTAAATGAATTTACCTATTGTATGCAACAATGTATAGCATGTACAAGTGTAGACACCAATTTTTCGTATCCCCTGTCCCTCAAACCACATTCGCTCCCTGTTGTCATCATTTATACATACATACCTCTCTCCCCATTCAAATCCCCCTTTCCCTCCTAAATTCAATTTATCCCCTTAATCATTATTTCCTACCTTGATCCCATCCTAATTATATCCCTAATTTATCTTCCATTTTCATCCTTAATTAAATCTAAACCTTCATCTAATTCATTTATTCTCCCTAAATGCTCCATTTTATCCTCCCTAGGCCCTCATCTAATAATTTTATCTCCCCTTTTCCTTTATTTAATTTTTTCCACCTTTCACCTATCCTTTTATCTTCCCTAGGCGACCTTAGCTCAACCTTATTACCCGAAACCATAATTTGCCCTCTTTAGGACCATTTTTCCTCGATTTGGGCATCATCCCACTACTCAAATCAAGGGTTCGTTGTAGTCACCGGTGACCCATCTAGGTCATCGTCAACCTTATAAGTACACCCATACCCCTCATTTTCCCAGGATGTAACTTTGGAGACTTCAAGCTTTCTTGTGATCTTTCCTTCATTTATTTCTCATCTTTACAGTTGTTATCACTATTTTGGAGCTATCTTGGAGATATTTTACATCACTCTTGGAGATTTGGAGTCCTTTTTATCTCTTGCATGCTTGGATCCACCATTGGATTTCATCACCTATTATTTATCAACTCTTTTTACAGGTCCAACAGTCATCTCAGAGTCATAACTCTGTGTTTCCTATATTCATTCCCATCTACAATATCCATATTTTTCCATCAAACCCTAGGTCACCCCCAATCACTATCGACCCTACCTGGTCTTCATTGACCCAGTTCTCATTTTTTTGTTTTTCCGTCATTCAGGTTACAAGTGTAGACACTTAAAATCGATATCTATAACTTCATTCACCCGCGTGCACATATTTAATTGTTAATTTAATTTAATCAAATGCCATTCCAATCCTCATTAATTAATTAGGTGACATTAATTAATTAATGATTTTAATATCTCACATGTCCAATCAACCCATCCACATTAATTTGTATTAATTAATTGATTCATATTAATTAATTAATCATTTAAATTCTCATTTCCCTAACCAAACTTCTAATTGGAATTTTTTATCCAATGCATAAATCCCCTTGTTTTTATAACTTTTATCCTATCTATTTTTATGCCCTAATCATCTTAAATTCATCCCCAAGCAATCAAATCCCACCTAATGCTTTAAAGCACTTGCACAATCTTTAAAAACACCAAAATCAGAAAATCATGCCCATTGGGGAAACTTTACCCGTAGTTGGCGGTGACCCATCCTAGTCGTCATCGACCCTCTTTAAAACCAAGTGTTTTCTTTCCATTATGCATCAAGGAGCATCAGAGGAAATCAAAAATCAATCAAGCAAGCAATCAATTAGATGCATGTAACCTTCCTCGTGCCTAAGCAGTTCTAAGACATCCACATATCTCTTGGACATTCCTTCAGTGTCCTAGTAATTCTCACGATCATCATTCATGAGATCTTCTTATCGTTATTACATTATCTTGATCATATTATTGTATATTTTCTTCTATTAATGTCTTGTAGGTATAGAGAAGCTTCGGAAACACTCAACAGCTTTCTCTCATAGCTCCCTTTTCTTGCAGGTTGCCATTTTCATCTTTTTATCCTCAGCTTCATACATCTCTGATACAGTCATCATCGATCCCCCCTGGTTTTCATCGACTAGTGTCCTATTTATTCAATAACCTATCTAAATCCTCCTTTCTTTCATTTATCCTACTTCTCTTCTTCTGGTTCACTCTTGCAGACCCCCTTACAGTAGCTACAAGTCCTCATCAGCTTCAGATCACTCTCCGACCTTGCAGGTCTTCATATCTTAGCTATATATCCACATCCATCTTCCCAGGTCATCATTAACCTTCCTATGCATAGTCTGGGTCGGCATCGACCCAGACCAGGTAACACTTATTTCATAGTTATTGTAATCTAACTAGTTTTAGATCAATTTCTGTCATTTTCCAGATTCAGTACTACTTATGTTTCTACATGCTCTTGCTTTATCTCATCCTTATCTAAACAAATGGGGGTTGACATCCACCAAGGAAGTCAAAATCTTCTTGTAACCTGCTTAGTCAGGAAACCCCCACATCTATCTATCTAATCAAAATCTTGTTTTTAGTCTATCTTATTTATAGGTCTTGTACAGCAGCAATAATCCATCATTTAGCACCCGTATATCACATCCAAGGTAACATAAACCCTCCAAAATTTCTGAGTTGCTAATTTATTTAGTAGCTAGTGCATTAACTTCATTACGAATAAGAAATTTTGACAAAATTCTTGGCACACCCGGTGGGACAGCCTTTAGGTGATCTCTTTCTTTTCTATATTCTATTTTTTATACTAACACTACAGCGTGAGGCTACTCTTTATTTCTTACTCGTGTTGGGTTTGTGGCTTGGATTGTTCATCACCCAAAAGTGTAGATAAATAGGAAAAGCACTATCCAGGTATTCCTCTTTTCCCTATTTTCTCCTTTTGCATTGTACTTTCCCTTCCTGTCTGTGTTCTCATCGAAAATAACACTTCATTTTGGCTTAAAAATTACCCTTCTTTTCTGCATCCTGCTTGCTCACATAGTCTAAGTAGGGTTTCAATATTCTACATTTCACATTTATCACACACAACCTAAACCTCACGAATCAATTAACACATGAAAATATTCCTTTCCTAGTAGACTTATTGGGATTTGATCACCCAACAAGGAAGCATCCTCAGACATTCCCTAGCCACAACTTACCTGAAACCAAACATAGCTCACCTTCTCCTAGGTCCTTTGATATCCATCCCCCTTTTCTTTTCACATATTTTAATCAAAACATAAAAGGAATTTTTTTCTTGATTTGTCTGTTTAATAATGGAAGCAAAATTTTCCTCGAGAAGTTCTCAACAGTCCACCATAACCTCATCCAAGACCATTGGTTTCTTCTATACCTTCCTCCAGCCCCATCTATGATTATCTCCGTTGCAGGCCCTCTGTTTCTCAATCACAGTCGACCCTATATCCCCTTCACCTTTATCTCCATCACCTTACATCATTCCTACTTCTACCCCACCATATTTTTCACCATTACCTCGTACCCTTCTTAGGTCATCTGACATCACCATACCCAATTCACTTATGAATATTCCTCATGAGAACCCTATCCGCAACTTCCTCCTTTGTAGGTATAAATCAGTAGATTATGACATATCCCCTTCATCTGACATACATGTCTCACCTAGGTACATGCCTTATGAGCCTCGTGTATCATATTTTCTAGTTCTTGCCTCATCCCCATCATCTTATCATGATCCTACTTATCACCATGCTCCTGCATCCCCCCAAGCAAGCCCATCTTCATCACATGACATCTTCAGACAACCATTTCCTAATCCCCCACCAGCAATTTCATCTTCATCTTCTACATCACATCATTTTGACCCATTCTCAATCAACATCATACATCAGATTCATCCCTCCACGTCTATTTTATCCAATTCCTATCTATTCCCATAAAAAACATTACACCCTTGGCCCCATCAAACATTATTTCCATGTCCACCATATCCAAGGTTACCCTATCTACTTCCCTTACTTTTACCACTTCTCTTACGTCCACATCAAGTTCTAATCTTGTCACATCTACATTCGCCTTAGCCGCAACTACCTCTACATCCACACTTGTCACTACACTTACATTGACATCATTATCACATATTTCTCTACCCATGCCCATATCACCTAACACTGTACATACCCCAACATCTCTACCACCTATCTCCTTGCTTATGACCACCTTGTCTCCCCCATCTACACCTAGTGTCTAGACATCTACCATTCCCGCATCCACATCTATTACCACATATCCTCAATCCACCTATATGCCTCTTGAGGCACCCAAGACAAACATAGTTGACACTCATGCCTCTTCCATCCCTATCCTAACCCATTCTCCATCTACACCATCTCACATAGACCTCATTAACCGCATCATCCAAAAACCTCTCATTATTTCCACACCCACATCTATCCCATCTCCTTCATTCAACCCTACTTCATCATCTACATTTATTCCACCTTTTCCGGTCATACCATCTTTAGAATCTATACTGGCTCCACTTTCCATACTTCCCACACCTACCACATCAACCATCATGACCACATACCCATTATCTCCTTCTTCATCCACACCACCTACATCATTCGAGAAATATTGGAGAGTGCTTTAACTCGCAGCCACCATAGGTGATCCTCCTGTTTCATCTATGCAACCTGACCTTCCCACATCGAACCAATCCTCATCCTCCTTAGAACAAATCCTGCCAAAATTACTTCCGATATCCACCACAACATCACCTTCTTATCCACGTGTCAAAATATGTTTCATCCCTGCCAAAGGCACTCCTCAACCATCCAAATCCAAAAACCTTGGCATCCTTCCACAAATATCCCTTGAGCATCCTCATAAGAAGATCGACATTCCTCCAATCAAGACCAAATCTACATCCTCTATCTTGGGGCCACATCCATCCATCTTAGGACCCCCTCCTCCATCACGAGTAGACAACCAATCAAAATATAAACAATTTGACTCTCTCCTAGGGCCAACTCCTTCCTCCAGAACACTTCCACCTATCCATCCTAGATCATCCACCATGGTGTCTTCTAGACCACCTAGGCCTTGGCATAATCCACCTTCATCCTCCTCATCCACACCATCTCATAGGACCTCTCCTGGTACATACATTGAATCATATGCAGAGGTCCTCCAACATCTACTTCAGACTTCTGCCATCATGCTCCCACCTATCAGGGCCTTTGACCCAAGCCATCTGAAGCCCTCATGGTTTAATTCCCACTGCATCTGTGCCTATCATCATACTTTAGGTCATGACACTAAGCATTGTAAGGCCCTTCAGACCATCATCCACAATCTTATTGAGTGAGAGGATCTCCTTGACAAGTCTCCTTCTCCATCTACCACCTCATCCATATCCCATCCAACGCCTCTTATCATTCCTCCATCCATTCAACCTCTTCATCTGCCCACATCATCTTCTATTATCCCTCCTTCACACATTATTCCTCCTGATGAGGGTCCTCCTTTATTCATTGATTTTGTTTTCCTCACTACACCATCATCCTCATATTTATCGACATCCACCATCCTATCCACATCCCTTTTGTTGGGGGAACCTCTCCCACTATTTTTCATCTTCAGCATCTTTCTTCTCATCTTCATCGATTCATCCTCCTACATTAGGGGGACTTCTTTCTAAGACTTATCTATTTACATATTAGCTCCTTTCCTCATTTGACATCATCCTATATCATCTAGCTCTCTTTATCCGATATCACCTTTTATATTCTCTTCCTACAACCACTTTTATGGCCATATATGTGTTTCCCTTTGGGAACACCATGGATTTTTCTAAAATCCACCGTTATGGCGCATATTTCTTGATTCATATTTAATTCATCACATCTGACCATCCATTCATCTTAGAAATGTATCTATCTCTCCCTTAATGAGTAACACTTACTCTTATCCCCACTTGTTGACATCGGTGGCCTCGCAATTTTATCATAATGTCACCACTCTAGAAAGGAGCCAATGTGGAAATTTTTCCCTTAACTGACCATCATTACACCATATGGGTAAACTCCCTTGATGGGAAGTGGAACTGCTTAGCACACTGAATTTATGACCATTCTATTGTTATCACATTTACCAATGCTTTTAGTCATATCCTAGATCATTCCTCCATATTAGCCCTTTCCATCTCTCATGGTAATGATTTGGAACTATGTGGTCTTTGTTCATCACTTCCTAGATGTGACCTTAAATATGGGCACCACGGCTCTTCCCATAGCATATTCCTTATGGACAGGTTCTCCCCTTTGGTGAGAACTCCACAATCATTACATCCATCACCCTCTTATTCACCTATTGGAACCATGTAAAGGGTCCAGGGGTGTCTCTTGTACATCTTTATCCCCTCCTAAGTGGTCTACTTAGCTAGTCCTAGCTCTCCCCCATGTAAAATAAAAATTCATGGATGCTTAAATAAAAAATCAAAGTTATCAAAAATAGACTGATCCCTCGAAGGATAGTTTTTTCATGTAAAAAAAGAAAAAAAAAGAATCAGAAAGCATAAAATCAAATCAAAATCAAAATCAAAAGGAAATAGACCAATCCCTCGAAGGACGACTATCATTTATTCTTGTCATCTATATATTGTATAAATTAGACCATACCCTCAAAGGATGGCTACTCCTTATGGAATTTGAAGGCTTCCCGCATTGATCAACCTTCCATTTTATTAGCATCCTAAGAAATCTTCCCGCATTGATCATCTTTCTTCTAGCAGACTTCCTGCATTGATCAGTTTTCTCTTTCCCCTTCCCAGAGCTGGGGCATAGTTTAGGGAACACCACTTTTGGAGAACCCTCTTTCCTCTATACAAGTACATCTCAAACCCCTTTTGTCATGTCGACATTAGGTTTATGAGATCATCTCATCCATTACTTATGATCTTTGAAATGACTAACTATCGTTGGTTATTTGCTAACATCTGCTTTGGTCACATGTGCCTTGTGTTACCCAGATCTCCTCCTTGTTTACCTCCAATGTAGTTAGAGGCATATTTTCCTCACATGTTTCCTCACTATAACATAGTGTTGTTTGCACTATAGGTTGCCACCATTACGAGGAATTTTAATCCTAATCACATATATCTTGCAGTTCATCTTTCTTCATCTCGATCACCTATATGTTATTTATCTATCTTACAACACATTTGTCCTTACTTACATCCATCATTAATCACATCCATTTTCAATTTTTCACATTTTATCCATATACATTCCAATCATCATCATCAAATTTAAACATAAAACATATAATCTTAATCCTCACATCACACATTTATATCATCACATATCAAGCTAAAATAACCATCTAATCATAAATTTATTTCACCATCATTATCACATCTAATCTAAACAACCATCATTATCACATCTATTCTAAGAAACCATCATTATCACATAAAATCCAAAAATCATCATCACATCAAAATTAAAATCCATCGCATCACATAATAAACACATGATAATCCACGACAAAATCATATGTGTGTGTGTGTGTGTGTATGTATGTATCCACGTATGTAAATATCATGTATATGTATATATGTATGTCATATATATATATATCAAAAGAGTATCAGTACATCACGGCCATCTAGGGGGCTCCCTCAAAGTATAAATGTTATCAAAATCGGTAAAATGCATGTCTAAAACTCTCATACCATCTTCACCAGGGGAAGGTATAGCACCTGAACCCTATGTGCCATCACCACCCTCTTGGATGCCCTCCTCTCAATGTGCTGAGCTACACTCGATGTACTCCTCGATGGCCCAACTCCACCTGTTTCCTGCCTCTAGAGATGCTCCTAGTATCTCAACATCTGAGGTAGCTTATGGATCACAATATCCTCATAATATTTGGCCTCAGAGGGAAATCCTAAGTATATATCCATCCCAATCATACCAAGGGGAGCCATATTTCCTGATCTATGTGGTGTTTCCTAAACACTAATGGCCGACTCTGTCACTACAATAGTAGCCAAATCTCCAAACTGGGCCCTGTAGGCCTCCCTCTACTTACAGTAACAATCTCTCCTGAGTGACCACATCTCTCTACTACAAGGTTGTATCTCTCTCTACTCTCATTTGATCAAGCTTGATGCACAAGCATGCCACCTTTGTAGCCTCTCCTACTCCGTCTCCACCACCTCCTGGAGCCGCCTCAACCTCAACCTCCATCTCCTCTATCTCTTCCTATCCTCCCTCCTCAACCACCCGAGCTGCCCATTTTTTCATGTGTCAATTGGAGTATCCTACTCCTACTCCAACATCATCATCATCATCATCCCATGGCACATCCTCTTCCTCTAATGGGTCTACCATAGCAGGACTCGGAAGCTCCCTATCTAGCTCCTCCCTCCTATACAAAATATGATCACAAGGCACTTTCTGGACGACTCCAAAATGTTATCTTACTCTATCAAATTGTATGGCCTCGATCATCTTCAAATGTCTCCCTTACACCCATCTCATCCTCCTCATCCCCACTACCTCCACATCCATGCCAGGCCATGCGGGGAAATCCCTATACGGCCGCCACCTAACTTGATCAACATCTAACTCTGCAAGCTGATTTATGTACCAATCCACCCCTCTCTCACCCTTCTCTGAAGTCCTAATCGTCCCTCCATCTCAAAAATCCCACCTACCAACTGAATTATGGTCTCCTGTGACCCATGGAAGCCCTGTTGGCCTAATCATTGCAATACTGCTCATAAGCCCAATAGTATAACAAGAAGCCTACATCCAACCCTAATCTCCTACCCGCCCTGTATCTATATAGCTCATGATAAAATTGAGCTAACAAGGTGTTCCCAAATGAAAACATTATCTAGCAGTCCACAATATCAGCCACTACACTGGATAATTCCCATGGAAACCAAGCTCCTTATGAGTCTGGAAAATCATAGCAAGACACTGCCATCATCACCATGCAAATCAATTAGTCGTGTATCACCCCAGCCTCGTATCTCAACTCATACACAAAGGCCCCTGAAGAAAACCTGATCTATGGTGCATCAACTCCAAATAATCATGTCAAAACTACCAATATTTCATTGCTAGTAATGGGAACTACCTACTCCCCTTGTATCAGTAGCCTGAGAATCTGATACACATCCTCCAGGGTGATAGTCATCTCCCCTGTCCTGAACCAAAATGTACATGTATGTTTATCCCACATATTAACCAAAGCAATCATAAGCCCCACATCCTGTGGGATCCTTTGGTAATGTCTAAATCCTCCTATTCCAACTGTAGATAGATGATCCCACTCAGAATCTGTCACATCCCCTCTAATCTGCTCATATGGAGATGGCACCCGATCTCTCAAATACAAGGTATCTCTAGCCTACAATCACAAACAAAGCATGCATGCATTAGACCTATAATCCAAACTTCCATCCAAAGTGCATTAAATTTTATCTAAATCCACTTTTTATCCAATCTAACCCTAGTCGACGCCGACCCAGGTCAGTTTGATGCGTATTCGGGCTAGTCGACATGCCCTACGGCCTAGTCGACGTCGACCCATCTGGGTTTCTACCAACCACCCCTGGCATTATCCATTTTTTACAAAAAAAATGCAAAAATTAAATAAAACATGAAATTAAATAAAAAACAAGTATGGGTTTTACTACTCACCATCCGCTGCACCCTTTGGCGCTTCCTCACAGCTCCAGCAGCCTCCATCTCTCAATTTTCACTTTAATTGCTCACTTTTTCTCTCATCAACAAGTTACGCGTGAAAATGAGCATTGTCAGCCAACCCTTATGCTTATATAGCCCACCGAACCTATTTTCCTTCGACCCCCTTTAGTCGTCATCGATTGGCCTTAGTCGTCATTGACTGGCCTTAACAGTAACCATTTTGGGCTTTCCCTCTCATCCTCGCACTCCATCCCTTTGGGAATTCTTCACAAATTCCATGGTTGTGGCCATAATTATTTCCCTTCCAAGAATTTTAATCCAATCGCAAAGTCCATTGTTTTGGCCATATTTATCTATCTCCCCTTCGGGCATATACACTCTTCCAAGGTCCCATTGGGCCACACTTATCCCTCTCTCGAGCATACTTTCTTTTCGAAGTCCACTTTTGTGGCCATCTCTTTATTTCCTTCAAGGCATGTTAATCATATTTATTCCCTAAGTCCACCTTTTGTGGCTATAATCACTCCTCTTTTGGGCATTTCATTTTATAATCTGTGCATGAAGTCCTTTTGAGGCCATGATCATTTTCCCCTTTAGGCATCACATTCATTATATCAAGTCCACTTTTGTGGCCATATTCGTGCCTTTCCTTGGGGCACCATTATTTTTCATCAAATTCCACCTTTGTGGCCATACATTTCCCCTCTTGGGGCATACCTTTTTTCTTTTTTTTCCTTTGCAACCATACCTTTTCCCCACTTGGGGCATATTTTCATTTCCTTTTTTTTCCTGTGCGACCATACTTTCCCCCTTTGGGACATATTACTTCATCACTCACTTTTTCATTTTTCCTTATCAGGCCTCTTTTTTGTTTCCCATTAGACACCATATCATTTATCCTCATCCTGTATGGATGCATACCTTTCCACTTAATTCCTCGTGTATGAAGGATTTTGCATATAGTTGCGCATACTTTGATGACTTTCCTATGACCTGTTGGTCATCCCGGCCCGCATCCATACTGCAGTGGTCTTCACCCACTCACTGGTCCGTAGAATGATGTAGCCCATCTCTGTTGAGACCGCAATTGTCCTCTACCGATGTGATATTGGAGTCACCACCATAGTTTTTTATCCATAATACTGCATCCTTTTTTCCTGGGGCATCTTTCCTTGGTTATGTTTTCACCCATATTTTCATCATCCACCCACCCTTTTTCATCTACCTTTTTTCAAATGCGTCATCGATTTCCTTGACGCCATTGATCCCCTGTTTGAGGGGGAGATTATAATCAATCCTTTATCCTCATCCAACAATTTTTTTATCTCAAGGCTTACTAGCGCAAACCACTCAAAAAAGGGGCAAAATGTAGACACCTAAAATCGGTATCTATGCCTTCATTCACCCACGTGCACATATTTAATTTTTAATTTAATTTAATCAAATTCCCATCTAATCCCCATTAATTAAGTGACATTAATTAATTAATCATTTCAATATCTCACATGCCCAATTAACCCATCCATATTAATCTTTATTAATTAATTAATTCATGTTAATTAATTAATTATTTAAATTCTCATTGCCCTAACCAACCTTATAATTAGGATGCTTTTGTCCTATGTATAACTCACATTGCTTTTATAGATTTTATCCTATCTATTTTTATGCCCTAATCATCTTAAATTCATCCCCAAGCAATCAAATCCCGCCTAATTCTTTAAAGCACTCGCACAATCTTTAAAAACACCAAAATCCCAACTAAAATCAGAAAATCATGCCCATTGGGGAAACTTTCCATATAGTCAGTGGTGACCCAGTCCAATTTTCATCGACCCTCTTTAAAACCAAGTGTTTTCTTTCCATTATGCATCAAGGAGCATCAAAGGAAATCAAAAATCAATCAAGCAAGCAAGCAATCATATGCATGCAATTTTCCTCATTTTTTAGCAGTTCTGAGACATCCACAGACCTCTTGGACATTCCCTCAGCATCCTGGTATCACTCACGATCATCATTCGTGAGATCTTCTTATTGTTATCACATTAAATTTATCATATTATCATATATGCTCTACTTCTAACATCTTGTAGGTACATATTAGCTTCAAAAACACTCAGTAGCCTTCTCCCACAGCTCCATTTGTTTGCAGGTTGCCATTTTCATCTTCTTATCCTCGGCTTCATACCTCTCTAATACAGTCATCATTGGTCCCCCCTGGTCATCGTCAACCAGGGTTTTTCTTATCCAATAACCTATCTAAATCCTCCTTTCTTCCATTTATCCCATTTCTCTACTACTGGTTCACTCCTGCAGACCCCCTTATAGCAACTACAGGTCCTCATCAGCTTCAAATCACTCTCAGACCTTGTAAATCTACATATCTCAACTAAATATCCAGATCCATCTTCCTAGGTCGCCATCAACCTACCTGTGCATAGTTTGGGTCGTGATAAACCCAGACTAGGTAACACTTATTTCACAGTTATTGTAATCTAACTAGCTTTAGATCAATTTCTGTCATTTTCCATATTTAGTACTACTTTTGTTTCTGCATACTCTTTCTTTATCTCATACTTATCTAAAAAAACTGGGGTTGACATCCGCTAAGGAAGTCAAAACTTCTTAGAACTACTTAGTCGAGCAACCCCCACATCTATCTATCTAATAAAAATCATTTCCATTATTGTTTTTAGGTTTTGTAGCAACAATAATCCATCATTCAGCACCTATATCGCATCTAAGGTAACATAAACCATCCTTCATTTCCAAGTGGCTAATTTCTTTAGTAGCTAGTGCATTAACTTCATTACGAATGAGAAATTTATATAACCAGTCATCCCTTTTCTAATCCCACATCCTTCTACATCCACCAATCTTGTCATTTTGCACGCTTCCAGCTCCAGATCCCGACTTCATCAGATCTAGTCACTACCAACCCAGTCCAGTCATTGTCAAACCTGTCAAGCAATTTTCATATTTTATTCATTTTTTTGCATCCTTTCTGGCATATCTAGATCTAGATCTTCTTGCAATGTTCATGTTCCATCTCAGTTTAGATCAGCTCCATATTAGGCTTCATGAGGCCTTTCAGGTCATCTTTTGCATCTTCTTCCTACACTACCCCATTCTCCGTTGACTGGGCTCTGGAGTCTCTGGTCGTCGTCGACCCACCCAGGTTTGGTTTGGTTTACATGAACTTAGATCAGATATCTATTTTACCTCTTTTTTATATATCATCTTTTCTGTTTTAGTTCAGTTATCTGATACATCCCATCTATCAATCATTTTTATCTATCTTTATCGCAATGTGGGTTGACATCCATCCTAGGAATTTTTTACTTCTCGGGACTAGCATCGTCAGTAAACCCCCAATCTATCTACTAATCCATTTTTCATGTTGAGTTCTCTTTCTTGTGCATGTCATCTAGCTTGGTGAGGAGTTTTCTCTTTTGCACTCGTATTCATCATCATTCCATCCAAAGGTACCTTAAACCCTATCATATTTAGAGTTGTTTGTTTTCTTGTTATGATTTCACTAATCTGAAATAGGTGTGAGGAAAAAAATTCAACATTCTGGCATGTCTGGTGGGACCCACCCTTATTTTATGAGTCTTTTCATTTGTCTTTCATTTCCATTTTCTTTTATCCATCGTCTACTAACCTCGCAGGTGGGAGCATTTCTTGCTTGGTTACATGTTTTGGTTTCTTTTCTTGGATTGATTTTCTTGCTTTAAAAATAAACATAAAAAGGAAAAGCATTATCCAGGTATTCCCCATTTTTCTCTATTTGCTCTTTTTGCATCGTTTTTCCTTTCCTTGCTTGATTTTCTTCATCGAACATAACATTTATTTTGAATCTAAAAAGAACCTTCATATTTGCTTGGCAATCTAGTATAATTAGGAGATTAACTCTTTGCATACAACTTTATCACACACATCTAAAACACACACATCAAAGCTACACATCTTAAACATCTCCTTCCAGGTGAAACTATTGGGATTTCATCACCCAATAGGAAATTTTTCGCGGTGTTTTGGTCGCGTTACAAATTTTTTGGCTATCATTATATTAGCTAAGCACTCGACACCCTTATCGTTGTGGTGTGTGACGTGTAAGGGTAGGCCCTAATATCAGGCCCCATACCTGTAGTCATCACAAATTCATGTCTTAGGTACCTTTCGGTATATCGAGGACTCCATCCAAAACTACCTGAAACCATCCATAGGTTGGCCATTTCCTAGGCTCCCTTCAAGCCCATTTTTCTTTTCTTTTCACATCTTTAATATTCAAGATAATCAAAACTATGTTGCATGATTTGTTTGAAGTAATTAAAAATCAGCATAGTTTATTATATTATTGTTTGTTTCATGTATGGAGAATGGATCAGAGTTGTTGCTGAGAATAGACAGAATAATTAATAATATTCAAAACAATCCATCTTCTTTACATTACATACAACCATATATATAGGAAATAGCCTTCATAAATTATAGGAAGTAGTTATAGCAACTCTCCAACCTACCTATGTGAGTTGTTAAAACTCACTCATTCATATTTGTGATAAGTTGTTTTATATAACTATATAAAAAATTACTAACACCTTTACTAATTCAAAATTACATGATAATAATTATTAATTTGTAAATATTATTTACCGACATACATGGAGCACTAACCCATATTTCCTAACATTCCCCCTAGTGCGAACATGGGGAAAACCTTTCTTTGTACTTGCACATTCTCATGATTTGGTGATTTTCACAGGATGATCACAAACCTCAAGGATGGTTTTGCAAACAGTTGACCACAAACCGAGAATGGTGGTTTTACATTTAGAGTACAACAAACCACAAGGTGATCGTTTTGCAAATGGTTTACTAACAACCAAGAATGGTGGTTTTGCAATTGATTTACCACAAACCACAAATAAAGGTTTTCAAGTGGTTTACCTACAACCACAGCATGATGTGTCAAGTACTATTATCAGCCCTCATCACATTTCACTGCAGGGAATAACATAGGAAATTATGTTGAATTCTATTGCTCATACACACATAGAAAATTCTGACATAATGGAAATGGAACATTGGATCATGTCCCCCCCTCAATGTGAAATTTCAACTTATTCAAACAGGAACATTGCAAACAGGAACACTAAAAGTGGCACTCTGAAAAAAAACACGGCGGAAAACACACTGCAAAAAATGAAAGCACATTGCAAACACACATGTCACCAAACCTTCATGCGGCCCCATCGTTGTCAACTGACGAGAAGTTGTTGATTGACCTACAACCTTTGTTTTCCTCCCTAATCAAGTTAATGACTGTGTTACCTCAGCGAAATGTGACCATGAAGATCAAAAACACGCCTTAAATAGACGTCGGATTCCACCAAAAATGTGTCCGTAAGGAAAAAAAAACAAATTTCGGACTTTTACAATGACCGACTCTTGACAAAAAAATACATTTGAGTTTTATTTTCGACTCTTTTAACAACACTTACAACAACGATGATGACTCTATTAAACAAACATGACTTTTGACAAACATAAAAAATCTAAAGACTTTGGCAATGAAAATATGTAATGATTTGTTTAGATATAAGACTAATGACAATTAACACTAATGTTAACTCTTTAAAACATAAGACACGTTTTACCTATAAGGCTATAACCAAATATAATCTAAATGCATTATTATTAACTCAAAAATGTGAAAACCTATGATTGTATGCATACGTGTAACATGATAATTATATGCATACGTGTAACATGATAGACCAGTAAGGCCTATTGTAGCAGTCGAATCCGAATGGTTAAAGAACCGCATGGTTATAGCAATATATTGTTGAACTAATGAATGCAAATGAAAACCGAAGAAAATCCAATGAAGAATGTAGCCTATTGACAAGTGGATCATTCACCGAAGCTTGAAAAATGGCTTCATTTATATCTGCACACCTTGCACATAGCAGGATGTTTTGCCACTATTGAATGCAACTGTTAGACGATGTAATGCATGCTTAGTCAAATTGGAGGCATTTTTTTACAATTATATATGTCAAATGACAGATTTATAAGAAGATCCAACTCTCCAAACCAATGGTTGAGACTACGGTGAGAAAGGAGATAAGTTTTCCAAGCGAAGATCAGGACACTGATTTAAATGTTGACGTCCGAGAATGATGTGAGCAGAAATATGGATTTTTAGGCAGATCCTTCATAACGTTGTTCCTTATTGAAATGTCAGGTGTGTGGCAATAATGTACAATGTTTAATACACAGCTGACAGACAACCTCGTAGATAACAGATCCTTCGGCCAAGGCATTAATAGATATGTAGCCAACAGATCCAACCACGTACAAAATGTATAACATTGTTATAGACACTAGATGTGAGAGCCATGTCTTACAAGCATGGCAGTGATATGATGCAGTGTAAAACTCGACCAAGGCCTTTAATGGTCTCTCATCAATGATTCATAGCTCGCTTCGATACATACAACCATCTTCGCTATTGTGGAGAACGGATCAAAGCTATTGTGGAGAATAGACAGAATAATTAATAATATTCAGTACAATCCATCTTCTTTACATTACATACAACCATATATATAGGAAATAGCCTTCCTAAATTATAGGAAGTAGCTATAAAAACTCTCCAACCTCCTTATGTGAGTTGTTAAAACTCACACACCCGTATTTGTTATAAGTTGTTTTATATAACAACTATATAATAAATTACTAACACATTTACTAATTCAAAATTACATGATAATAATTACTGATGTAATTGTTATTTACCCACATACATGTAGCACTAACTCATATTTCCTAACATCATGCCTATTATTACACATTCCCAAGTAACAAAAATGGAACAAACCCTATCATCTAACAACATTCTTATTTCTACTACTGCCTCCCAACAAACTTCCACCATTTCTATCATTTCTTCCACCCCTTTGGTCACCTCTTCCACAGTTGCTCAACCTATCCCCTCAATTCCCTCTCTTCAAGATTCCTAAGATATCCCACCTAATACTCATGTCTAAATCAACCCTTTCCTCTATCACCATTCGGTCCCATCTAAACTGGCCACACCCCCATCTACTGCCTCTTTTTTGGAATTTTGGGCCTCCTATCATCCCTCGTGGATGTGCGGAATTCTAAGAGCTTCTTGATGCTAATCTAGTTGTTCTTCATGATTACCTTCTTCGCAAATCTAGGAACCTCCCTCTTAATGGACCCCCCATTCAAAAAATTTACGCTTATGATTTCCATCCTAAACCCACTCAAGTCCTCACATCACAACTCGTCATATTCTTCCCTGGAGCTATGAATGAACTTTCCATGGTGCAACATGAGTCTGGTCCTCACCAATCTTCCTCAATCCCTCACAATCACTAAACCACTCAATTGGTGGTCCCCATTCCCCCTAGCTTGTCTCACATTAACACTACTATCATATATTATATCTCTATCACCTTTTCATCCACCATTGTTACTAGTGCTCCTATCTAATCATCACAAGAGTCTCATTTGTTTCCTCCTCCATCTGAACAACATAACCCAATTTTACGCCTTATTTCCACTTCCCATGTTTATGAGAATGCAATCACTTCACAACCCCATCCTTCTTAATCAACCCAAACCCATCAACCTCCTCTTCCAATTGTTTTTGGTTACCAATCACTCTACTCAAACATCTCAACCACCCATTACCTACATTCCAACTCATTCCATCCCAAACCAATCTAATGTCCCCATCACTCAACAATCAACTCGATCTCATCAATCTTATCACACCCCTATCTCTCAAAAACAACCTATATCCCAATCCATTCAATCACATCCATTCAATTACATTCCCCCTTATCAACCACTTCCACCAACACCTACGCATCTTCAAACATATCAACCCCTTTCACAACCTAGCCCATCTACTTCATATATTCCACAACCACATCCTTCAACTTCTCATCCATATATAGCTAAATATCCCATGCATGCATTATTAAGTAGGATGGCCAATCTTGAAGCCGATACATTGGGATAAATTTGTAATGAACCTATCAATCCATCAGTCCCCATAAAGCCTTATCCCCCACATTGGGAGATCTCAAAATTCTCTAAGTTCAATAACATGGAGGATCCCCACAACATCTTCATACCTTTAGGCACACATGTTATCTCATTTCCCATGATCAAGACCTTATGCTTCGTACATTCCCTGTTTCATTGGTCGGTCCCGCGTTGGATTGGTACAATGACATCCCACAACACTCATTATTTTCTTTCACTCAACTCATGTAATTATTCCTAGAACACTTTTCAATCAACATTGCTTATAATATCACCATCACAGACATCTATTCCATTAGACAATTTGATGATGATTCTATCGTAGATTTCATCACACGATGGCATGGCAAAATCAACCAATTATCATTATCTCTTCTATATAATGAATTAATCAAAATTTTATCACGGTCTTGTGCGAATCATATTTCCTTTTCTCTTTAAATACAATCATTCCAAACCTTTGAAGAGGCATTTACCATGGCTCATAAACTCAAACTCTATGCCCTTGAACAAGGCCACCTCAAACTTCAATCAAATAAACCCAAGCCTGAATTTACCAATTCTTCCACGCATGGTGACAAATCTAAGAATGCCACTAATGCCATCATGGTCAAATGTTCCTCGACATGTACCTCTCATACATAACCTCTACAAAGAGCTCCTAGACCACCTCCTAACTATAACCCTCTTGGGGAATCTTACAGTTCTATATTCGACAAGTTAATGGTATTTCATTTTTTTCGACTTCCCCCCTTCCAACCTTTTGATCAATCACGACCTAAACCAGCATGGTATCGTGAGGAGCATTATTGTAAGTATTATCAAGTCTATGGTCATGACATTTAGAATTGTCGCACTTTTAAATACCTTATCCAAAAACTCCTAGACTGTGGTGACCTCCAAGTGGATAATCCTAACGCACCACCTAATCAACCCCTCGACGTATTCAAACAACCTTTTCCCAATCATCTATCAAATAATCAAACTCCACCCCCCACATCATAGACACCTAATGCCCATATAATAAATACCATAAATCAAGAATCAATACTATCACCTACATCCATCATCTCTTCATCCATTGCACCCATGCCTATTTCAGACTCTTCTCCCATGCCCATAACCTCCATCAACATCTACACCTATCCCTACACCTATCATATCAACATCGACTATGTCCACAACTACCACATCCACATTTATCCTAATTACACCCACTTCCCCGTCCATATCTTCCACATCCTCACATATCACATCTAGTCCTTCACCTATATCTACCCCAACACCTACCTTAATAACTTCATCACACATTCCTACATCCACACCCACTTCTACATCAATCAAATCTACTATTATGACCATACACACATCAACATCTGAATCTATTTCCACATCCATACCATCTCTCGAAACATCTACTATGCTTACATCCCCACTAAACATAGCTACAAATGATACTCTCTCCCCATCTACAAGTCCAATCATTTCTCCACCAACAAACCCTAGACCTATACAATATATGACCCCTCTTGATCTCGTCAAATGCATCATACAAAAACCACTTCACCTCCAATATCCATCTCTACAACACAATCTTCATTACCTGATGATGCCTCTACAGACCCCCCCAGTTAAGATCGTCATCAATCCTGCCATAGAAAATTTCTCATAACCAAAGTCTACGAACCTTGGCATTCCCATTAGAAAATCCCTCACACATCCACACAAAAATTTGGAGCTCCCTCCTCCCAAGGCTAACCCTCCTAAGCAATCTATTGTCACATAATCACTCTTAGAAGCATCTCCATCCATCTTAGAGCCTATCCCTTCATCCAAGACCCCCATTATCAATAAATCCAAACAGCCTAACCTTTCTTCCAAATATGGTCTCCCTTTAAAACCATCCACATCCCCTATTATCAATTCAGAATCCAAGCCATATAAGTCACCAATCATCAAAACTGAAACCAAGACACAATCACCTTCTTCTCCTTCTAAATCCAAGACAATTAAAGGTTCTCATAAAGCCTCGTTGAAGAAAACCATCCTTCTTACGTTCATCTGTCATTCTCAAAACCACTCCATCTATAACTTCTCCTTCTAAAACACCCATCGGTTCTTACAAAAAAATCTTCCAACGTCTACTTAAATCATTTACAATTACCCTTACCCCCATTAAGGCTTTTGATTGACATGTCCCAATACCTTTATGGTTTGATTCTAATCTCATTTGTGTATATCATCATGCTCCAGGGCATGATACCAAACATTGTAAGGCCCTCCAAAATATTATCCATAATCTTATCAAAGAGGATGACCTTCTCATCGAAGGGGATCCCCCTTTTCCAATAACTAATCCCACTTCGTTGTCCCAATCTTCATCTACTAAGACTTCTAAATATTCTCATTCATCTAGAACCTTCATTGGAATACCTCCTCCAAACACTACTTCACCCAAAGAAGGTCCTCCTCTCTTTATAAATTTCATTTTTATCACCACTCGTTCTCATCCCCATGAATTTCAAGGACCTTCTCCATCTAAACTAAAGGTTGTTGTCACCGTTGAACAAAGCATTATGAAACAACTTCATCAAGGCCCCGTTAAGATGTCACTCTATGATCTCGTTAAAATCTCCCCCAATCATAGGCAAGGTCTAATTGAATCTCTCAAACGTATCCCTACCCCTAGCAATGAGACTCAGCCATTTTTAGCTCTTGTTGGAGCACTTGCTTCTTCTATCACCATATATTTTGACAATACTGAAATTCCTGACATATGACCCAAAGAACATGACCTTCCCCTTTTCATCATTGTACATATCAATGACACATTCATTCGTTGTTCCATGATAGACAATGGAGCTATCATAAAACATCATCTCATTCCACACCTTTGATCAACTCAAGCTCCCTAATTCCATTATTTCCCAATCACCTGCGGTTCTTTGTGCATTCAATGATGATGTTGCTCCTGCTTTGGGCATAATTATTATTCCTATCTGTGTGGGTGAAAAAATCCTCCATGAGGTCTTCTATATTGTAGAATGGGAGTTCCAATATAATTTCTTACTTGGACGACCATGGATTCGTGACATGTGTTGCATTCCTTCCACGCTTTATCAATGCATCAAATATGAACATGAGGGGAAAATCCTAACTCTCCCCATGGACACTCCTCTATTCAAAGCATGACACATAACTTATCATCTTAATGACGTGCTTCTTTCCAAACAAGATTCTTCCATAGCATCCACTAGCTCATTTGTCTCCACATCTAAATTGTTAGGAAATTACATTATTAGTGCTCCATTAAAGTAATTAGTGTTGTTGTATAATGAGTTATACATGATTTACATGAATAATGGTTGTTATAACCACACATGTAAATAGTTTGAGGGAGTTGGAGGAGTTATTAAACCAACATCCCTAATTATAGTTGTTGTATTTCCTATATATATATATAACATGTTCCGCATAAATATGAAATCAAGTTTTTGTGTTTAATCTGTTGATATACCAAGATTCGGTATCATATCTGGTTAATATGAAGAGTAGAAAAGATTATTAGAACAAGGCCAGTTGAAAATGAGAGTCTAATAATATTACTCGTATGAAATATTTTAGCACATTCATGATCATATTTTCCTGTGTGCTATTTGTTCTTGATCATAATAACATGTCATTGTAGCATCAACTTTTGCATATATGCTCACTGTGAGAAAATAGTAGAATCTATTCTAGTTCACTAATTTTTTTATCCTAGGATTAATGAAGCATAGGGTTATTGGTCATTTACTATACGTTGGATTTTTTAGAGTATACAAGACATCCTAGTTGCAGTAAATGTATATGCCCAGTTGTATCGACACGTATTGTGTAGTTGCATCAAGTTAGAGAGATGTAAATCTTTCCATTGGGATTTGTTCGAGTCTACTAGATCCAATCCCAGTTGTAACTATGTGCTCTTGGAGAGTAGGCATTAGAGCGTAGATTTATTGTAATCATTCATATCCATTTGTTGATCTAGAAAATTATAGTGACATGCATTAATATTTCCATTGCTCCACATTGGACTCACCTCTGTCGAAACCCGATCTCGATCTCCAAGCATCCTTCCGAACTCATCTCGATCCAAATGACTATATTTTGTAGGACGTAGTTTCTAGTGCATGGAATCACACTATCGAGCTTCATATGTGTTTTTCTGCATAGATAAGAACACAATTGATAGTTTGTGATCAACATGGCTCCTTCTATTCCAAGTGGCACCAGCAATGGTGTCTTCATGTATCTATTTTTAAAAACCACTACATCATCTCCATCTGGACACCATTCATCATGCAATTCTACTAAGTCTTAAGCTCAACGTTGATAGTATAGTCAAGTTGTGGTAAGTCACTCTACTATTGTCAAGACTTTTTAATTTATTTTCCTTTGTTTAATGAGTTAAGATTTGCTTTATATGATTGAATAGCCTACCCATGAAATACCATTTATTTAGTTCCTCATAAAAGTAAAAATTAGTGTGTTTTTCATCGTTGTCTAGTTGGAAAAAGACTATGCTTGTTTAATAATAGGTTTTATTTTTCGTCTTTGATGGTCATGGTTCTAAAGTTTATATCACAATAGTGTCTTGTCCATTATTGTAAAAATGTTAAAGTCTAGAGTTATTTTTAGTGTCTTTGAGTGCCATTAAAAAATGTCAAAAAATGTTATTTTAGGATTGTCATAATTGTCCAATCAAGTGTCAACAGTGAAAATTTTGTGTGTAGTCAAATTGTCAAATTGTCAAAAATTGCAAAAAATAAAAAAATTAAAATTGCCTTACGGATGCATTTTCGGTGTTACCCAAAATCCTGACAACTAATGAACCTCTCAAGTCAAATATGTTGAGTTAGCATCATGATACTAGAGGATGGATGCATAGGATGATGGAGGACAAACAGATTCCTCTTTTCAGTCACCAATGACGGGGCCGCTTCAGTTGCGGTGACATCTGTGTAGTATGAGTATGTGCTTATCTGTTTTGCAATGTGTTTCTTTGCAGTGTTCCTGTTGCATTATGTATATTGTGTATACTGGAAAATGGTTGTATAGGATAGCAGATAACTACAGTGACCCTCTAATTATGATGATCCTTTAACTACCATACTTCATTGGAAGATGATCGGTCAGTGAATACGTTCATTGGCGATTATGTGCAGCGAGATCCAGACGATAGGATGCAACACAATATAATTTTCCGTTTATGTCTTCATATTTGGAAATTCACATTGTGGGGGGAATAATAACCAATGTACCATTCCCATTCTGTGCCAAAATGGCTAAAGTCAAGGGCAGCTTCCAGTGGTACTAACAGTTATCTATGTTGTTCGAGATCAAGTGGCAGCGATCAACAACAGTGGCTACAACTAAGAACATTTTGATTCTTAGAGGTGGAAATGTGAAATCTTTCCAGTATGTGTTCTATTGTTTAGTTTTGTGAGTTGTGCTTCCTATATTATTCCCTGTAGTGAGATATTGATGAGGGCTAAAAATAACACGTGGCACATCATGATGTTGTTTTTGGTAAACCACTTGAATGACCATGGATTTGTGTCATGTGTTGCATTCCTTTCATGCTTCATCGATGCATCAAATATGAACATGACGAGAAAATCCTAACTCTCGCAGTGGAGTTCCAATATAATTTCTTACTTGGACGACCATGGATTCGTGTCATGCATTGTGTTCCTTCCACACTTCATCGATGCATCAAATATGAACATGAGGGGAAATCCTAACTCTCCCCATGGACACTCCTCTATTCAAAGCATGACACATGATTTATCATCCTAACGATGTGCTTCTTCCTAAACAAGATTATTCCATAACATCCACTAGCTCATATGTCTCTGTATCTAAACTTCCCAATGGTGACTCCTTAAACAAAAAGATGGATTGGCTCTGGCTGGGGGAGTATCATCTTCTCACGCTTAATGTTTTTCCTACACCTCATAGACTTGGCAGACCCGATAAAGCTCAAATGTATCAATCTGATGTCGGGAATGTCATTTCCTTTAGTCCACCTAATCTTCACACTAATATCATCTATGGTGGCATCAATTTTCCTTCCTCCCATGTTAACTCTCAACCACACACCAAGCCTTACACCAATGGCTTTGAATTTCTTAAAAAAAATCCTTTTTCTCACACTTATCTTTATCACTACACATGGAAAGGATTTCGAATGGGGCGCTATGAACAAGGCATACATGACCTCATCATTGACCACTCTTGCAAGCCCCATGAGAAGATCTGATTGGGTTTTAAGAAACATCCTACCAAATCTCTCGCACCTTCTTCATCCTCATCTTTCATGATCATTGATCCCCTATATTCTCCATCCCATGAGGTTATGGATACAGATGACACCATGTCTATCTTCTCTATATTTTTTTTTAATCTCCAAAATTACTTTGGGATCAGTCACTTATCAATTTGAAGGTGAAACTAGGTCCCTCCCTCTTCAATTTTTGGATATTGTAGAGGAAGATTCCCCTACCATTGAAATTCTTCAATGTACCGAAGATGAATCCATCATTTCTTATATGGGGACAGAATATTCCTATCTTCATAAGACATTACCATTAGATGCATCCACCCTTCTTAATGAATCCACCATCGACATCAACATAGCGACTCTGTAGGATCCCCACATCCTCAAAGTGGGTCAATCCATTTATACAAAGAACTTGAATCTTTCACCACATTCCTTTCTAGACATAGCCAAGCCTTCGCATGGTTGTACGCTAACATTCTGGGCCTTGATACTTCCATCATTGTCCATAACATCATTACCTTTCCTAACGCTAAGTTGGTTAAGCAGAATCTTCTCCACATGCATCCTCGAGTCTCCCTCCTTACTAAAGAGGAGATGCAATGCCTCTTTTCTGCCAATTTCATCATCCCTATCGACTATCCACAATGGGTTTCCAACATTATACATGTTTCCAAAGCCTTTGGAAAGCTCTACATCTGTACTGACTTTTGAGATCTGAATCTTTCTTGCCCTAAAAATGATTTCCCTCTTCCTAATATTGACCAACTAGTGGACCTTATCATTGGTCATGAGATTCTCTCTCTTATGGATGGATTTTTTGGGTACAATCAAATTTTCAATTCCCGAGAGGACCGACACAAGATCTCCTTCATCACCCCTTGGGGAACCTTTTGTTATCGCGTCATGCCCTTCAGTCTAAAAATGTTAAAGCTACCTATCAGTGCACTATGACTTACATCTTCCATAATCTCATCCATAAGACTATAAAGGACTATGTTGATGACCTCTTGGATAAATATAAGCATCAACGCGATCACCTTTATTTCCTTGAAATCCTTTATCATTACCTTATCCACTTCTTCCTTTGTCTCAACCCAACCAAGTTTTTTTTATTATTAACTAGTAAGCTTCGTGGATTCATCATTTCTATTAGGGGTATTGAAGTTGACTCCACCAAAATCAAAGCCATCCTAGAGATGCCCCCTCCTTATAATCTAAAGCAGCTTTACAGTCTTTAAGGATGACTCCAATTAGTTCACCGTTTCATCTCATAACTTTCTGGCCGTTGCCAACCTTTTCACCATTTTCTTTGCAAAGATATTGACTTTCACTGGGATGAAAATTTCCAAAAATCCTTTAATGATCTCAAGCATTATCTTCTATCATTGCATGTGCTTACCCCTCCACACGAGGGAGGCATTTTTATCTCTACATATCTTCCACTGATCATACTTTGGGTGTCATGTCGGCACATCACGATGACCAGGGTAGGGAGCAGGTCATTTATTGCATGAGTCACACCCTTCATGATTATGATACTCGTTACATTGAAGCTAAAAATTTGTGTCGCACCATTTTCTTTTCCACTTCTAAACTTTTTCATTAGCTCCTTAATCATAAATATTTTGTCATCACGAGCTTTCATCTTCTTAAAATTATGAATTCTAAGCCTTATCATATTGATCGCATCACTCGATGGCTCATGCTCATGACAAATTTTGACCTAGAGTTCATCTCTAAAAAACCCATCAAGGGTCAGGCCATTGTTGATCAATTAACTGAGGCCCCTCTTTCTGAAAATCATCCTCCTCATGACCAATTTCTAAATGAATCTATCAACACTATTAATTAGGATTTCTCTCCCCTTAAGATGATGCTTTTCTTTTATGGATCTAAGTTTTGGCAAGGGGTAGGTGCTGGTGTCATTATCATTCCTCCTTGGGACACTCCCATCCCTATTTCCTATAATATTAACTTTGAATGCACAAAAAATATAGATTAATATGAATCCCTCATCTTAGGTCTTCAAACTTCTATTTTACTTGGTGTCCAAATCCTTGACATCTATGGGGATTCTTAGCTCATCATTAACCAAGTCAAGGGAATCTATCAATGCAAAAATGTAAACCTCCAAAAATATAATGATGTCATCAACTTCCTTCATGATGCCTTTAACATATACACCTTTCAAACCATCCCTCGTTCATCTAGTAGTTTTGCAGATACTATGGCTTCTCTCGCATCTCTTATCCCATGGACTATGGAGGAATCTAAACTCTCTATTATCATTCATCCCATTGATAAACTGGCTCACCTTAGGGAGCTCCCTCACGTCAAACTTGTTGAATCTAGTGCTTCTGATCTTTGGTATTCTCAAATATTTGACTACCTTTCTCAATCCATCATCCCCTCCGACATTTTTAAAAATGGTAGGAGGTCATTTCTTCAATGTGCTAACCACTATGTCATCCTTAGCGGCATCCTCTACAGATGTGGGTTTGACGGTATCCTTCTTCGATGCCTAAAATCCTCTGAATCTCTTCACACCATCCAAGAAGTCCATGATAGTATCTGTGGCAGACATTTTAGTGGTTTGGATATTTCCAAGCGTGTTCTTCACATGGGTTATTATTGGACCTCTCTCAACCAAGACTGTTGTGACTAAGTCAAGAAATTTGTAAAATGTTAGCAGCATTCTAATCTCATCCGCATTCCTAGCCAGGCCTTACAGCTATCTCAGAACCTTTGGCCTTTCTCATAATAGGGTCTTGACCTCATTGGCCTCATCAATATTTTTTCTTCTCAACATCGTCATTCCATCATCACCACTATTGAGTATTTTACCAAATAGGTGGAAGCCATTCCACTCGCATCAACCAAAGCTTACTAGATCATCAATTTCATCTATCAACACATCATTTTCCACTTCGGTGTCCCTCAAAATGTTGTCTTCATTTATATGCCCAAAATCCAATGCGTGTCGGCACTTCATCCAAATAGATCTGAATGCTCACCCAAAGTGTACGAAGCTAGCAGGTCCCTCTTTGATACTATCTTACCAAGGGTGTTAGCATGTATGTCCATAATAACCACAATCAAAGTATGTATCCCATCATAATAACCAGATCCATGAGCTCAATTTGGAAAAACACATAATAAGGAAACATATTAGATCAAATCACTATTACAGTCAGATTTATAATATAATAACCATGAAAAGAGACATCAACAACCAATACCCATCAACAAAGATCTATTATATTAATTCATCATAAAACAAAGTAGTTGAATACACCATACATATCATCACAAAGTTATGCACTCAAACATACCATCATCATAACTCTGTTACACTCAAAAACATACGTTATCTCTAAACCATGTAAATCAATACATATATATATATATATATATGGGGTGAGGACTTTCCCTTCACCACCCATGCACTTCTAAAAATAGGTTGCATTCTTAAAACAGTCATGTGTCACTACAAGGATAAATAACAAAGCATGCAAGCTTCACCTAATAAGAAATCATCTATGATTAACTCTAGATCTAATCCTATTATTAGCTCTAATTCTGCATGACTCTTGATCTTCCACTTGTTCCCAAAATAGCCTTTGTGTAGCCTCGAAGTCTTCATATCTTGATCCATTATGTGTTCTGCACTCTAACCTATCTTTAGCCTGATCCATGCAAAATGGATAAGTCCAGACCTTTCTCTTTCTGGGTGTGAAACCTCAAGGCACAATTTTTTCAACCCTTCGTGCCTATACATGTGCCCCCTTATTTTGTACCACTATCATATGCACCTTTGATACTTAGGTAATATTTCACCTAGCCAACATTACCCCACACTAACATCATTGCTACCCTCAACAATGGTTACTCACACCTTATCTCTCTAAAGAATTAAAGAATTAAGAATAACTTAACAGAATCAATGAATGTAAGAATGAGAGAAATAATATAGTTCATCACCCAACGCACTCTTCTACATTTGGCAGTAATAATTTAGGGTATTCTAACTCATTCCAATCACTCAGTCCCTTCTTTGCCTTTTTTGGTATCTCCCCAAGCACAGCTTGCATTTCATTCATTGTCATATCTTCACCCTTGTGCTTCATCACCCTTATTACATTTGCTAAACATGAAACCATTCCATCCATTACATCCATTCTTCTTGATATTAGTTTCCCAAGTTCTTTTATTCTCTCCTTGTGAGGATCTCGGGTTGTTGTGAGTGCATCACACTTTTGTGCTAGCAATATAAACCTCTCCTCACATCCTAGAGTCTCATTTTTCTTTGTGACAAGGACCTAATTTTCTTCAAATAATTTCCTTGTTTTAATGATCCACTCTGGATCTTCACACATATTCAATACCAAGTCTACCTTCTTAAATTCTTCCTTAATTATTTATAGTAGGGGATCATATTCAACTATGTGGTGTGTCACCTACTTCTTGGTTCTTTACAACTCCATGACAAAATTCTTCAGCTTCTTTGCATCTTGTTCTTCCACAGTCGGCACATGTACTAGATTTTCATCTGATAACAAATGAGAAAATAGTGCAATGTGGAGGGAAATGTCCCAGATATCTTTTCTTCATACTGTGGCCACGCCTGCAAAATTTCTTCTCCAATCTCCTTGGCCGTATCTAGAATTGTACATGCCTTCACCTCTGTTTTCTATTTTTCCTCTATTAAGCATTGGACTTCCCCTTCCTTGTCCTTTTTATCCTCAAGCAAAGTTCTCAAGGTAGTCACTTTATCAACATACCGGTGCATGACCTCTACAGCTATTTTTGTCAATGCATTACTCACTTGATCATCAGAGAACTTCGTGGGCTTGATTGTGATATGTCTCGAGTGTGGAGCCTTATTCATTATTCATGTGGCATATGACTCCTTGCATACATCAAACTCAGAATCATCTATGTGATTCTGCATACTCCAAGAAATTTGTTTCCTGGTGTGTGCGTTTGCCATATAAGGGTCTATTAGCTCCCATCCATACAATTGTGCATACATCAAACTCAAGCTCATCCATGTGAGTCTGCATACTCATAGATAGTTTTTGGTGTGTGCGTTCACCATATAAGGTTCCATTAGCTCCCATCCATATAATTGTTTCAAGGCAAAAGTGCTTTAGAACCTTGTGCAAATAATCTTCGTTGGGTCATTGATGTAGCCAAGGTCTGGTGTTTGCACCATCTCTTCTTCCTTTTTTACTGGCATGCTCACCTTTTTTTCCTATGTTCTAATTCCTTTTTTATTCTCCTCTCCAATTTCACCCTCTAGTCCACCAGTAGTTTTTTCAATATTATCTTCCTTCTATGTATCCCCTCCAGCATAGATCTCTTCCTCGTGCTCATTTTTACTCATGCTAAGGACGTCTATATTAAATTGTAGTTTCTCACTGCCAATCCCTTCATCTTCTCAAACTTCCAAGCTAGGTGTGGAAACATTATTTTGTGTGTCCCCATCTGATGACTTCTCTTCATCACTTTGTTGGCATGGTGTCCTAGTAGGTGTTGTCATTGATGCAAAACAACATTAATGACAAAGTGAATGTTTTAGGATGATGTCATGATGTTTTATGTGATGCTAACATGATGGTTCAAATGTTTATCAGTTGCTACAGTGGGATTCAATGAGGTGTGCTTGCTCTAGCAAGCTCATACATGTGCCTAGGAGGTGTAGCTTAATAGTGTGAGCTCATTTTTGCATGATGGATGGCATGATTTGATGGTTCTTGATCATTCATAGTAGTGGTATGGTGCATGTATAGATGGTTCACTTGGTTACAGTTGCTCATTGGGAGCAGGTATGATTGTTTGGAGGTGTGATAGAGTGGATTGGATCCATTTGAGCTCTTAGAAGTATGTTATCAGGTGTATTATCACATATGAGGTATGTTTGGGTCATTTTCAGTGGTTTCATGTTTATTTATTGCATTATTTCAGTTGGCCCTAGTTGTTACTATGAGGATCTAGCATGCAAGCAAAGGTAAGTCTTAGTGACTGGAGATATTGGGATATGGTGTTATCATTATGATGATTGGAGATGTTATATGGATGAATAATGATTCTCTCAGAAAAATTTCAGGTGCCCATGATGTGAAATTTGTAAGATATGACTGATTTTGTGAGATAGTGTGAAAAACAAGGGAAAATATAGCTTGAAGTGCAACTTCAAATGCTCATTGTGAATAGTGTGATTTGCATGGGACCTTGTGTATTTCAAGGATGATTATAAGGTGAGTTTATAAGGTTCATATAAATAATGAGGTCATTTTATTTTCATGTTTTTATGAATGAATGTTAAGAAGGTAAAGAGGTCTAAAACCCTAATTAAACCCTAACTAGGAGCAGTTGGTAGAAAGTAAAGTATTGTGACTCAGTTTTTATTGGTTCATAAAAAAAGTGATGATTTTATGTTGTATATGACTTAGTTATCTTTACGTAAATGTATGGTTGACGTCATGTTGATACGTGGGCCCCACCTAAAAATAGCAGTTTCTAGAGAAGAAGGTTTTAGGACAAGATGGTCCAAAGGAGTAGCATGCAAAATTGATGGTACATGATTATCGGGAGTGTTTATTGATGTAAATGGATGTTTTAGGGAAATTTAATGCAGGTTCATGGTGTTTTGAGGTCAAACAGGTTGACTGGTCAAAGGGCAGTTTTGGGATCTCAAATAGCAGGGTTTAGTAAAATGGCCATAACTTGAGCTACAAGTGAATTTTTGAGATGATTAAAGTTGTGTTGGAAATTAGATTCAGATATATTTTCATTTATATATGGATTTCCTGCATGATGATGTCATTTGATAGGATCTCTAGGTCATTCTTTGAGCTAGAATATTTTTGGAAGTTCAAGACAATCTATTTTGGTGAAAGTTTGATGTTGTTTGAAGCATGATATTGATTGGTTGATGCTTCATATCACCTATTGTAATGTGAAGAGGGATTAAATTTTCATCCAATGAATCAATTTATAGGTCTTGAATGTATTTATTAATGATTTTATGAGGTAACCTTTGGAAACATCCTTTTTGGCAGGTTGATCTGGTGAAATCAAATGTTGTTGTGGTTTGAAGTGAAGGATGTTTCATGACTTATAAATTTCTTAGAATTTTTCTACAGGTTATTAAATTTCCATTTATTGGTCACATGGCATGGTTTGGTTCATAATAAGTAATTTGGTGGCAATATGAAGTTTCCAGGGTTTTGAAGGGTGTAGGAAACAACAGTTTTGAGAAATACAAAGAGCATTGGGCCCATTAAACGAAATAATTTGATTGGTTGATATTAATTGTGACCATGTATGATGTTTAAATGTTAATTTAAACATGTGTGGTGATTTATGGGTCATGAATAAGGATGGTTTTGAAGTAAGGGCATTTTTATCTTTGTGCCCATGGGGTTTTGAGCCAATTTTGGCACATAAAATGATGGTTTAAGCTAGGCCGACCTACTTGGGTCATTTTTGGCTATTATGATTTGAATTTAGAATGTTTCTATGATGCATGGGTCGAGCCAAAAGAGTAAAATGTTTGAGTTTGAATTTGAGCCTTGGAGAGGCTATAAAAGTGAAGATATGGGCTTATTGTTTCTAGCTTTTGGAAAAACCCTTTTATCTTCTTTTGAAGAACCCTTTTTCTGTAAAAAAAAACCATTTGGGCCTAGCCAAAAACACCTAGAATATCATTCTAGGACAGCTTTTTGGTTGAGTTTTCATGAGGATAATTTGAGCAAGTGCAAAGTTGGTGTTGTTTCTTTGAGAGTGAGTTGGAGAAGGAGGGAATATTTGGATGCTTGAGTTTGGATGCTATCTTCATAGCATGTTGATGTTATTTACAGGTTTCTAAGGATTTTTCAGATCTGATCTTGAAGGTTTAAGACATTCTCATAGTTGTATTTCTTCATATGTATTCATGAGACATTGATTGTCTTGAGAGCACTTTGTTGTATCTTGTGATCTGATCATTGTTGAAGACACTACTTTTGTGATCTGATTTGAGAATATATATATATATGTGTGGATCTGATTTTATATATATATAATAATATGTGTCTTTGAGATCATATTATGTTCTTTACATTGAGTTTACTTCATTGAAAAGGTTGTATGCTTTGATGTGTTGTATATGAGCATGTGTGGTTAGGGTTTGAAGCACAAGTGTGGAAAAGGTTTTATTGGGGACTGATTCACCCCTCCCCTCATTCCTTGTCACCTCCAATAATTGGTATCAGAGCAGGCCCTTGGAAGTAGCCTAACAAGCTAGAGGGATATCTTTGGTGACAAGATGACACCTCTATCATTGGAGACAATTCAGATTAATACCTTCATGATAAGGAGATGGGTAGGTGAGAATGGTGACCATATTTACAAGTTGGTTAGATATCATGATGAAATATTCAAGGTTCCTAAAGAATCAACTTGAGGAGGCCCAAGCTGAGTTTAAGATCAAGAGAGAATAGTGTCTCAAACATGAGACTGAAAAAGAGGAATTGAAGAAATAGCTTGATCCAAGCATGACAAGAGGAAAGAAACAAAGGTATTATCCCTTCAAGAGAGCTCATAAAATATGAATAAGGATGTTGGAAAAACAAAAGGCAATATGGTGATAGGACAGACCTAGGCTTCAATGAGTATTCATCCAAAAAGAATAAAGAATAATCAAGTCAAGGATCAAACGAAAGCAAGAAACCAAGAAAGGGAGAGATTTCAAGGCTTCCACCTCCTAGAACATCACCTATCAGGCAGCCAAATGCATATAGGTATGGTGTTTTTCATGGTAATTGTTACAAATGTGGTGATTATGGACATAGGGCTAGTTTTTGTATTCCTAAGGTTGAAAATAAGGATGATGGAAAAGGAAAGGAACATTGTGAAGAAAGAAGGAAGAGGAATGTCAAGACAAGAAGGAGCAAAAATTAGGTCAAAAATATGGAGCTAAATGCTATCATTGTCGTGAAAATGGGCATATTGCAAAGTATTACACAAATGGACCATCAAACATAAGAAGGTATGTAAGCACATTCAAAGGGTATTGATATGCTTGCAATGGATATGGTCATAGAGATTATGAGTGAAAAGAAAGGCAAGTGGAATGCTTTAGGTGCCACAAGATAGGGCACATTGCAAGGTTTTGTAATGGAAGGTCAGTTGAAGAAAGAGACTCAAAGACCTAAGCCACAAGCTCAAGCATACAAAAAGAAGGAAGAAGCTAGTCAAAGTGCTCAAGATGTTTCCAAGGATGTGACTGAGAAAAAGGAAAGATCTACTGCAAAAAATGTGGAATCAGATAAAGAGGAAACATTAAGGTCAAAGAAAAAGTCTTGAGACCTACTTAGGTCTCTCATCAAGCTCCTCCATGGTGACATATGCCTCTATTAGGCTTCATAGAGGTGTATAGGTGCAAATGAAGTTTTGGAGTGAGGGGGAGTTGTCTTTGTCAGTGTGTGTCTTCTTCTTAATGATAAGGTATGTCATTCAGTATCTCTAAGTATGTTTTCATGTTTCTATTCGGTAGTTCTTATGTAAGAAGTCATGTTCTCAGCTCTATGGTCATTGAATGTACAAGTATAAATCCCTTAAGGTCTATATTTACATCATTATGATGTGTGGTCAGTTTGAGATGTTTGTGAATGTTCATGAGTTCTCTTGATGTATTACAAGGAGTGTAAGTTGTTTTGAACTCCTCAAGAGTGTGTTCATTTTGTTGGTGACATTGTTTGACAATATTGTGTGTGTGTGTGATCTATGGAGAACATAGTGTCAAGTTTGTGTCTTACTGATATCTCAGGGTATTTCATGAGATGTAATGGAAAAGTACAGGGTATGTCCAAATGATTATAACACCATAACAGGTATCCTTTGTGTCTTGAATGCTAATCTAAGTATGTGATGTGCAAATTTTTGTTGTCAAGTGTCATGTCATGCATATTGGGTATGTGTGTTTGTCTCTCTGGATCATTGATGTTAAGACCCTGCTATGAACTATGTAAAATATGTCTATAAGTGAATCAAGGATTCTGTGTTATACCATTCCTCAAGAAAAGATGATTTAGTTCTTATATTACTAGAACTTCAAATGTTATGATGTATATGTGACCTCAAATGGGTTAAGTTAAGATTCTTGGAGGTTCTCTGATAAGTCATTAATATTTGTGTAAGACAAGATGATTTGTTACAAGTTCTTTGGTGTATCTCAAATGTTGTGGATTGTCACAGTAAGGTTAACATATTCATAATGGAAAATAAGACTGAAATTTTGGATGGTCTCTATGAGCTCAGAAGTTGTACATGCCTTGTATGGACATTCTACATTGGAGTGAAAAGGTTGTGGATGTCAAATCTCATGTTGCAAGGTACAAATCAATATCTAATGACTGAGAAGACCAAGAAAGGTATTGCAAGAAGAATAAATGCATTGGTACAATTCACTTTGAGTTATAAGGTCAAAAGTATGTCACTGTGACCAAATTGTTCAAGCATAGAAAGAGTTAAAAATACCTTTGAAGCTATGAAAGACTATTAATAATCCTTTACAAGTGCTTATGAGAGATTAAGGAATATTTTAGCTGAGTTGCTTAGTCTTGAATGCACCTACATGTCTCTAAATGGTAATTTGAGTTTATGAAAGAACTGTAATGAAGAAAATGAATGATCTACAGTTTTCTTGAGATCTCTATTTGATCTTCAACCAAGTGATGGGCTCAAAATAAGGACAAGTGAACTTTTATACTTCTACAATTGCATCCTATCATGTTTTCTGTGACTGTGAAGAATCAAAATGTGATCTACAACTACAGTGCTTCAAGTATGTGTAAGTGCTCAAAACAGAGATGTGTCTAAGAGAATTTGAAACAAGTTCAAATGTTGAAGTCAAGATATGAAGTCTGTGCCATCACTAGAAGACTAAAAAGTTGATCTCTGAGAAATTTGATGAAGGTGCATGTTTTCTGAGCTTATAGGAGGAAGTTTACACTTTGTTCTCAGAATTGAAGGAGGATTTTTTGACTCAAAACCTAAGAGATTCTAAATGGTGAGATATAGTATGCAGATACCTTGACAAAGGCTTGTAATGTCAAATAGTGAAGTGGGCTACTGAGATGAAACAAGGTGATATTGTTTCAAGTGTTAAAGGTGTTGTCTCCTGAGGTATGATGAGAGTTCAAGGTTTTTTGGAGTGACTTAGATGAGTGTCTTCATTCTTTTATGTCAAACATTGGCGTGATGACCTATGATTATATGATGCATGGAGTCTTGAAGAATAATCTCAAACATCGATAGCTATGCAAAGTCCAGTAAGAAAATTGTTACAAACTCAGGGGGCAGAGTATTCTCAAAGAATGCAAAGTCTATGTATTTTTATGTTTAGGCTTGAAGTGATGATTGTCAATTGTTCCTCATGTCTGTTACAAGGTAACTTTTTAGTGAGATGTCTTACTCAGGAAGAACTATGGAAGATCTAAGTTGATCTGAGGTACCTGAGAAATAGGTATAGTGACTCTGAAGTGGCACTGCATATTTTTACCTCTCAGGATAAATAGTGATCCAAATGTTTCCTTGTAAGAAAAGTGAAGACCTATAGGTTTCCTAGTGATGAAAGGAGGTAGAGTTGAATTGTTTTCAGAGGTATGATATGATTTTAAAATATTAAACTCATCATGAAAAGGTATGTACATTCATCCATCTATGTTTTCAATGAGATGGTGTAAGGAGAAGGTTTTAGGTGCTTGTCAAAGGCTTTAAAATTGTATTTTTACTCCAAAATAACTCTCTACAGGCTTGTAGAAAATGTTTTTCACATGGTAAAACTGGTTATGAAGTCTAATTAATGTTTCTCAATCCTTTTTATGAGCTTTTCACGATGAATGTGATTGGAGTAATGTGTTGTATGCGTAATTTGATCAAGTTTTGGCCTAATAGTTGGTCCTTATCCTCAAGAGAAGACTGTGATACTCAGCTATAATACCCTGTGACAGAGGTTGACTGCTAAAAGATTGTAGTTTTGGTATTCAAGATAGGGGGAGCTTTATATAGCTCACAATGAAAGTTTTTTTAGGTTTTTGGGTGCTACAAGACACTTTTTAAACAAATTTTTTGGCATTGACATGTTATTATCAGTCCTCTAACTATATTGGCATGTTGTTATTACAAGAATAAATGTCGCTCAAGGTGTATTAAGACTCTCTAAGACATGGAGAGTACTTGGTTGATCCTCCATGTGATTGAAATGGTGTTCTCAAGGTTATCCAAGGTGTGTATGTGGTGTTTACTCCTTGATCATGCTTTTAAAGGTATGTATTGGCTTATCTAAGTTAAACATGACTATAGAAGACTGATAAAATCTATTTGGGATTGTTAAAAGTTGTAATGGTGATTTCAAGGTATGGTTGCAAGGCCAGTTGATAAATTTTGTGTTTAGAAGCTATAAGTAGATGTCTTAAGGCCAGGGGGGCTATGGTTTGCTTGCTCAAAGTATGTATGAGGATATAATGCATACCAAAGTTGGTTTAAAATGTTCTAAGAGGTTTGTTCAAGGAAATGAGTTCTCGTGTAAGGAGAAAAGAAAGAAAGTACTCCATTATGTAAAATATATTTAGCCTAGAGAATGATGGAAAATGTTAAAAAAGGTAATATGATGCTTTGAGATGCTTTGATCTAACATTTTTGGCATGAATCATAGGTTGTATGGTTCATATTACAGTGACTGATGTGATCCCAAGAAGTTCAAAATAGGGGTATAGGTGAAAATGTGCCTATTTGCATACCTAAAATGTGAAGGATGATGTTTTATGCCCCAAACAAGGTGAGCCTGTGATTTTTCATACTTTACTGATGTTTTCAGATGTTGGAAGTGCTCTTTTCAGGGGGAGCATGGTTGTTTGCATACCTAAAATAAAGCCAAAATTCAGATTTTGAGCAAAAATCAAGAGGAGTCTCTTTGAGACCTTTGGTTGATGTTTCCAACCAAAGCATGGTGGTATGAAGCTGAAGAAGGTGAAAAAGGTAAGCTATAGGTATGTCTTTGTCATTAATGTAAAAAGGGGGAGAAGTTTAGGGTACTTTCCATCAATGAAAAAGGGGGAGATTATTGGCATGGTGTCCTAGTAGGTGTTGTCATTGATGAAAAACCACATTAATGAAAAAGTGAATGTTTTAGGATGTTTTCATGATGTTGTATGTGATGCTAACATAATGGTTCAGATGTTTATCAACTACTACAATGGGATTCAGTGAGGTGTGTTTGCTCTAGCAAGCTCATACAGGTGCCTAGGAGGTGTATCTTGACAATGTGAGCTTCTTGGTTACTTGGGAATCATTTTCACATGATGGACAGAATGTTTTTAGGGTGATTGAGAACTCCCATCAGTGGTATAGTGCATGTATAGTTGGTTCACTTGGTTACATGTGTTTATTGGGAGCAGGTATGCTTGCTTGGAGGTGTGATAGATTATATTGGAGTCACTTTAGCTCATGGAAGCATGCTATCAGGTGTATCATGGCATATGAGGTATGTTTGGGTCATTTTTGGAGGTTTCATGTTCATTTGTTGCATTATTTCAGTTGACCCTAGTTGTTACTATGAGGATCTAACATGCAAGCATAGGTAAGTATTAGTGACTAGAGATATTGACTATGGTGTTATCATTATGATGATTGGATATGTTAGAGGGATGAGTAATGATGCTCTCAAAAAAATTTAGGTGCCCATGATGTGAAATTTGTAATATATGACTGATTTTGTGAGACGGGGTGAAAAACAAAGCAAAATGCAGCTTGAAGTGCAACTTTAGATGCTCGTTGTGAATAATGTGATTTGTATGGGACCTTGTGGCTTTTATGGATGCTTCTAAGGTGAGTTTAGAAGGTTTAAAAAAATAATCAGGTCATTTTATTGTCACGTTTTTATGAAGGAATGTTAAGAAGGTAAAGAGGTCTAAAACCCTAGTTAAACCCTAGCTAGGAGCAGTTGACAGAAAGTGAAGTATTGTGACTTAGTTTTGATTGGTTCATCAAAAGTGATGATTTTATGTTGTAGAGGACTCCTTAGGATTTCCAAAAATGTATGGTTGAGGTCATGGTGATATGTGGGCCCCACCTAAAAATAGTAGTTTCTGGAGAAGAAGGTTTTAGAACAAGATGGTCCAAAGGAGTAGCATACAAAATTGATGGTGCATGATGATCAGAATTTTTTTTTATGTCCATGGAGTTTCAGGGCAAGTTCATATAGTTTCATGATGTTTTGAGGTCCAAAAAGTTTGACTATTCAAAGGGTAGTTTTGGGATCTCAAATAGTAGGGTTCCAGTGATATATGGCTTGCCTCATGAAGAGGTCATTTGATAGGGTCTCCAGATCATTCTTTGAGCTAGAAGATTTTTGGCAGTTCAAGATATAATTTGTTTTGGTACAATTTTGATGTCATTTGAAGCATGAGATGTATTAGCTGATGATTCTTATCACTTTGAATGTGAAGAGGGATGAAATTGGCATCCAATGAATCCATTTGGATGTCTTGAATGTTTGTATAAATGATTTTATGAGCTAACATTTGGAAACATCCTTTTTGGCAGGTTGATTTGGTGAAGACAAATGTTGTTGTGGTTTGACGTGAAGGTTGTTTCATGACTTATAACTTTCTTAGAAGTGTTATAAAATTTCTTCCATTTCCATTCAGTGGTCACATGGCATGAGATTGTTTAGCATAAGTGATTTGGTGGCATTATGAAGTTTACAGGGTGTTGAAGGGTGCAGGAAACAATAATTTTGAGAAATACAAAGAGCACAGGGCCCATTAAAAAAAATAATTTGATTGGTTGATATTAATTGCAACCATGTGAAATGTTTAAAAGTTAATTTAAACATGTGTTGTGATTTATGGGTCATGACTAAGGATGGTTTTGAAGTAAGGGTGTTTTTGTCTTTGTGCCCATGGGGTTTTGAGCCAAAATTTGGCACATAAAACTGTGACACGTGGCTTGCCTAACACTTGTCCGAATTCACTATAATTTTCCTAATTTAGAATGTTTTTATGATGCATGGATTATTTCTATTCCAAATTGAGGGAAAATGTTTGATTTGAATTTGAGTTCTTGGAGAGGCTATACAAGTGTAAGATATGGGTTATTAGTTTAAATCTAGCTTTTGTAAAACTCACCACCAAATTTATCTTGGATTTTGAAGAACCCTTTTTTTGTAAAGAAAAATGGCTTTGGGCCTAGCCCAAAACACCTAGGAATATCATTCTAAGGATAGCCCATGGTTGAGTTTTCATGAGGAGAATTTGAGCAATAGCAAACCTTGGTGTTATTTCCTTGAGAGCGAGTTGGAGCATAGGAACCGAACTTTGGGTGCTTGAGTTTGGATGTTAACCCATTTCAAAGCATGTATGCCGCGCCAAACATGGGATTTACATCCCTTTTTAAAGAGTGCATCCGCCCATTATTGGGAATTTTGATCCCAAAATTATATGGTACGGGCTAGGTCTAAAAATAGCCTATGGATGATATTAAAATGCATTATTTTTGGGCCCTCAATTTTGTATAAATGAGGGAACCTGTTCATTGGACACATTGGACATCACAACGTGCAAGCTTGTATCTTGGATCTGGTATAACTAAGTTGTTTGAGACAATAATGGAACCATCTCCAAGTGTGGGATCTTGTGCACTTAAGACAGATCTCTGAAAAGGTTGGTTCCTATACCTATTTCTACTATTACTGCTACTCTTAATGCTGAAATGGAAATCTAAGCTAAACAACCCAAGGGACCAAGGATAGAAGGATAACATAGAGGAAAACTAGACTAAGGGAGGTGATAGTACCAGAAAAAAGGTGGGATGAACACTATCTGTTCTTAGTGAAAATAAAGGAGAAATAATTAAGGGAGGTTAGCCAAGTACTAGCACAAACCAGAACACATTTACACCATCGATTTCATGAAACACAACTAGAAAATGGAGTTGCAAGGAACTTAAAGTGACATAACAAGTACACAATGCAAAGAGAAGGAAAGAAAGAATAATATAGACATGTTAAGGCAAAGAATAACCACAAAATGATTCTTATATTACTTCCAGGCATGCATAGTTGTTTACAATGGCATCTGAAGTCTCGATATCCACATGCATGAACTAGATCTAGAGGTCTGCGACTCAAAATGCAAAGATACAAAGTCCGTAGCAAATGCTAAAGGATAAAAAATGTCCAACCCTTTACAATGAGAAAATGCTCTTACATTTATAGATGAATCAATGAGATAAGAAGAAGAGAAAGAGGGAAAACTCAAATTTGAAACACAACCACCAACAAAAAGCATAGAATGCCTGCAAATCTACTTGCAGATTTACAAAATAAGCTTCCCCATGTTTGTTTGGCATGTAGGAGAAGGAGAGAGGTGAAATCCATATCAAATCATGGGTGGTTGGAGCAATAGATCTACTAATTAATGGACAGAAATATGTTTTCCCTTTTCTCACCTACCAAATCCCATTGAAATTTGAATTTGAATATCCTACATTGTAGCCCACGTCAGTAGCTTCCGAATGAGACCGAATGTGCATGTGTCAAATCCCTATAGTATAATTTATGGCTGTCAGAGATCTACAAGTCACATTTGACATGCAATGACATGTGGTGCTCATTGATTGGCTGAAAGTCTAGCCAACTATGCAAAATATTTAGTCATTTCTACCACGTGTCACTTAATGATTAGTCTTCAGAGTTTGACGCCCAGCTGGCACACTTTGATTTGTTATGTGTGGCACACTCAAGGTCTAGCACATTCCACATAGCACATGAGGGCGTAGAAGAAGGTGCAAAGGCATGCATGCAGAAGAGTGAGGCATGAGAGGAAAACAAAGGAAGGGATCATCCAAAAGTGACGTGCGTGGGATGAATGGGAGAAATACCCAAGGAATAAATGTATGGTCGAGGTGTAATTATTACAAAGTAATTTGCAATGGTGTGTGAGAGTGCCAGGGAGAGTTGATTTTGGGAAGCAAGACCAAGGCTTGCACGAAGGGATCATGTAAGGCTGAGAAGAAGATGAATGCACAGAAATTTTTTGTAAGGGGGGAAGATGGAACAAAGAGGAAAAGGAAGAAGGCATGGAATGAAGGAGTGCATAGGGTGTGCGAGGAATTGCAACCAAGGAGATGTGCCAAAGAGATAACTGAAGTGCACGCAACCTGTAATATGTATACCTTTAGACCCAGAATGGAAATATAAGTTGTCCAAATAACTAGGGGAGTTATTTGGATAACTTTTTTGGTGACTTTCAGGGCCATATTCCTACTAGATGAAGGAGATCAGTAGCCTGGAGTGTCCATTGGGCATGGAGTCTGCTATGTAATCATGAATCTATGATCTGGGATCCTAAATAACTTCCCTTGAAGTCACTTGATGAATCATTTCTAACCTCTATCTTGAACCCTGTAAAACTACTGAAAACTGCTGAAAGATGACTGACATCCTAGAAGCAACAAAAGAGTGCTCACAAGAAGCATGTGAGAGGAAAGAACTATGTATAAACAAAACAATGTGCATGCAATGCACTTGGAGGAATTGAAACTACTCTAATATATACAAAATGATGCAGCAAGCTTAATGAAAGGGTTTGAGATAGATCCCATTCACTGGGATCTATAGCACACCTCCATCAAGATGAGATAACTCAAAAGAGTTAGCCTCCTTGCAAGAACTGATAGTATATGGGCCACTCCAAAGTGCATCAAACTTTGAATGGTGCCCTGGTTTAGCTCTGTCAGCATCCCATTTTAAGACCAAGTCCCCAACTTTGAAATCTTGAGGCCTAGCCTTTCTGTCAAACCACTTCTTTGTTGATTTTTGATGTTGTTCTAGCTTGATCATGGTAGAGTTCCTTGATTCTTCAAGTTCAACCAGCTCTGTCCATTCTGATTTCTCTCTGGTTCATGCCTTCAAATTCCATAGCTGTTGAGAAAGTGATAATGAATTCAACTCAAGTATCAAAGGAAGTGTAGCCTCCTTACCATAGACAATATTATAAGGTGAAGTTCCATATTGCCTTCTTCACTATGTGATTTATGTCTTCCCAGAGCACGTGTGAGAATTTTGTATGCCACTGTCTTTGGATGATGTGCATTGTTCACTTCATAATCCTAATCAGGTTCTTATTTTTTGATTCTGCCAAACCATTACCTTGAGGGTAATAATTGGAGGACGTATCTAAATATATACCAAGACTAAGAGCCCAATTAGTGATTTTAGTACCAAGGAAGGCTTTTGCATTATCAGAAATAATGGTTTGAGGAATGCCAAACCTTGTTACAATACCCTCGAGAAATTCGAGGATGACTGACTCAGTTGATTCCTTGAGCGCGACAGCTTCTATCCATCTGGTGAAGTAGTCTGTAGCTGTTAGCACCCATTTATGGCCAGCGCTTGAAGGGGGATTGATCATGCCTATGAAGTCAAGACCCCATTGCACAAAAGGCTTATCCACTTGGATTGGTCGGAGGGGAAGCATTTCCAATCTTTTCTTTCCTGTAAAGAAAGTGCATTCTTTGCATTTCACGACCCACTTGTGCACATCCACAAATAGGGTAGGCCAAAAGAGTCCTCGCCATTATGATCTTCATTGTTGTAGTCTTGGCAGAGAAGTGTCCACCAGAGAATCCATCGTGAAATTCTGCTAACACTTTTTCAGTTTGCTCATCATCAATACATCTCAACAGCACACCATCAAGATTCTTCTTGAAGAGAAGGCCATCAATCAGAACATATGGAATAGATTGCAGCCTCAGATGTCTTCTCTTTTCCTTGTTTAAACCAGGAGGGTATGCACCCTTGGAAAGGAATGTGATCATATCCTTCATCTAGCTTTGTGTGCCAGGATCCACATTTTGTTCAAGTTCTATGCATGAGATCTTCATCTAGAAATAATGAAGTCTTTGGTTCACTCTGTGCATCCTCAATAAGTTGTTTGCATAGCGTTACCTCTTACCATCTTCATCACTTTGATAGTCAAGTCATATTCCATTATCTTGGTCACCCATCTTGCTCTCTTTTCATTGATTTCTACTCCCATGATGAAGTCTTTAACAGAGAGTGAGAAACTAACACCTTGATATGATTTTTGGCAAGCATCCTCTTAAACTTCTTGAGCACGTGCATATGATGGCATAGACCTTATTTTTCTGTGTGACTGTATTTCAACTCATAATCCTTCAGTGTTTGACTGAAGAAATCCATTGGTTGTTCTATTCCTTGTTCATTTTCTTGTGTTAGGACAGAAACAACACTTGCATCAGCGCCATAAGCATAAAGGATGAAATCCTTTGAGTAATCTGGGTTGATGAGTGTTGGCGTGCAAGAAATTTCTTGCTTGATCTTGTTGAATCTCTCTCTTCCTTCTGTTTTCCACCTGAAGGTTGTGTCCTTCTTGAGCATGAGGGTGATGGGCCTTATTAGGAATGAAGCACCTAACAAAATTTATTTTTCCAAGGAAGGACTATAAGGATTTCTTATGCGCTGGCAGGGAAAGAGCCAGGATGGCTGAAACATGCTCAGGATCAATTGCAATGCCATCCTTTGAAACCACATGGCCCAGTAGCTTTCCCTGTGCCACATACAAAATTTCACTTCTTGGGGTTAAGAGATACCCCAAACTTTCTACATCTCTCAAATACTTTCTCTAGATGCACCATATGATCTGCTCTCTGCTTTGAGAAGACTGTTATGTCATCTAGGTAAACCAAGATGAACTCATTGATGTAACCTTTGAAGGTAATATCCATGGCACGTTGAAATGTTACGCCTGCATTTGACAGACCAAAGGGAATCTTCTGATATGCATATGTTCCCCACTTGGTTGTAAACATTGTTTTGAATTGATCCTCTTCCTTGACCAGGATCTGAATGAAGCCAAAATACCAATCCAGCATAGAAAATATCTGTGCAAGCCACAATCTACAGAAATCTGCTCCATAAAGGAAAAGGATAATGATCCTTGAGGGATGCCTTATTTAAATCTCTGAAATCAATGCAGAGCCTAATTTCACCATTATTCTTGTGCACTGGAACCAGATTTGTGACCCAAGTAGGGTACTTGATTGGAAAACTAATCTTTGCCTCAATGAGTTTGGACAACTCTTTCCTCATGAGGGGCTCTATCTTTGGATTGACTGGCCTCTATTTTTTGTCTGGTGGGCTTGATATGTAGGATCAAGGTCAATGGAGTGTTGAGCAACACTTGGATCAAATCCTTTGAGGTCTTCATACTCCCATGAAAATATGTCACTGTATTTCTACAGAGAGAGATGAAGGCCTGCTTTTCATCATGCACGCAAGCTTTACTAAGTAGTAACTCCTTTCCATGTGCAATAGTGACTAGACTATAGTCTTCTTGTGTCACGCACATATTCTTTTCTTCACCCTTGAACTCATCATTAGGGATAAATATTTTCTCTAAGGTGACCAACCCTTTAGGAAACTTGTTTGTCTTCAGCTGGATCACTTGGTCACCATAGTTGTCATGTAAGTCAGCTTGCATGCTTGAAGAGAACTCAACTTCATTTTGAATGAACTGGACAATCTACGTGTCACTATTCAAACACTTGCTAGCTGGTGTTGTTGTCTGGAATGGATGGTATGATCACCATCTTAATGTGTTGTGCATTTCCCTTTGACAAAGTCCTCAGCTAGGGAGAAATGTGAACCAAGCGCATCCATCTGATCAACTTCTTTGTTCATCTTTTCTTGGCACCACCTGCAGATTTAGAACATCAAAGATCTCAAGGAGGTCCCAAACTCTATGTTTATAAGCTTTGAGAAGCTTATTCTTTGTCACACACTTTTTTGTGACCTGGTGGATAACCAATTTTGTGTCCCCAAATATCTGCAGCACCTTAATCTTTTTCTTCTCAGCAATGAGAAGACCATGCACCAATGCTTCATATTCTGCTACATTGTTGGAGCATGTGAACTGTAACCTATGTGTGAAGAATAATTTCTCATCCTTGGGAGAAATGAGAACAACTCCTGCACCCGCGCCATTTCTACTTTTGGATCCATCAAAGTATAACTTCCATAGACCAAATTTTTCTTTATTTTTCTTGAGCGCACCCTAGCACAACTTCTTCTTCAAGGATGCAATAAGTGCCAAGCCCAATTTCAAAAGCTTCAAGATCTTCAGCATATGGATCAAATTTTTGGTGCCTTTCCACCCACTCATCTAGCACTAATCAGGTAGAGGAGGTGGAACAAGATGCTCTTCAGAAACTGAAACTTTCTCTTCTTGGATTAGGCAATTGGCTTGGAGAGGAGATGGGTCATATGACTCAACATGATAGGAAAATATTGGCTCATCTTGTATGGTAAACCGGGTACCATACCTTGTCTTGAGTAACATATGGGACCAATCAGAAGACAAGTAACCACCCACTTTGGTAGTAAATTCTCTTGACAGACATAGGGAAAACAAAGGAGGTAGGTCAATGATTGACACATCTTGAGTTATGGTGAGGCTTGGACATGCATGAAGGGTTAACTCAAGATCCTTGATGACTCCTAAGGTTGTAACAATTGAGCCATCAAGTTGCAGGACTCCTTTGGAAAAAGGGTTGTACTTCAAACCTAGGACATCAACTATTTTCTTTGGCATGACAAAAGTACTAGCACCCAAGTCAATCATGTAATTATGCACAAGATTTTTTCCTATGATCAAAGATATGTAGAAAGGTGGGAATTTTAGAAACATTACTTACTTTCTTCTCCTCTACTTGACAGATATTGACAGAAGTGTGCATGGCTTTTGAACAAATGGATCAGCACGTGGAAGTTGGGCCAGAGCTTCATGCAACAAGTCATGTTGAGATTGGATAGCCAGGGCATCCCACATTGTGACATTCACATTAGTCTTCTTCATCTGGTCCACAATGTTGAATGGGATGCCAATTGATTTTTGCATTTGAGGCACAACAACATCCTTTCTTGTTTATTCAGGTGCAGAGGCAAAGGCCTTAGCTAGAGTAGAGGCTTGACCTACCAAAGGAGGGGCACCGCGTTGCTTTAGGAGGAGCATTGTGTGGAACCTCACATGCATGAACTTGTGTGCCTTTACTACTAGATTTCTTAGTTGCATCCTTCTCCTTTTGAAGATCACCTTGCATACAGGAATTGCTGAAGGTTTGCATGCCTGAGTCCAACATTCTCTTCTTGTAACCTTGTATTATCAACAACTTAGGCACGTGGTCTGTTTGGATCATCTGTAGCTTGATTGATTACACAAAAGTCTTCGGTGCCAAAGAAATCATATTTTCTTCTGGAGGAGCTTCTATTTTTTCTTGGTTTTCATGCTTCACTCACGCGCTGGTGGAAGGCTCATAGTTAGAAGAATTCTAGATCATATAGGCTTGCACATGGCATTGGCACAGTGATATTGACTGTGAGGAATGTTGTAATGGAAGCATCATTTAGACTCTTGAGCCATTTTGTTTTGAATTGGAACTAGTGCTTGACTTGTGTTGGGCACTAGAAGAGGTTGCGCAGGAGGAACAACTTGCAAGGGCAGATGCACATTAGCATGTCATCTATCATTTTATTGGTTCTACCCATATCTCTAGTTTCCATACTGATTCCACCAAGGCTGATTGCTTTGGCTATGCACTTAATTATAACTACTTACGTAGGCTTGCATCTGTTGTTTATCCAATGATATGACCTTATTGGACAAGTTTCTAATCAGGGTCTTCAATTCTTCATCTTCTTTCTGCTATGTAGGAGAGTAGGACATGGATGCAATTGGTTGTGTGCTCTGCACTCAAACAGGAGCAATGGAAGGTTGGGGCACATGAGACATCTCTAGGAATAATGGCGTGGGTGGTCTAGGAGCCAACTTTCCCACCTGAAAGAGACTATTTTCTGCCCTTATTGTAATGCTGTAAGCAGTAGGTAAATTTATAACTCCCATGGATTGAATCATGACTGAGATGGCACTATTCAAAGCCCTTAGATAATAGAAGAAAGCATGTTGGGCTGTAGGCCTTACCACTTGAGGAATTATGTCCCAAGTCTTTTGAAATATGATATTGAAATCAGTCATTTACTCGTTGGGTGCCCTCTTTGTTGTAGTCAGTTGCTCCACCAAAGACAGGTGATCTGACTTGTCTTCAAAATAATTACATAGAGTTGTTCCAAGCTCATCCCAGGTGGCAATAGATGTAGGTCTCAAACCTCGGTACCACTGGAGTGCTTTGCCTTTGAATGAGGCTGCAAGCATCCTGACTACTACATCATCATGCATGATCAAATAGACAGAGCACACATTTGCTACATCCTAGATATGATCAACATGGGTGACTTGATTTTCACCAATGAAGTATGGAATACTTTTGAGTGTGGTTGATGGCATATCATGTTGCGCATTCAGAACAAGAGGACTTCCACCAGTGAAATTGGCAAAGTTCCTTGGAGGAGGAGGTGGCTTGAGTGCCATGGTAGGGCGCGAAGGTCTATTTTGAGGAGTTGAATGTGCGCAGTGCGTTAGAGATGGAGATATGCGTGTGGGTCTTATACTTCATACTCTCCTTGGAGATAGCTGGAGAGACTCTCAAGTTTTTGCGCTTTTCCTTGTGTGCACTCTTCTCATGAAAGGCACTCAGGACTACTGAAAACATGAGATCTAGAAGTGTTGGGAGTCACTAGATGTGTTGAAATGAGCCTCCAAAGGCTAGAAATAACTAAGTCACACACCAAAACTTAGCAACATGAAATTTAAGCTTTCAATGTTTGTCCCACTGGACACGCCAAAAAATATTGGTTCTCAAATGTGCACCCGTATCTCAGATCTGGTAGAACCGAGTTGTTTGAGTCAACAATGGGACTGTCTCCAAGTGTGGGACCTTGCACACTTGAGACAGACCTCCAGAGAAGGTCAGTTCCTCTACCTATTTCTACTGCTACTGATACTCCTAATGCTAGAATGGAAATCTAAGCTAAACAATGCCAAGGGACCAGGGATAGAAGGATAACATAAAATGGAAAACTAAACTAAGGGAGGTGATAGCACCAAAAAAAGGTGGGATGAACACTATCTGTTCTGAGTGAAAATGATGGAAAAATATCGAGGGAGGCTAGGCATGTGTAGCACAAACCAAAATGCATTTACACCATTGATTTCATGAAACACAACTAGAAAATGGAGCTACAAGGAACTTAAAGTGACACAAAAAAGCACACAATGCAAAGAGAAGGCAAGAAAGAAGAATATAAACATGTTAATGTAGAGAATAGCCACAAAACAATGCTTCTATTACTTCTAGAAATGCACAGTCAACTACAATGGCATCTGAAGGTTAATATCCACATGCACAAAAAAAATCTAGAGGTCTGCGACTCAAAATACAGAGATACAGAGTCCTTAGTGAACACTAAAGGATCCAAAATGTCTAACCCTTTACAATGAGCCAATTCTCTTACATTTATAGATTAATCAAGAGATAAGAAGAAGAGAAAGAGGGGAAAATCGAATTTGAAACACGACCACCAACAAGCATTGAATGCCTACAAATCCACCTGTGGATTTATAAAATACGCTTCCCCATGTTTTTTTGGCATGTAGTATAAGGAAGGAGGTAAGATCCATATCAAATTGGGTGGTTAAAGCAATCAGATCTACTCATTAATGGTCAGAAATATGTTTTCCCATTTCTCACCTACCAAATCCCACTAAAATTTGAATTTGAATATCTTGCACTATAGCCGACGTCAACATCTTTCAAATGAGACCAAGTGCACATGTGTTAGAGTTTTTGGAGCAGAATTTGTGGTTGTTAGAAGTCTACAGGTCACTCTGATACACAATGACATGTAGCACATGTTGATTGATTGAAATGGACACTGGCCAACTATGCAACCACTTTTTCTCTTTCCACCACATATCACCCATTGGTTCGTTGCAAGACTTTAGTGCCTTATTGGCACACTTTTATTGGTTGTATGTATCACACTTAATGTCTAATAGATTCCATGTGGCATGGGAAGGGGAAGAAGAAGTTGTAAAGGCATATGTGTGGAAGAGTGAGGCGTGGGAGGAAAAAAAGTAAGGGCGTGTGTAAAGGTGATGCACACATGGGAGGATATAGAGAATTACCTAAGGGAGAATTATATGGTTGAGGTGTAACTATTACAAAGTGATGTGCAGGGTGTGCAATAGTTCCAAGGAATTAGCTGATTTTGGGAAGAAATTCTAGGGCACACGTGGAGGGAGTGTAAAATTCTAGGAAGAAGTTGAATATAAAGAAAGTGCATGTAAGGGGGGAAGATGGAACACAGAGGAAAAGGAAAATTAAAAGGAAGAAGGCATGAAGGAAGGAGTGTGCAGGGCGCGTGGGGAATCTGTAATCATGGAGATGTGCCAAATAGGTAGTTAGAGTGCGCGTAACCTATAACATGAAACCTTCAGAGCCAGAATGGGATGTAAGTTGTCCAAATAACTATGTGAGTTATTATGGATAGCATGTATCTTATGGGTCATTGTTGAAGACTCTACTCTTTGTGATCTAATTTGAGCATTTATATAAGTGTGTGGATCTGATTTTATTATCAATATATATGGCTTTGAGATCATATTATGTTATTTTCATTGAGTTTACTTCATTGAAAAAATTTTATACTTGGATGTGTTGTATATGAGCATGTGTGGTTAGGGTTTGAAGCATGAGTATGGAAAAGGTTTTATTGGGGATTGATTCACCCCCCCTCTCAGTCTTTGTCACCTCTAACACACTTTCCTTGAAAGGCACATATTTACACATTTTCTTCCTCTCTTCCTCATTCTTCTTTACATATGGTGACCACCTCACTATATGTGAGGTCCCAGTGCCCTCATCTCCATCCGTTCGCTTCCTGCGCAACATCCTTCTACAATGATCAAGTGTAGTACTACCTTCTTTCTCTACGCCTTTTTGCTCAAGGACATTCTCCAAGCCCATCGTTTCTTGCCTTGGGGGTGTTTCTTCAAGTTTCCTCTGTGTACCCATAGTTTGATTTTTCTTTGGAGGACCTAGAAGTCAAATGTCCTCACCAACGATATAGGTTCCATCCTTGAACCTCGGCCTCAAATACACATAGACATGTGTGGGTTCTATATGTCCCACAGTCATGACCTCTAGAGTGATATCTATATTATTTGACTCCATTGTCTCCACATGCGGCTCCTTGGTAGGGTAGACATATGTCTTGCGCACAATGTGAATGTTTACATCTACCTTATCGGCATCAAGTTACAAATTTCACGTGTTATGCATCTGGTTCATTGAATCTTTAAAATAAAAAAGTAGTAAATGCAAAAGGAAAATTACTCCAGGCACTTTTCTCACCCGTCTTCATGTAAAAGCACCTCTTCCCGACCCTCCAAAATGTTGGGAAGTTCTTTAGGGATGTGTCATTTCCCCTCAAATGCATCACACATTCTTCTATACCACTTCTCTATGTGCTAGTTATATGTCCTTGTTATAGTTCCTTGGCATGTGAAGATCACGAACTTCTTCACAGGTGACTTATTTTCTAAGGGATATACCCATATTTTTTCCTTTCGCCCGTCGGGCACACCAATTTCACAAAATACAATGAGGAGCAAGATAGTGCCCCTAGTTATCTTCTCACCTTTATCAACCTAGATGCACACCTCTTCCACTATGCCTTCTAAAATGTAGCTCACAATATTATAGTAATTTTTGTTCACCATTTTATGCACTATGTACAACCAGCACTTGTTCACCTCCTTCCATCTCTGTGAAGCACTGAGCTTACAGCTAACTAGTCACACAGTTACCCTTATAGCTCGGTCTTCTATGTTTTTGATAATAAAGGCTCAGCCTACCTTGTAATATTTGAATGCAATGGTCATTGCCTCTACTCCATCATCATTAGAAAGGTCACCTGCAATTTCCTCACCAGAGTTGCACAACCGTGTACCCTTTCAAAAAAAAATTGTCGTAATTCTCATTCTCCTTCCCGCAAAATAGAAGTAATATTCATATACATGCGACACGAGCCATTGGTACAGATGATCGGGCTTGCCAAAGAATGAAAACTCAAACAACTGCATAACCCCAACACTTTCCAATAGATTGTAAATGTTCTTTTCAAACACCCTTTATCCGTCTGTGGTTTGCCTATTCATCTTCAAAACCTTATCTTCCTTTATATCCTTCCAGGTCTTCTTTGTCCGATGATTGAAATCACTAATTTTGTATTTTTTCAACTGTGATGTCCATGACCGCCCTTCAATAACCTCTTCTGGGTATTGTATTTTTGTAAACCACTCATGTGGTGCTTCCTTGGTCTCCTTCTCAGTAGTCAGATCTCTCCTTAGCATCATTTACTCTACTCGAGTAAAAATGTGCTCTAAAAACTGCAATAGTTTTCACACCTTACCCTTGTACCTTCTATTTCCTCTGTTTCTTCAAGTTATCACATGCCCTAGCGTGTCCTAGCTCCAAATATATCTCTTTAAAACCCTAGCACTGTGAACTTTCCTTTCACACATGCATAACTAGCTCAAACACATATCCATGCGGAGCTTTGGAAATTTCATGTCCCAAAATCACCTCGTTCACCGTTCAAATGATTTTTCTTCACACTTCACACTTCTCAACTCGAAAACAAAAAGGATGCAAGGTAAAAAATAACATTGCAAGCTTCTTATTTTATAGATCCATCAGAATCCTCTACATTAATTACTCCTCAACCACCACCGTACATAGCATTAATTCCACCCTTTCAGTCTTTTGTGCATCACGTTGTATTCTTCTGCACCCCAGTCGTAACCTTCTAGCTCACCTACTAATTCTCGGCCACAAACCTCCTTACGCGCACTTCCCTACGCCAAAGTACAAAACCACTGTGCCTTATACCAAGTAGTTCTTCATGTCACTGCCTACCTCGCATTACACTACACGTCCATCCATCTAAGCATGGTTTTTTAATCTGAGCAATTTTCTTTAAGTACCTCAACTCTGAGCACTTGTAATATTTTTCCCATGCGCACCAATTTGTATCAAGGCACCAGTCACTTCTTCTTTTTGATCGACCCCATACTAAAAGTATGCGTAGTCCTCTGTGCATGAATCCAATATATAGTAATCAACTCTTAGCGCACAAGTGCACTTATTACAAAAAAACATTGAACTAAATTGAAAAAGCATAGCAATGATGAAAGGAAACACATTAAAGGAACTACATTAAAAGGGAAGCTAATCTAAGTGGAAATATGGCCTTATTACAAACACCAAGAAGACTTATTTATAGTAGGGCTTTAGCCTACTCCCATTGAAGTAATCAGGCAATAAAGTGCCATCCAGTGCCTGTAGCTGGTAAGTTTCTGATAACAATATCTTTGTTACTACAAAGGGTCCCAACCAATGAAATTTCAATTTCACTAGGTGGCGAGCAAACTTTGAATCATACAGAAGAACCATCTTCCCCACCTCAAACATCTTGTTTATGATATGCCTATTATGTCAAGCCTTCTGTCTTTTTTTTATGCCGTCTGGCTCCACCGAGTAATAGTGTGCCACTCACCTAACTACATCAGTTTTTCTATGTGCTCCTTAACAGCTTGCTTATAATCTATTCCTCCTGCACACACAATATGAAGGGAGGATAAAATGAAATCCACAGGTAATACATCCTCCATACCAAACACCAACTGAAAGGGTGTGGCCTTGTTCAACCTCTTATAGGTATTCCTATATGCCCAAAGTAAAATAGAAACTTTGTCATCCCAATCTTTTCTTCTAACATAATTTTTTTTTGTCAATGTTTGTCCCAGAATCTTGCTAAGAGATTTAGTAGTACCATTGCCCTGTGGGTGATAGGTTTTTTTCTTGTGGTGGACCACCATAAACTCATCCTAAAGACTTCTAATGGTCTCATTAAGAAAATGAGTGCCCCTATCATTTGTCAAGCTTAACGGACATCCATACCTGGTGATAATGTTCTCTCATATGAATATTGATATTGTAATTTTCGTACAATCCTTTGTAAGCGTTGCTTCTGCCCAACTTTTCATATAGTCAGTACAGGTTATAATATAGTACATGTCAATCCTACATGCGGGTGGGGAAATAGGACCTACAAGTCAATAGCTGATTTCTCAAAAGGTTCAACACTTGCAATATGTCTCAAAGGCATCTCATCTCTAGTTTTAGGCTTTCCAAGGCGCTAACAATGGTCACACACCTTGACATATTCTTTAATATCTCTATACAAGGATTCCCACCGAAGGCTAGCCATCAAGATATTGCACGCGGTGGCATCTCCTGCATAATGACCTCCTACAATTCCATTATGATCTTCTTCCATAATGGCTTCTCGCTCATGCTCCAAAACACACCAGTGCAAAAATTCATCACGACCTAGATTATACAAATCTCCACCTATCAGTTGGTAAGGTGTTGCATGTATTGCAAGTTGTTTCTTCTCTAAGGTCTTCATTTCCTCAAGCGCTTATCCAGTGTGTAAGAATACAGAAATGTCCTCTAGTTCAGTGAGCACGCAGTTCAATTTAAAGAGTTATGCATCAAGCATTGTGTCCTCAATGCTTTGCACCTCCTCGCCATACTTGTTTCTTGACAAATGGTCAAGAACTGAGTTTCTTTTCCCTGGTTTGACAATAACTGTAAACTGAAACTCCTGAAATAGTAGTATCCATCTGTATATGTGCCCTTGTAAAACAAGATTGTTGACCAAATACTTAAGTGTCATATGATTTGTGAAGAAGATAAACGGTGTCGCCAATAATTATTGTCTAAAATTATATAGCGTGTAAATCATGGAAAAATCCTCACGCTCAATAGTTGTATACTTTTGTTCAGCGCGTGTCAATGTCCTGCTTGCAAAACAAATAGGGTGGTCTATGGTTCCTTCCCCTGGTTACGCCAACGCTACACCAATTTCCATCCCATAAGCATCAACATGAACATGAAATAGTTTTTCCCATGAAGGAAAGTGCAAAATAGGTGTAGTGGTCAACCTTTCCTTCAGTGTTTCAAATGCATGTTGTTGTACCTCACCCAGTAGAATTTTCTTGTAGCTTTTAGCAGGTCTTCCAGGGGCACAATAATCTTTTCATAGCCCTTAATGAATTTCTTGTAATACCCCGTATGTCCAAGAAATCCACGCACTTCACTTTTATTATTAGGTTGTTCCAATTCCAAGATCACAATGACCTTGGCTGGATCTACCAACAAGCCTTCCTTACAAATAATATGCCCAAGCAAAGTGCCAAAATGTTAGGAAATATCATGTTAGTGCTTACATGTGTGAGTGTATATATATTTTGGTTAGTAAGTTATACATGTATACTCATTTAAACGGGTTATAATTTGTTATTTTTTATTACCCATGACTATCTCGGGTTATTAGATTCTACTTCTAAGGATTTTGTTCATCTATCTCTATGGCTATATAATAGTCTTTGTAATGTTCTCATGAAGTATGCTAAATAAAATATTATTTTGTGTCTAATTTGTTGATATACCATTATTTGGTGTCAAAGCCACTGGTGATCCTTGTAGGTTTTCAATATGGACTGTTAATTTGTTAGGGGCACCATTCAAATAAATTTCCCCTGTGGATGAGAATATCTTGATTTGTAAATGATTTCTTGAGTGCCCTTTGACCTCGAATTTCACAGTTTGTATTCCATCTGTTCCTCCATCGGTCAACATTCCAATAGATATTATGTGGATTGGAAATTGGATTGTACTTTGTTGAGATCATATTCCTACCTACAAAATGTGCCTTGCCAGTCACTATTTATGTAGTTTGTCTCTACCAGATTAGTAATAACACATATTTATACGCTTTGCAAGCTTGGATCTAGGTATATCTTTCACATGCTACGTGGTCACAAGGAGTATCTTGTCAAGATCGTGGTTTATGTGACTCTGCATACCTTTGTGTGTACCTGTCAATTCGAGATCCATTATTCATTGTTCACTTTGCATCATGTTTCTGCAGATTATTTTTGTTCACATTGTTTTAAGTGGCGTTGAGAAAGGAAATGTGGTGCATTTGAAATAATATCCCGACCTTGTTCATCATTTTCACTATGTTTGGCGATAGAGCCCAGTGGCACCGGCTAACAATCTCCTACTTCAGCGTCAAGTGACCTCCATTAATAACTAGCCATTTGTATTAAATTCTTCCACTGAAAAATTATAATCTCAATTTGGGTGTGGAAATAGCCAACAAGTCTTCTCGATTATTAATTCTCTCATGTAAGGCGTCAAGTCTTTCAAGTCACAGGGGGTTTAAAGTTACGATAGTTTTTTATTTATGAATTAATTTTAGTGTCACGTGTCTCATTGAGTCAAATTCGATGTCATTTTAACTCGTTTCGTAGTTATTTTATTAAATTAAATTTTTTTTTGGTCCACGTAGATATTAATGCTTTAGGTTGTCCTTTAAAGTCATTCAATATAGTGTAGTCTTATAGATTGTTTATAAGTCTAGAGTTTTTATTTTTATTAGAGGTTGTTAATAATTATTTGGTTTATTCCTCTCATAGCCAAAAATAGTATTAGCTAAAAGTGGGTCAATGTAAAGTATATATTTTATTGTTTTGTCATTATATTATAAATTGTCAAAAGTGTATGTCTCATATAAAAGAGCTTGTTACTAAATGCAAGAGTCATTTTCTGTGTTGAGTCATCTTGTCAATAGAGTCAAAATCAAGTTAATAGTCAAGTTCTCAAAAGAGTCGAGTCATTGTAATAAGTCCAAAAACTTAAAAAAATTGCCCCACTTTTCAATAATTAGATGCATTTTTGCTTGTATGCGACGTCCATCTTATGGGGATGTATTATACACTTGAGCTTCATGTTCATATTTTGTTGAGCCAACAGCGTCACAATGGAGGATGGAGGCACAGGAGGTTGGAGTTCGATCAACGACCTCTCATTTGTCCCCAATGATGGGGTCATTTTAGTTGTGGTGACATCTGTGTAGTGTGAGTATGTGCTTATCAATTTTGCAGTGTGTTTCTTTGCAGTGTTCCTGTTGCATTATGTGTATTGTGTATACTGGAAAATAGTTGTGTAGGATGGCAGATAAATGCAGTGATCCTCTAACTGTGGTGATCCTCTGACTGCCGTACTTTGTTGGAAGATTATCAGTCAATGAATACGTTCATTGGCAATGGTGATCATGTGCACCAAGATCCGGACAGTAAGATGTAACACAATATAATTTTCCTTTTTTGTCTTACTATTTGGAATTTCACATTGTGGGGGGGGGGGGGGAATAATAACCAATGTTCCATTCCCATTCTGTGCTAAAATCGCTAAAGTCAAGGGAAGCTTCCAGTGGTAGTGGCAGTGGCAGTTGTCTATGTTGTACGAGATCGAGTGGCAGTGATCGACAACAATGGCTGCAATTAAGAACATTGTGGTTCTTAGAGGTAGAAATGTGAAATCTTTCCAGTATGTGTTCTTTTGTTCTAGTTTGGTGAGTTTTGTTTCCTATTTAATTCCCTACAGTGAGATATTGATGAGGGCTAAAAATAGTACTTCACACATCATGATGTGGTTTGCGGTAAACCACTTGAAAACCACTAGTATCAGTTTGTGGTCAACCATTATAAAACCATCTGTCAGGTTTGTGATTGTCCTATGAAAATCACATAATCATGAAAGCAAGTGCAAGTACAAAGATAGGTTTTCCCCATGTTCGCACTAAGGGGGGAATGTTAGGAAATATCATGTTAGTGCTTACATGTGTGAGCGTATATATATCGTGGTTAGTAAGTTATACTCGTATACTCATTTAAACATGTTATAATTTGTTAGTTGTTATTTGTTATTACCCGTGACTATCCCGGGTTATTAGATCCTACTTCTAAGGAGTTTGTTCATCTATCTCTAATGATATATAATAGCCTTTGTAATGTTCCCATGAAATATGCTAAATAGAAGATTATCCTGTGTCTAATTTTTTGTTATACCAAGTGTCGCAAAGATACATTTCTTAATATTAAGATAAATGCTCAACCACCTGCACCTCTCAAACATAAGCCTCAAATTATCACAATGATCTATAACCAAACCATACACTATCCAATCATCTAGATATAACATAAAAACTTATGAATGAAGTCTTGAAAATCCTGCACAACAATGCACAAGAACACAGTAGGTGCATTCTTCACTCTAAAGGGCATAACTATGTATGCAAAACTTCCCCATTTAGTGGTGAAAGTTGTATTTTCTTGGTCTTCCTTTTCTATGTGCACTTGATGATATCCTTAAAACCCATTTGTAAAATAATATATCTCGTGCCCTGCAACACCCTCAAGGATTTCCTTGGTGAAAGGGGTGGGAAAAGGATAAATGACACATGAAGCATTCAACTCTCGATAATCCACACAAATTCTTATCCTACCATATTTTTTAATACTAATGACCATGGGAGTTACCTACTCAGATTCCTCAATGGGCTCAATTATACCAGACTTGAGCATTTTATCAATTTATTCCTTCACCTCAATGTGCAGATTAGGATTCATCCCATATGACCTCTTCCTAATTGGGCACATGCCTTTCTTAAGTTTGATTCCCACCTCACCCAAAGAAGGGTGTACTCCTTTTAACTCATGATAACCTCACATAAATAAATTTGGAAAGTCACGTAGGAGTCAATTAATCTTAGTCACTTCCTGATTTGACCAGTAATCACAAATAATGGCCTCTTTAGGCTCTGCATCTGTTCCAATATTAACCTTCTTTGTTTTCATAGGATAATGATATGTGCACACCTTTTCATTTGTTGTATCCATTACCTCGAGGTACCTTCAGTGTGGTTAATATCAAAATTAGTATCCTCATAATCATCATTTACCATGCATACCAGTTTACCATTTTCCTTTATTTCCTAGGCGCGGACCATTTCTTCTTCTTTAGTCTCTTCAAGTTCAAGGCGCGCCTCTAAATCCATCTCTCCAAACATATCTAACAAAATTTTTGCAGCCTTCATGTTATCTCCCAAAGTAAGGTGCTTCATAATCTGTGGTGCTTCATTGACCAGAGTTTTAGTAGAAAATTAATCAAAAGTATGGATCATACCTGAGTTCATCTCTTGCAAATTAGTTGTTTCTCTTGTAAATTCTACATGGCATACCATGTGTGTATGTAGCCACTTAGGGTGGCATAGAACTTATGTACCCAGAATGATGGTGGTAAGGCCTCTTGCCCCTCCATCCAAAGTCTCGTACATTCTTGGATGTGGTGCAAAGCAGGGGACTTCCCATGGAATTCACATATCTTTGAAGGTAAATTTCTCCTTAGAAACCTAGTAGAAAAAGTGATTCTCACCTCTCACCATTCCAATAGGTTATCTCTGTTTGTAACCCACCAATGTGATCTTGTCCCGCACAAAGCATAAACCAACATATTTATTTTTTTCACCCTCATCCTTCCACTGGGCTTCAATGGTGCACAAAAACACATCAGGGTTCCCCTCACTAGTGTACCGAGGTACCTGGTTATAACTAAAGCTCCTAACCATGTGCGGCCTAATCATGCAAGTAACTATGTTCTTAACCTCTCGCCCAACCACTTCATATGTTCCATGCACCTAGCTTTCACAAGCAATACTTGTGGTATCACTAATTAAATGAGAATCATCTCACGGTATCACTCCTTCCTTACATGGCTCAATTACCTCAGGGTCTTTGATTGTGCACACATATATCATGTTCAAGTCTTCTTCACTAAAAGGCTCAACATACGGAGCAGCCTTTGCATCTTTCAAAGGTATAATGACGTGCTCTTCCTTTTTCTCAAAGCTAATGTACCCCTTAATGAAGCACAAACCTGCATTATTCACATAACATCAGGGGCACCCAAGTAATGTTGAGAAACTATCTTCTTCAGCTAACTCCAACACTTCAAAGGCCCGAGTAAACTTGGCTCCCTAAATTGTAATAGTCGCATCTTTTAACACTCTAAGTGGCATGGCTCTAGTTCTATTTTCCATATATAAAAATTCGAATAAGGCTACACTGGTGGCCTTCCCATCTGATCCCATGCATCCAACATGAATACATTAACTTTTGCACCTGTATCTATCATAATATTACTCAGAAGTTATCCATCTATGACCGTGTTCAATGTAATCTTCTTATCATACTCATGATTATGGGGAAGCATATTTGCATGAAGTATCTGCCTCTCGTGCTTGTTACCTATGCGTGGTACTTTTTTTGTCAACCACTCTCCTAAAAAGGGGATTATATTCTCTTGGCACGACATTTGACATACCTCCTTTAAGTCATCTACTTCCTTCTATGTGAGTTCAACCTTCTTTTCTCACTCTATCACGCATGCATACTCCTTCAAACTCTATATTTTTCCTTATAGATCCCTGATAACATCCATAATTTCATGGTAGACCTCTTTCTGATGGGTAACATCCAGGAACTTGACATTAATCACTTATTTCTTTGTTATAGTCGGCTTATACTTCAGAGGTTCATGATCGTACACAACCTCATCATGTGTGGTAACTAAGATGGGTTGTAATTCATATTTAATTCCAAGCTTCGGCTTCCATTGATTTCCATATGAGCATTGTACATTAATCATAACTACTTCCTTCTCTTACTTATGTTGCTTTCTCATATGTTCATACAAGTCTAGGCATTCTTAAAATTTATGTGTTTTTTCAAAACATAAGCAACCCACATTCTGAGAGCACTCATGCTGATAATGATCGGGAGATCCACTAGTAAAACAAGTTCCTCTAGGAAATCCTCCTCTTCCACCACCGTGACCATGGCCTCTATATCCCCCACAAAATCCTCTACTCCTGTTATCCCCATTATTGCAACCTTCATTATGTTGTTCTCCTTGTTCCTTAAATCCACCTACTACACTAGTCTAGCACACCCCAGTTTTAATGGCTTCATGGACATGATCAATCACTCTATAGTCAACGATGTCATGAGAATGAGTCTTAAAAATCTTACAATACATGAACACATTCTTCTAGGATGTGCACTGCAAAAGAGAACATCTACTCGCATCATAGTCCAAATGATAAATCTCACAATTCAGTAGTATGGCACGCACCGACTTATGAGGACAACTATCTTTAGTGTGTCCTTGAACCTTGCAGTCCGTACACCATATCCCACTGAGCGTCTCAAGAGTTAAATTAGCAGAGATATTCTCCAACTGTTTCACTATAGCTATAATCTACACCTCTAAAAACAAATTCACTCCAATGTCCACACTCCTAACTACCTCAACACACAGAGATCCCTCCAAAGCATTGCACGGATCCACAAAATTCTTACAAGATAGCGCTCTTCTAATCGAAGTCAACAACACACCAAATAACCACTATGCATGGTAACTAGGATGTATGTCATAAGACAACTTTGACAATAAAGTTTTAAAATGTGCATCATACTTGTGAATGCTTTCTGATAATCCCTTCGTAATGTCCTTAAGTGTGCTGATACTTTTCTTTTAAAACTCAGGAATATGGAACTCAGCTAGAAACACATAGCACAAAGCATCATCATCCACTGTAGTTTGATATAGGTCATACTTTCTGTACTAGCTATATGCGTGGCCTTGAAGAGTAGTAGAAAATTGACTCATCTTCCTATCTGGAGTAGTAATTCCCTTAGCATGCCATAACAATTCGCACTTGTGCACATACTCTACAACATCTTCAATACCTATATATTCCAACAAGTGGAGGGACATCTCATAATAAACTTATTGAGGTTTATGTGGGGGTTACTGGGGATGTGGGCCCTGTCCTCCAGATCTAGAACCAGAACTACCACCAATATTTCCTCCACAACCAAAACCACCTAGTCCACTTGATCCCAACCCTCATGATCCTCTAATAGCAGGTGTTAGACCAGTGGATGTACTTCCTTGCATCCCAACCGTAGTACTAAATTAAACTCCAATAGTTTGCAAAGTTATAGTACTTCCAGACGTTTTCCCAAGATTATGCGCACCCACACTCTGTCTTGATGATGTGCCAGAACATATTCCTCTAATCGGGCCTCTAAAGAACAAAGATGATGTCAGTACAACCATAGATGAATGAGTTGTATGATTTACTTCTATATTATAAGGAAAATTATATCTACATGAAGCTATTGTTTTACCTACACTCATTTGTTGATTAATAATTACTTCTGGAACTAGAACACTAGGCACAAGGGCTCGGTCACCAGGTGAGATCATATGCATGCTTGCAGTCCTTAATCTTTCCTCCTATGACGTGCTCTCTTTAGAAGCTGAAGGATATTCTCTATTATGTTTTCCGAAGTGGGGGAGAGCCTGATGCTCTAGCTCCACATATTCCACGTGAGCCTCAAATCCTTCACGAGACATCATCATTTACAACTCCGCAGATTCCTCAATATTGCGTTGCTTCGCCAATTCCATCTCCTGTGCTTCATTGTACTTAAGCCACCTTTTGTCTCTCTTCCTTTATGCCGCAAGGTCCTTCATCTTTTCATCTTTCACCATACTTGCACCTACCCCTACATGTGGTGGTATGTTTAGCTAGCCATAGGGAGGCACTCTAAACTCAACAGCACCATCAAGATATTAATTTCCAAAGGAATAATACGAATGTAAGATCCTCTGGGCTTGCACAAGAATTTAAATTCAAAAATTTTTAGACAAGAGTATGTAGACACAACATACTCCAAATTATAACTATGCACAACACTAGCCCACCAATGATCTACAACACACGTCCAAGGTTCATCAGCATCAAACAAAGTGTGGTACTCTTCTTACGTCCAAACCCTTGGTCTGTAACTTTAACTTTTCTTTGATGCATATGCTGACAACCACTCGTACAACTCTATTGGAAAGAAACAAAATAACATCTCTTAAAGATCATGATAAATATTTTCTTCCACCCAACTTTATGCATTGAAATCAGACCCATAACCATATCTTCATGCAAATTATTTGTGTCCATCAATTACCCAATATTTAATGGTAGCAAGAGTCAACAGATACACCATCATCATGCAACATCATGGTAAACAGTTTGAAAAGAGGTCCCAGAAACATAACCAAAATGTAGTTTTTATTTCTATACCCAAAATCCTAGGCACACTAGCACTTCATCCAAATAGATATGAATGTTCACCTGAAGCATGTGAAGCTAGTAGGTCCCTCTTTGTTACTGTCTTACCAAGGGTGTTAGCATGTGTTTACATAATAACCACAATCAAAGTACATATCCCATCATAATAACCAGATCCATGAGCTCAATTTGGAAACACACATAATAAGGAAACATATTAGATCATATCACTATTATAGTTAGATTTACCATACAATAACCATGAACAGAGACATCAACAACCAATACCCATCCACAAAGATCCATTATATTAATTCATCATAAAACATAGTAGTTGAATACACCATACATATCATCACAAAGTCATGCGCTCAAACATACTAGTAGCATAACTTTGTTACCACAACCTCAGTCCTTCAAAATAGTGCAAATCAATACATATATATAGGGGTGGGGACTTTCCCTTCACCTTCCATGCACTCTCAAAATAGGCCTCATGCCCAAAATAGCCATGTTTCATTATAAGGATAACTAAAGAAGCATGCAAGCTTCGCCTAATAATAAATCATTTATTATTAACTCTATATATAATCTTATTATTAGCTCTAACTCTGCATGAGTCTTGATCTTCCACTTGTTCTGAAAATAACTTTCATGTAGCCTCAAAGTCTTCATGTCTTGATCTAATGTGTGTTCTACACTCCAACCTTCTTTAGCTTGATCCATGCAAAACGGATAATTCATGACCTTTCTCTTTCTAGGCGTGAAACCTCGGGGCATAATTATGTCAACCCTTCGCACCTATACACATGCCCCCTTCTTTTGCGCCATTATCATATGCGCCTTTGATACTTAGGAAATACTTCACCCAACCAAAATTACCCGAAAATAACATCATTTCCACCCTCAGTAATGGGTACTTATACCTTATCTCCCTAAATAATTAAAGAATTAAAAATAACTTAATAGAATCAATGAATGAAAGAATGAGAGAAAGAATATAGTTCATCACCAAGCGCACTCTTCTACATCCGGTAGTAATAATTCATGGTACTCACTCTTAATTTCTACTTCTAACTCATTCTAATCACTAAGTCCCTTCTTCTCCTTTTCAGGTATCTCCACAAGCACAACTTGCTTTTCATCCATTGTCATATCTTCACCCTTGTTTGTGCTTCTGCACCCTTCTTACATTTGCTAAACAAGAAAGTATTCCATACATTATGTTCATTCTTCTTTCATTAGTTTCCCAAGTTCTTTTATTCTCTCCTTGTGAGGATCTCAGGCTGTTGTGAGTGCATCGTGGTTCTCTGCTAGCAATGTCATGCTCTCCTCACAAGCCAGAGTCTCATTTTTATTTGCGACAAGGACCTCATTCTCTTCAACTAATGTCCTTGTTTTAATGGTCAGCTTTAGATCTTCACACATATTTAGCACCAAGTCTAAATTCTTTAGTTCTTCCTTAATTGTTTGTAGTAGGGCATCATATTAAACTATCCGGTGTGCCACTTGCTTCTTGGTTCTTTCCAAATCCATGAAAAAATTCTTCTTCTTCTCTACAGTGTGTTCTTCCACATTCGGCACAGGCACTAGTTTTTCATCTAATATCAAATGAACTAAAGTGCACAAATAGTGCAACGTGGAGGGAAATGTCCTAGATACCTTTTCTTCATACTATGGTCACGCCCACAAAAATTCTTCTCCAGTCTCCTCGGCCATATCTAGAATAGCAAGTACCATCACCTCTACTTTCTCTTTTTCCTTTGCTAAGCATTGGAATTCCCCTTCCTTGTCCTTTTTATCCTCAAAAAAATTTCTCAAGGTAGCCACTTTATCAACATTCCAGTGCGTGACCTCTACAACTATCTTTATCAATGCATTGCTCATTTTCTCATCAGAGAACTCCATGGGCTTTATTGTGATATGTCTGGATTGTAGATCCTTCTTCATTCTTCATATGACACATGACTCCTTACATCAAAAATAGGCTCATCCATGTGAGTCTTCATACTCCAAGATAATTATTTCCTGGTGCACGTGTTCACCATCTCTAGGTCCATCAGCTCCCATCCATATAATTTTTCTGGGGAAAAAGTGCTTTGGAACCTTGCGTGAATAATATTCATTGGGTCATTGATGTACCCAAATTCTGGTTTCTAAACCATCTCTTCTTCCATTTTTTACTAATGCGCTCACCTGTGTTTTTTTGTGTTCTAATGCCTTCTTAATTCTCCTCTCCAATTCCACACTCTGGTCCACCGGTCAGTTATTCAAAACTATCTTCCTTCTTTTTATCCCCTCTAGCGTAGCTCTCTTCCTCATGATCATGTATACTCACACTGGGGATGTATATATCAAACTATAGTTGCTTGTTGTTGATCCCTTAATCTTCTTGAACTTCCACACTAGGTTTGGAAACATTATTATACATTCCCCCATTTGATGACTTATCTTCATCACTTTCCCTGACAGGCATATACTTACACCTTTTCTTCCTATCTTCCTCATTCTTATTTACATGCAGTGTTTGTCTCACTAGTTGTGAGGTCCCAGTGCCCTCATCTCCATCCTTCCACTTCCTATGCAACATCCTTCTGCCATGATCAAGTGCATTGTTATCTTATTTCTCTACGTCTTCTTTTTCAAGGACATTCTCCAAGCCCTTCTTTTACTACTTTAGGGGTGTTTCTTCAAGTTTTCTTTGTGTAACCACAATTTGTTTGTTCTTCGGAGGACCTAGAAGTGAAATGTCCTCGCCAACGATATAATTTCCATCCTTGAACCTTAACCTCAGATACACATAGACATGTACAGTTTTTATCTGTCCCACATCCATGACCTTTGGAGTTATATCTATATTATCTGAATCCATCGTTTCCATATACGTCTCCTTATTAGGGTAGATATATGTCTTGCACATAATGTGAATTTCTGTGTTTGCCTTATAGGGTCAAGCTAAAATTTTTGCATGTTATGCAGTCAATTCACTGAACCTTTAAAATAACGAGCAGTAAATGCAAAAGGAAACTTACACCAGGGGCTTTTCTTGCTCATCTTCATGTAAAAGTGCCCCAACTTATCTTCTCACCTTTATCATCCTGGAAGCGTGACTCTTCCACTATACTATTTGCAATGTAGCTCGCAATGTTATATTAAGTTTTGTTCGCCATTTTATGCACTATATAGTGCCATCACTTGTTCACCTCCTTCCATCTATCTAAAGTGCCTAGCTTATAGCTAACCAGTCACATAGCTACCCGTGTAGCTTGGTCTTCTATGTTTGTGACATTAAAGGCTCGACCTCACTTGTGATATTTGAATGTGACGGTCATTTCCTCTATTTCATCATCATCGGAAAGGTCACTTGTAATTTCCTCACCAGAGTTACACAATGATGTAACCTTTGCAATCAATTTTTTCATAATTCTCATTCTCCTTCCCGCAAAATAGAAGTAATCTTCATGTACACGTGACACTAGTACAGACAATCGGGCTTGTCAAAGAACATCAACTCAAACAACTGCATAACCCTAACACTTTCCAATAGATCTTAAATGTTGTTTTCATACACCCTATATTTGACCATGATTTTCCTGTTCGTCTTCAAAAACGTATCTTCCTTTATATCCTTCCAGGTTTTCTCTATCTGATGATTAAAATCACTAATTTTTCATTGTTAACTGTGATTTCCACGATATTCCTTTAATAACCTCTTCTAGGTACTACATTTATGTAAACCACTCATGTGGTGCTTCCTTGTTCTCCTTCTTAATGGTCAGAGCTCTCCTTGGTGCCATTTACTCTACTCAAGTAAAAATGTACTCTAAAAACTGCAAATGTTTTCATGCCTTACCCTTGCACCTTTGATTTCCTCTATTTCTTCAAGATATACCATGCCCTAGCGTGCCCTAGCTCCAAATATGTCTCCTTCAAACCCTAACACCACGAACTTTCCTTTCACACACGTCCAACTAGGTCAAACACCTATCCACACAGACCTCAGGTAATGTCATGTCCTGAAATCACCTCATTTGTCGTTTAAATGATTTTTATTTGTACTTCACACTATTTTGCACTTGTCAACTTGAAAACACAAAGGATATAAGGTAAAAATAACATTGCAAGCTTATTATTTTATAGATCCATCGAAATCTTATGCATTAATTACTCCTCAACCACCACCGTACACGACATTAATTCCTCCCTTTTGCTCTTTTGTGTGTAACGTCATATTATTCTGCACCCCCTATCATCCTTATCGTGCGCCTACTACTTCTCGGCCACAAACCCCCTTACGCATACTTCCTTGTACCAAAGTACCTAGCCAAAGTGTTTTATACCAAGTAGTTTCCCATTTTTTTGCCTACTTCATGCTACACTGCGCATCCATCCATCTATGTGTGGTTTTTAATCTGAGAAATTTTCTTTAAGTACCTCAACTCTGAACACTTGTAATCTTTTTCCTATGTGCACCAATCTGTATCAGTGCACCAGTCACTTCTTCTTTCCGATCCACCCCACACTAAAATTATGAGTGGTCCTTTGTGCATAAATCCAATAGATAATAATCAGCTCTTGGTGTGCAAGCATGCGTATTACAATAAAACCTGGAACTAAATTGACATAGCATAACAACGATGAAAGGAAACACATTAAAGGAATTGTATTAAAGGGAAATCTAATCTAAGTGTTGATACTACCTTATTACAAAAACCAAGACTTATTTATAGTATGGCTTCAGCCTACTCCCATTGAAGTAGTTAAGCAATAAAGTGTCATCCAACGCCTATAACTGACAAGCACTTGATTCCAATATCTTCGTTACTACAAAGGGTCCCAACCAATGAAATTTAAATTTCCCTAGGTGGCGAAAAAACTTTGAATCATACAAAAGAACCATCTTTCCCACCTTAAACATCTTGTTCCTGATATGCCTATCGTGTCAATCCTTCTATCTCACTTTTTATGTCTTCTGGCTCTATAGGGCAATAGTGCACCACTCATCTAACTGTATCAATTTGTCTATGCGCTCCTCAACAACTTTCTCATCATCTAACCCTCCTGCGTGTGTACTATGTAGGGATGGTAACATGAAATCCACAGGCAATCCAGCCTCCGCGCCAAACACCAACTGAAAGGGTGTAGCCTTGTTCAAACTCTTATAGGTAGTGCTATATAACCAAAGTACAACATAAAATTTGTCATCCCAATCTTTTCTTCCAACATCACAAATTTTTTTAAATGTTTGTCCCAGAATCTTGTTGAAAGCCTCGGCATCACCATTGACCTATGGGTGATAGGGTGTTGTCTTATGGTGTGCTACTATAAATTATTCCAATAATATTTTGATAGTATCATTAAGAAAATGGGTGCCCCTATCACTTGTTAAGCTCAACGGACATCCATACCTGCTGATAATGTTCTCCCATAAGAATCTTTTTGTTGTAGCTGCAATGAAATCCTTTGTAGGTGTTGCTTCTACCCACCTTATCAGATAGTTTGTATAAGAAATAATATTACGCATCCCAGTCCTACGCGTGGGTGGGGAAATAGGACCTACAAAGTCAATAGTCCATTTCTTAAAAGGTTCAACACTTGCAATACATATCAAAGGCATCTCATCTCTAGATCAAGGCTTCCCAAGGTGTTGACAATGATCACATGCCTTAACATAATATTTGATATCTTTATACAAAGTTTCCCACTAAAGTCCAGCCATCAAGATCTTGCATGTGGTGGCATCTCCTGCTTAATGACCTCCTGCAATTCCACCATGAGCTTCTTCCATAATACCCTCACTCTCATGCTCTAGAAAAAACTGGCGTAAAACTTCATCATGGCCTAGCTTATACAAATCTCTACATATCAAATGGTAAGGTGTCACATATATTGTAAGTTGTTTCTTCTCTAAGGTCTTCATTCCCTCAGGTGCCTGTCTAGTGCGCAAGAATATGGCAATGTCCTCTAGTTCAGTGGGCATGTGATTCAATCTAAAGAGTTTTGTATCTGACATTGTTTCCTCAATGCTCTACACATCCTCACCAAAATTTATTCTTGACAAATGGTCAAGCCCCGAGTTACTTTTCCCTGGTTTGACAATAACTATAATTGAAACTCCTAAAATAGTAGTATCTACATGCATATGTGCCCTTGTAAAATAGGTGTGTTGACCAAATACTTAAATGCCATATGATCTGTCAAGAAGATAAACAGTGTCACCAATAAGTATTATCTATAATTTTACAACACGTAAATCATGGATAAAGACTTGTGCTTAGTAGGTATATAATTTTGTTCTACTCGTGTCAACTTCCTGCTTGCAAAACAAATACGGTGGTCTATAATTCCTTCTCCTGGTTGCGCCAACACTATAGCAATTTCCATCCCAGAAGCATCAACATGAACATGAAACGGTTTGTCCCATGAAGGAAAGTGTAAAATAGGTGCAATGGTCGACCTTTCCTTTAGTGTTTCAAATGCATGTTGTTACACCTTATCCCAATATAATTTTCCTTTAGTGTTCAACAGTTCTTCCAGGGGCGTGGAATTCTTTGCATAGCCCTTAATGAATTTCTTGTAATACCCTATATGTCTAAGAAATCTACACACTTTGGTTTGATTTTTAGGTTCTTCTAATCCTAGGATCACAGCAACCTTGGATAGATCTACCAACAAGCCTTCCTTACAAATAATATGCCCAAGAAAAGTGCCAAAAGGTGTCGTAAAGATACATTTCTTAATATTCAAAGAGATGCTCAATTGTCGGTGCCTCTCAAACATAAGCTTCAAATTGTCACAATGATCTTTAACTAAACCATACACTATCTAGTCATCTAGAAATACCTATAAAAACTTATGAATGAAGTCTTGAAAATCCTGCACAACAATACGCTAGAACATGATGGGTGCATTCTTCAGTCTAAAGAGCATAACTATGTATGCAAAAATTCCCATTCAATGGTGAAAGTTTTCTTTTCCCAATCTTCCTTTGTTATGCGCACTTGATGATATCCTAAAACCCATCTATAAAAGAGTAGATTTTGAGCCCTGCAATGCCCTTAAGGATCTTCTCGGTGAAAGGGGTGGGAAAAGGATCAATGACACATGAAGCATTCAACTCTCAATAGTCCACACAGATCCTTATCCAACCATATTTTTTAATATTGATGACCATGGGACTTACCCACTCATATTCCTCAATGGGCTCAATCATACCATACTTGAGCATTTTATCAATTTCCTCCTTGACCTTAATGCATAGATTAGGATTCATCCTGTATGGCCTCTTCCTAATAGGGCTCACGCCTTCTTTAAGTTTAATTCACATCTCACCTAAAAAAGGGTGTAGTCCTTTTAACTCATGATAGCCTCATGGAAATAAATCCTGAAAGTCACACATGAATTTAATAATCTTAGCCACTTCCTACTCTAACGAATAATTGCCAATAATGAACTCTTTAGGCTCTGCATTTGTTCCAATATTAACTTTTTTTGTTTTCATATCCTCATGATACGTGGGTGCCTTTTTATATGTTATATCCATCACTTCGTGTGTACCTTCAGTGTTGTTAATAGCCAAATTATCATTCTCATCATCATCATCATTTACCATGAATACCAGTTTAACCTTTTCCTTTGTTTACCAGGCGCAGACCATTTCTTCTTCTTTAGTCTCTTCAAGGTCACGGTGCACCTCTAAATCCAGCTCTCCAAACATATCTAAAATAAGTTCCTCATCCTTCGTGCTCTCCCAAAGTTAAGGCACTTCATAATTTGCAGTGCTTCATTGATCGAAGGTTTAGTAGAAAAGTAATCAAAAGTTTGGATCATACCTGAGGTCATCTCTTTCCAATTAGTTGTTTCCCTTGTCAATTTTTCATGGACATACCATACGCGAGCACAGCCGCCTAGGGTGGCGTAGAACTTATGTACCCAGAGTGATGGTGGTAAGGCCTCCTGCCCCTCCGTCCAAAGTCTCTCACATTCCCGAATGTGGTGCGAAGCAGGGGACTTCCCATGGAATTTGCATATATGTGAAGGTACATTTCTCCTTAGAAACCTAGTAGAAAAGGTGATTCTCACCTCTCACCATTCTAATAGGTTGTCTCTGTGTATATCCCACCAACACGTTGTTGTCCCATGCAAAGCATAAACCAGCATATTTCTTCTATCACACTCATCCTTCCAATAGGCTTTCATGGTGCACAGAAATACATCAAGGTCCCCCTCACCAGTGTACTAAGGTACTTGGTTATAACTTAAAAGCCTAACCATGCGCGGTCCAATCATACAAGTAATTGTGCGCTTAACCTCTCACCCAACCACGTCATATGTTCCATGCGCCCAGTTGTCACAAGCAATACTTGTGGTATCACTAACTGAATGAGCATCATTCCACTGTAGTACTCATTCCTTAGATGGCTCAATTACCTCAGGGTCTCTGATTATGCGCACATAGATCCTTTTCAAGTCTTCTTCACTCAAAGGCTCAACATACATATCAACCTTTGTATTTATCAAAGGTATAATGGCGCGCTCTTCCTTGTTATCAAAGATAATGTACCCCTTGTTGAAACACAAATCTGCATTATTCTCATAACACCAGGGGTGCCCAAGTAATACTGGGAAATTATTTTCTTCAGCTAACTCCAACACTTCAAATTCCTTTGTAAACTTGGCTCCCTGAATTGTAATAGTCACATCCTTTAATAATCCAAATGGCATGGCTCTAGTTCTATTTTCCATATATATAATATTCAAAGAAAGCTGCAATGGTGGCCTTCCCATCTGATCACATGCATCCAACATGAGTACATTAACTTCCGCACTTATATCTATCATAATATTTCTCAGAAGGCATCCATCTATGAACGCATTCAATGTAATATCCTTATCATAATCATGATTATGGGGAGACAGATTTGCATAAAGTATCTGCCTCTCGTGCTCATCACCTGTGTATGGTACTTTTTCTCTAAACCACTCTCCTAACAAGGGGATTATATTCACCTGGAAAAATATTCCACATACCTCCTTCAAGTCATCTACGTCCTTCTGTGGGATTTTAACCTTATTTTCTCGCTCAATCACGCGTGCATGTTCCTTCAAACTCTAAATTTCTCCTTGTATATCCCTAATAACATCCATAGTTTCATGGTAAACCTCTTTCTGATGTGCGACATCAAGGTACTTGGCATTAATCACTCCTTAATTTTTAATAGTCGGCTTATACTTCAGAGGTTCACGAGCGCACGTAGCCTCAGTGCGTGTGGTAACTAAGATGGGTTGTAATTCCATGTTAAGTCCAACCTTCGGCATCCATTGATTTCCATCCATGTGCTGAATCTTAATCATAGCTACTATGTTGTCTTGTTTATGTTGCTTTTTCATATGCTCATACAAGTCTGGACATTCTTCAAATTTATGTTGTTTTCCTCACCATGAGAAAACAACATTTTGAGGGCACTCACACTGATAATGATCAGGAGATCAACAAGTAAAACAAGTTCCTCTGAGAAATCATCATCTTCCACCACTGCGACCACTACCTCTATATCCTCCACGAAATCCTCTACTCATGTTATCCCCATTGTTGCACCCTTCATTATGTTGTTCTCCTTGTTCCTTAGATCCACCTGCTACACTAGTCTAGCACACCCCAGTTTCAATGGCTTCATGGATATGATCAATCACTTTATAGTCAACAATGTCATGAGTTTGAGTCTTGGAAATCTTATAGTTATGGACACATTCTTCCAGATCTTGCGCTGTAAAAGAGGACATCTACTTGGGTCCAAATGACAAATCTCACAATCCAGCAATATGACACTCACTGACTTACGAGGATAGCTATCCTTAGTGTGTCCTTCGACCTCACAATCTGTAATAACATTGAACACAAAATGTATGGTGGGAAACACTTTTGAGAGAAAAACCCACTTTGAAATCAAGGCTTTATTAGGAATACCAATTCCAAAGCATAAAATGACTAGTTTCTATTGAGCAGCTACTCAACTTATGAGGCACCAACTTCACAGTCTTATAGCACCCACTAGAATAAATGTTAAGCACCCACTCGGCTAATTTAGCAAGCTACAAATTATAGGAGAAACCACCCCTATGATCTAAGCTCCCACTTAGAAGAAGACATTACAAATAAATTGATCATATAAAAAAAGGAAAGTTTGCACAACAGATTATATCACTTTTGTAATTCTATCATCTTCAAGCACTCTCTAGCTCTGTCTCAGTATTTATGCATCCATCTGAATTGATTATGAGTCCTTGTGTTTATCTCTAGTCATCATTTCATTGAAGATTCATTTTGGTCTCTATTTCTATCTTTGCACCTCTGGCTCGATTATACTCTCTTCAAGTCATCTACATCCACTTCACTCATTTTCCATCACACTTAACATTTTTCACATACGGCTTAAATAGATGAAAGTATTTTTATTTTCCCACTCTCACGCTTGATTTTTCTATTTTCTATGTGCATTAATTTTCTAACACGTTAATAGTGGAGCAAGGAACGATTATGAGACAATTTCAAAAAGAATTTCTCATCAAACTAGGATTTTCAAATGTTTCAAAATGAAAAATCCAAACAAATCCCTCTTTGATATTTCATTACACCTTAAAATAAGGATTTTTCTATTTTAAGACATAGAGAATGTAACCATCTTATGAAAAATTCAAATAACATTAAATTATGACACTTGGATCTCGAGATATTCAAAAAATTAGTTTTGACTTATTCATGGCGAAAATATTCCATATCATCACATTTAGTCTGCAATACCCTACCTTTGATCCTTTTCATCGATTTTTTTCCAAAGCTCCTATTTGATCTGTAATGTAACATTTCACGGATTTTTTCGGATTTATTCTTTGTATGGTGGCTTTCCTGTTTTACCCGTGACTCTTTCTAGTCATATGTGGATTTCCTTATTTTCTCACAACTTTGTTCTACTATCCATGACTTATTTCATTTACTAGTGGATTTCTCTATATCCTACATGGCTTCCTCTTAGGCTTCAGCAGCTTCATCCTTATATCTATGTCTCTCTCTTAGACTTTGGTGGCTTCATTGCTATATCCGCGGCATCATTCTTCAATATGCAGATTTCTCTAATTTCTCCAAAGGGCTCCTAACACACCATTTGAGAAAGCAATGACCCTGGATAATCTTGTAAACACTCTAAATGCACCAATTATTTGGCTAATACTGACGCACACTACTCAACACTTGAAATATCTATTATCCTTCAATACTATCGTCATGTAATCACCTAGAACTTTTATAAGAGCTGGCACTACCATTCATCCTTCACATTTCTCTTGCAAAGTCTTTGTTGAACTGTTTCCTGAAGCTTGTTATAGACTTGTTATCACCTTTTACCATCAATGCCACTTGACATCAATGACAATGATAAAGATCCAATAAAATCCCCCTTGGTCATTGATGGAAAATTTCTCAGAAACACTAAACCGTTAAAGGCAAAATCATTTACAAGTTGGTTTCTAATTTCACTCTCCCCCTTTGACATCTATAACAAAGGGCCATCTATTTCGCACAATGATGAAGATGCAGATAAACTAGATAAATATATGTTCTTACCTTAATAGGCTCCCCTAGGCTAATGCTTCTCACTTAGTTGTATAGCATTTGACACACCTTTTGATCCATGTTCATAAATTTGATCCCTTAACTACATCACTGATCCCCCTGAGCTAATGCATATTTTTATGATCTTCACTCATTTTGAGCAAGTTACCAAACCAGGGTTGTCAAAAAAGAACTAGAAGACTAGTTCCCCCTCCCATAAAGACTTCATTACACCGATTTAGTAGATGATATTGCATGAGGATGTTCCCTTACCTTGTCTCAATGCTTTCTAGTTACTTGTGGGATCGGGAATGATCCTCAATTCATTCCTCAAGTGCTTGAATTTTTCTTTTGGCAGTGGCTTTGTCATGATATCGGCAATTTCTTCTTTTGTGCTCATATACTCAAGATGGATTTTCCTATCATTCATTTATTCCCTCAAGAAATGATATCTAATTAGGATATGTTTGGTATTTGATTGAAACACAAGGTTCTTGGAGACACTTATTGTAATTGTATTATCACAAATCAAAGGAATAGGGCTATCAAATTTTACCTTGTAATCCTCCAATGTCTGCTTCATCCAAAGAACTTGAGTACAACACATTGCATCAGCTATATACTCTGCCTCACATGTTGAGAGTGCCACTGATGATTTCTTCTTGCTCAATCAGGATACTAGGAAATTTCCAACAAAGAATGCACCACCACTTGTACTCTTCCTATCATCAAAGCTTCCTGTCCAAACAACATCTGTATATGCTTTTATGTTGAAGTCATTGCTTTTGGGGTGCTAGAGTCCATATTCAATTGTTCCCATGAGATATCTTAGAATTCTTTTTACTTCCTTGTAGTTTGTTTCCCTTGGATCTTCTTAAAGTCTTCCAACAAGGCCCACATCTTCCATAATATCATGTTTTGACGTCATGGAGTAGAGAAGACCACCTATCATGGATCTATACAGAGTCTTGTCAACTTTTGGTGAGTTGTCTTCTTTTCTTATCTTGCAACTCGCTACCATTGGTGTTCCTATAGGTCTGCATTCTTCCATCATAAACCTTTTAAGCATTTCTTTGATGTATTTGGTTTAGGATATGAAGATACCTTGGTTTGACTAATTGATTTACAAACCCAGAAAGAATGAGAGATCCCCAAGCATGGACATTTTAAACTCTTCTTTCATCATATCAGCAAATTCATATGTCACCTTATCATGATCTCCTTCAAATATAATATCATCCATGAAAAAATTGAAAATTATAAAATGATCTCCTTCTTCTTTGATATAGATATTATTTTCAGCAACACCTTTTCTAAATCCTTGCTCAATGAGGTATGAATCTATCCTTTTGTACCAAGCTCTAGGAGCTTGTTTGAGTCCATACAAATCCTTTTTCAACCTGCACACATAGTCTTTGTCATTAGTTAGAGAAAATCCATCAGGTTGCTCAATATATACCTCTTCATTTAGGTGGCCATTGAGGAAGGTTGATTTAACATCCATCTAGAAAACTTTGATTTTCTTGTAAGCTGCATATGCCAAAAATAATCTAATTACTTCCATTCTTTTCACTAGTGCAAAATTTTCATCAAAGTCAATTCCTTCCATTTGTGCATAGCCCTTGCATACAAGTATTTCCTTGTTTCTTGGCACCTCTTCTTTCTCATTCAGTTTGTTTCCGAACACCCATTTTTTTCCTATCACGTTCTTCTCTTTTGGTCTTGGTACTAGATCCTAGGTCTCATTTTTTTTAATTTCATCAAGATCCTCATTCATGGCATCCACCCAATGTTCATCCTTACTATCTTCTACAACATTCTTGGGTTCAATCATGGATAAGAGTGTTATGTATTCATGGTTTTTCTACTCTCTTAGCTTCCTTCTTATGAGAATACCACCTTCTTTGTTTCCAATAATTTGATTTGATGGATGGTCTCTTTTAAATTTCATTGAGGGTGTTTTAGTGTCTTGTCTCTCTTCTACCTCTTCCACTTCTCCACTTGTACTTCCCACTTCTTCATCATCTTCTTGATCTCCAATCATGTCCTCAGACTGAGTGCTAAATTTAGAGGGATATAACTCATCGACTTTTACATTTGTGCTCTCAATCACCTTTTATAACCTCTTATTGTAGTATCTATAGGATACACTGACTATTGAGTAGCCAAGAAATATCCCAGCTCCTAGGTCTCATTATTTTCAATTTGATCACCACCCAATGTTGATCCTTACTAGCTTCTACAACATTCTTGGGTTCAATCATGGATAAGAGTGTTATGTCTTCATGGTTTTGCTACTCTCTTAGCTTCCTACTTGTGAGAATACCACCTTCTTTTTTTCCAATAATTTGATTCGATGGATGGTCTCTTTTAGCTTGCTTTGAGGGTGTTTTAGTGTCTTGTCTCTCTTTTACCTCTTCCACTTCTTCACTTGTACTTCTCACTTCTTCATCATATTCTTGATCTTCAATATTGTCCTCAGACTGAGTGCTAAATTTTGAGGGATATAACTCAACGATTTTTACATTTGTGCTCTCAATCACCTTTTATAACCTCTTATTGTAGTAGCTATAAGCTACACTGACTGCTGAGTAGCCAAGAAATATGCCTTCATCACACCTAGAGTCAAATTTTCCTAGGTTGTCTTCATCTCTCTTGATATAACATTTGCTTCCAAAGACTCTTATGTGTTTCACATTAGCTGACATGTTTTTCTATAGTTCATAGGGTGTCTTATCACTATTAATTCTCAATTAAATTCTATTTAGAATATAGACAATTGTGTAGACTGCCTCACTCCAATAGCCATCATGAAGTTTAGATTCATTCAACAGAGTTCTTACCATTTCTTGTATAGTTATGTTCTTTCTTTCAACAACCTCATTTTGTTGAGGTGTCCTGGCAACTTAGAATTGTCTTCGATTCCCATGTTCTTCACAAAACTCATCAAATTCATTGGACCCAAATTCTCCACCTTTATCTGATCTTAAGAATTTGATTTTTTTGTTTTTCTTATTCTCCACGAGTGCCTTAAAGGACTTAAATCTTTCTAAGAGATTATTATTTGTGCTTCAAACAAGCTACCCATGTCATTCTAGTGAAGTCATCTATTAGTAGCATGAAGTACACATATCCTTGTATACTTTCAGTTCTTGTAGGCCCACAGAGGTCTGTATGAATCAGTTCCAAAGGTCTAGTGGTAGAATACTCCTTGGATTTGAATGATCTTCTTGTTTGTTTACCATGTAAGCAAGCTTTGCATAGTGTTTCTGCTTGTTTTACAATCTTTGGTATGTGTATCACACCACTCTTTGCACTTAATTTCACTAGATTTTCAAAGCTCATATGTCCCAATCTCCTATGCCACACCCAGTTGTTGTCAATTTTATTTGTGAAGAATTTTTTTTTATTTATTTCTTTGAGAACATACATGTTATTCTTGGTCCTTTTGGCCTTAGCTACTTTCTTTCCTATTTTTCCATTCATTATATAACAACCTTTGTCATGAAATGTCAGCATGTAACATTTCTTATACATTTGACTCGCACTTAACAGGTTGTGCTTGAGACCTTCAACATATAGGAAATTATTTGTGATTGTTTTGCCATTATCAAGACTTAGAGTTCCTTTTCCAACAATGTTTGTTGAATTATTATCTCCAATCCTAATAGTTCTTGATGCATTGTTTGATAAAGAAATGAACTTACTTTTATCACCTCTCATATGACTGGAGCATCCACTATCTAAATACCAGATTTTATCTTCATCTTGTACATGAAAGGTAGTTTGTACTATTGAACAAGATTCTTTTCTTTTGTTTGGTTCTTCCTTTACCACATACATCCATCTATCCTATTTAGGGATTTTTTTATTACAAACTGTGGCTACATGAACATACTTGTGACATTTGTAGTAATTTACATTGTAATTCATTCTAGTGTTATGGTGAACTGTAGTTTCTTCCATATCCTCTAGTATATCTTCTACACTTAGCAGCTTTGTGTCCAAACTGATTACATGAAAATCAATAACCATAGAAATAATGTGAGTACCTTATAGCATAGGTGATCCTGGGATCATTTTTCTTCCTCTTGGAAGTTTTGGTGACTTCTTTATTTGCAACATGAGAGGTGTTTGGTGTTGATGTGGTCTTGTTCTCCTTCCTCTTTTCTAGTTTGTCTTTTTAACCTTCTTCCATGAATCCTAATCCAGATTTTTCCTTTGAATCCCTTTGAGTGCTTAGTATGTCAGTCGGAACTTTTGAGCTCTTTTTCAACTTCTCATACACCTTGAGTTTTTCAGTTCTTTGTTCCATTTTAGTCTTTACACATTCTAATTCAGAATTCAGTTTCAAGCATTCATCTTCCTTTTCCTTGTAGGCATGAGAGATCTTTTCAAGCTGAGATTCAAGTTCTTTGAATTTATTAGTTTCTTCCTCTTCTTTTAGGCTCTTTATTTTCTCAAAAAAAGAATTTTATCTTCATAGTCTTTCAATGTGTATCTCAAATTTTGATTCTTTCTTTTGCAAAATTTCAATTCTTCTAGTGCACATACAAGTTCGACTTCGAAATTCACATTTCCTTCTTCTTCAATAGAATCTTCATAATCAACTACACTCTTTCCTTTTGAGTTCCATTCTTCAATAACATCCATTGCCATAAACAAACATTCAGGTTGAGTTTCTTCATCTTCATTATCAGAGCTACTAGAGTTGTTTGAATCAGATTCACTTAACTTATCCTTTGAGTAGAAGTTTCTTTTGTTCTTAAAGAACCTCTTCTTGCCATATTTCTTCAGGAAGTTCATATTTTTATTGTTATGTTTGTGGCTTTCTTCAAAATGAGTTTCCTTGTTCTTATTTGGACATTTTACAGCAAAATGGCCCACTTGTCCACAATCAAAGCATTTAAATGGGAGCTTACCTTTGTATTTTTGTGAGCCTCTGTTTAGTCTTCTCACAAACATTTCCTTCAATATTCTCATCATCTTCTCCATCCTCCAGATTTGATTCTTCTTTTTCTTTCTTGGATTGAGTCTCTTTCTTGGCTTTGAATGCACTTCCTTCTTAGTATATTTAGATCCAATTTCCTCATCTCATATGCCAATAAGATACTTTGTAGTTTCATCTATTGTTAATGTTTTCATGTCCTTTGGCTTCCTTCCATTGCTAAAACCTTTGCATCATACTTAGGAGTTAGAGATCTAAGGATATTTTTGGACTATGACATAGCTTCTTCAAGTTTTTCACCAAGGCCTCTAATCATGTTGATCACTTCATCTAATCTCTACATATATAATGCAATACTTTCATCCTCTTTCATTTTAAGACTCTAAAAATGGGATCTGTAGGTCTACACTATTACTAACTTGACTTTGTCATCACCTTCAAAGATACTTTTAAGTTTAGTCTAGATTTCCTTGGCAGTGGTATAGTGCATTACCTTCACAAATTTAGTTTCAGTTAGGCCACATAGGAGGGAATTCATGGCTCTTTAGTTGCATTCATATTTTTCTTGTCTGTTGCAAAGGTGATTGGAGTGGTTGGAGGATTGTAGCCTTTCTGAACACATTACCATATATCAAAACCAAGTGACATGAGATATGTCTTCATCCTTATTCTCCAGAATGTGTAATTTGTTCTAGTGAAGAGAGGTGATCTTGACAGTGATAATCCACCTTGTGCTTGATTTGCTACCATGCTTGTGAACAAAAGATCTCCTTGAAGATTTTAAGCTTCCATAAGATGGACTCACTCTAATACTAATTTTTAGAAATCAAAAGCACTAATAGGGGAGGTGAATCAGTGTAGATTAAAACTTTAAACAATTTCAATCCTGGGATTCTTATTTAATAGTATTAATGTATCAAGAGCATTTAATCAAGCACATACAAGAGAATAATAACATTGAACACATAATTTATAGTGGGAAACCCTTTTGGGAGAAAAACCCACTTTGAAACCAAGGCTTTATTAGGAACACCAATTCCAAAGCATACAATGATTGGTTTCTATTGAGCAGCCACTCAACTTATGAAGCACCCACTAGAAGAAATGCTAAGCACCCACTCAGCTAATTTAGCAAGCTGCAACTTACAAGGAGCAACCACCCCTATGATCTAAGCTCCCACTTAGAAGAAGATATTACAAATAAATTGATCAACAATATTGCTTACAAAATGGATTATGATCACTTTTCTAATTCTATTTTTACACAAAGATCTACAATACTCTCTCTCCATCTTCAAACACTCTCTGGCTTTGTCTCAAACTTTTTGCATCCATCTAAATTGATTTTTATTCTTTATGTTTATCTCTAGTTAACATTTCATTGAAAATTCATTCGGGTCTCTGTTTCTATCTCTGCACCTCTAGCTAGATTATACTCTCTTCAACTCATCTGCATCCACTTCGCTCATTTTTCAGCACACTTAACATTTTCCTCATATGCCTTAAATAGATGAAAGTATTTTTATTTTCCCACTCTCACACTTGATTTTTCTATTTTCTAAGTGCATTAATTGTCCAACACATTAATAGTGGAGAAAGGAATGGTTATGAGACAATTTCAAAAATAATTTCTCATCAAACTAGGATTTTCAAATGTTCAAAAGGATGATCCAAACAAATCTCTCTCTGATATTCCATTACACCTTAAAATCAGGATTTTTCTATTTTAAGACATAGAGAATGTAACCATCTTAATAAAAAGTCCAAGAACATTAAATTCTGACACTTAGATCTCGAGATATTCAAAAATTATTTTTGACTTATTCACGGCACACAAATTCCATATCATCACATTAAGTCCACAATACCCTACCTTTGATGCTTTTAATCGATTTTTTCCCAAAGCTTTTGTCTGATTCGTAATGTAAAATTTCACATATTTTTTCAGATTTCTTCTTTGTATCACATCTTTCCTCTTTTACCCGTGACTCTTTCTAGTCATCCACGACTTTCCTTCTTTTCTCGCAGCTTTATTTTACTATCCACAAATTTGTTATTTTACTCACAGATTTCTCTAATTCTCTGCGGCTTCCTCTTAGACTTCAGTGCTTCATTCTGGCTGTGGCTTTCATCTAATATCTGCGGCTTCCTCTCTAGACTTTGGTGGCTTCATCCCTATATCTGTGGCATCATTCTTCAATCTGTGACTTTCTCTAATTTCTCCATAGGGCTTCTAACTCACCTTTTGGGCTGGAAATGACTCTAAATAATCTTATAAACACTCTAAATGCACCAAGTACTTAGATGAGACTGATGCACACCACTGAACAATTGAAATATATATTATCCTTCAATTCCATCATCATGTAATTACCTAGAACTTTTCTAAGAGCTAGCACTACCATTCATCCTTCACATTTCTCTTGCATGACCTTTGTTGAACTGCTTCTTGAAGCTTGTTATAGACTTATTAACACCTTTTTCCATCAATGCCACTTGAAATCAATGACATCATCAATGACAATTAAAAATATCCAATAAACTCCCCCTTTATCATTGATGGAAACTTTCTCAAAAACATTGAACCCTTGTTGGAAAAAGAATTTAAAATTTGGCTTTTGATTTCACTTTTTCCTCCTTTGACATCTATGACAAAGGTCCATCTATTATTCACAATGATGAAGATGCAGATAAACTAGATAAATACATTTCCTTACCTCAAGAGGCTCCCCCTAGGCTAATGCTTCTCACTTAGTTATATAGCTTTTGGCACACCTTTTGATCCATGTTCACAAATTTGATCCATTAACTATAACATTGACCCCCTGAGCTAATGCATATTTTAATGATCTTCACTCGTTTTGAGCAAGTTACCAAACCAGGGTTGTCAAAATGAGCTAGCAAACTATCTCCCCTTCCTATGAAGACTTCATTGCACTGATTTAAAAACATTGAACCCTTGTTGGAAAAAGAATTTAAAATTTTGTTCCTGATTTCACTTTTTCCTCCTTTGACATCTATGACAAAGGGCCGTGTATTACGCACAATGATGAAGATGCAGATAAAATGGATAAATACATGTCCTTACCTCAAGAGGCTCCCCCTATGTTAATGCTTCTCACTTAGTTATATAGCTTTTGGCACACCTTTTGATCCATGTTCACAAATTTGATCCATTAACTATAGCATTTATCCCCCTGAGCTAATGCATATTTTAATGATCTTCACTCGTTTTGAGCAAGTTACCAAACCAGGGTTGTCAAAATGAGCTAGCAGACTATCTCCCCCTCCCATGAAGACTTCATTGCACTAATTTAGGAGCTGATATTACATGAGAATGCTCCCTTACCTTGTCTCAATGCTTTCTAGTTGTTGATGGGATCAGGAATGACCCCCAATTCATTCCTCGGGTGCTCGAGTGTTACTTTTGGTAGTGGTTTTTTCATGATATCAACAATTTCTTCTTTTTTGCTCACATACTCAAGACTATTTTTCCTATCATTCACTTGTTCCCTCAAGAAATGATATCTAATTAGGATTTGTTTGGTCTTTGAGTGAAACACAGGGTTCTTGGAGACACTTATTGCACTTATACTATCACAAAGCAAAGGAATTCGGCTATCAGATTTTACCTTGTAATCCTCCAATGTTTGCTTCATCCAAAGAACTTGAGTACAACACATTGCATCAGCTATATACTACCTCACATGTTGAGAGTGCCATTGATGATTGTTTCTTGCTCAACCAGGATACCACACAATTTCCAACAAAGAATGCACTGCCACTTGTACTCTTCCTATCATCAACGATTCCTACCCAATCAACATCTATATATGCTTTTATGTTGAAGTCATTGCTTTTGGGGTACTAGAGTCCATATTCAAGTGTTCCCATGAGATATCTTAGAATTATTTTGACTGCCTTGAAGTGTGTTTCCCTTGGATCTTCTTGAAATCTTCCAACAAGGCCCACAACTTGCATAATATCATGTCTTGATGTCGTGGAGTAGAGAAGACTACCTATCATGGATCTATACAGAGTCTTGTCAACTTTTGGTGAGTTGTCCTCTTTGCTCAGCTTGCAACCCACTTCCATTGGTGTTCCTATAGGTCTACATTCTTCCATCCTAAACCTTTTAAGCATTTCTTTGATGTATTTGGTTTGGGATATGAAGATACCTTAGTCTTGACTGACTGATTTGTAAACCCAGAAAGAATGAGAGATCCCCAAGCATGGAAATTTCAAACTCTTCTTTCATCATATCAAAAAATTCATATGTCATCTTATCATGATCTCCTTGAATTATAATATCATCCACATACACAATGATAATGAGCAAAGAATCTCCTTCTTCTTTGATATAGAGATTATTGTCAGCAACACCTTTTCTAAATCCTTTCTCAATGAGGTATGAATCCATCTTATTGTACCAAGCTCTAGGATCTTGTTTGAGTCCATACAAATCCTTTTTCAACCTGCACACATAGTCTTTGTCATTGGTTAGAGAAAATCCATCAGGTTGCTCAATATATACCTCTTCATTTAGGTGGCCATTGAGGAAAGATGATTTAACATCCATCTGGAAAACTCTGATTTTCTTGTAAGTTGCATATGCTAGAAACAATATAATTACTTCCATCCTTGCCACTGGTGTAAAAGTTTCATCAAATTCAATTCCTTCAATTTGTGCATAGCCCTTGCATACAAGTATTTCCTTGTTTCTTGTCACCTCTCCTTTCTCATTTAGTTTGTTTTTGAATACCCATTTTGTTCTTATCACGTTCTTGTCTTTTGGTCTTGGTACCAGCTCCCAGGTCTCATTATTTTCAATTTGATCAAGCTCCTCATTCATGGTATCCACCTAATGTTGATCCTTACTAGCTTCTACAACATTCTTGGGTTCAATCATGGATAAGAGTGTTATGTCTTCATGGTTTTGCTACTCTCTTAGCTTCCTGTTTGTGAGAATACCACCTTCTTTGTTTCCAATAATTTGATTTGATGGATGGTCTCTTTTGGCTTGCCTTGAGGGTGTTTTAGTGTCTTGTCTCTCTTTTATCTCTTTCACTTCTTCACTTGTACTTCCCACTTCTTCATCATATTATTGATCTTCAATCCTATCCTCAGACTGAGTGCTAAATTTTGAGGGATATAACTCATCAAATTTTACATTTGTGCTCTCAATCACCTTTTGTAGCCTCTTATTGTAGCATCTATAAGCTACACTGACTACTGAGTAGCCAAGAAATATGCCTTCATCACACCTAGATTCAAATTTTCCTAGGTTTTCTACATCTCTCTTGATATAAAATTTTCTTCCAAAGACTCTTATGTGTTTCACATTAGCTGGACTATTTTTCCATAGTTCATAGGGTGTCTTGTCATTGTTAATTTTCAATTGAGCTCTATTTAGAATGTAGACAACTGTGTAGACTTCCTCACTCCAATAGCCATCAAGAAGTTTAGATTCATTCAACAGATTTCTTACCATTTCTTGTATAGTTTTGTTCTTTCTTTCAACAACCCCATTTTGTTGAGGTGTTATGGCAATGGAAAATTGTCTTCGAATCCCATGTTCCTCACAAAACTCATCAAACTCATTGGACCTAAATTCTCCACCTTTATCTGATCTTAAGCCTTTGATTTTGTCGTTCTTCTTATTCCCCACAAGTTCCTTGAAGGACTTAAATCTTTCTAAGATCTTCATATTTGTGCTTCAAACAAGCTACCCATGTCATTCTGGTGAAGTCATCTATTAGTAGCATGAAGTACACATCTCCTTGTAGACTTTTAGTTCTTTTAGGCCCATAGAGGTATGTATGAATCAGTTCCAAAGGTCTAGTGGTAGAGTACTCCTTGGATTTGAATGATCTTCTTATTTGTTTACCATGTAAGCAAGCTTTACATAGTGTGTCTGCTTGTTTTACAATATTTGACATGCATATCACACCACCCTTTGCACTTAATTTCACTAGATTTTTAAAGCTCATATGTCCCAATCTCTTGTGCCACACCCACCTATCGTTGTCATCAAATTTACTTGTGAAGTATTTTTCTTTATTTATTTCCTTGAGAACATACATGTTATTCTTGGTCCTTTTGGCTTTAGCTACTTTCTTTCTTATTTTTCCATTAATTATATCACAACATTTCTCATAAAATTTCATATTCTAACCTTTCTTTCACATTTGACTCACACTTAACAGGTTGTGCTTGAGACCTTCAACATATAAGACATTCTTTGTGATTGTTTTTCCATTATCAAGACTCAGAGTTCCTTTTCCAACAATGTTTGCTGAATTATTATCTCCAAATCTAATAGCTCCTGATGCATTGTTTGATAAATAAATGAACTTACTTTTATCACCTGTCATATGACTGGAGCAGCCACTAACTAAATACAAAAAATTATCTTCATTTTATACATGAAAATTAGTTTGTATTATTGAACAAGATTATTTTCTTTTGTTTGGTTCTTACTTTACCATATACACCCATCTATTATTTTTAGGGGTTTCTTGATTACACATTGTGGCTACATGACCATCCTTGTGACATTTGTAGCAATTAACGTTGTAATTCATTCTTCTGTTAGGAGAGTTGTAGTTTCTTCCATATCCTCTAGTATATCTTCTACACTTAGCAACTTTGTGTCCAAACTAATTACACGAAAAACAATAACCATAGAAAGAATGTGAGTACCTTATAACATAGGTGATCCTGGGAGCATTTTTTTTCCTCTTCAAAGTTTTTGCAACTTCCTTATTTGCAGCATGGGAGGTGTTTGATGTTGATGTGGTCTTGTTCTCCTTCTTCTTTTCTGGTTTGGCTTTTTTACCTTCTTCCATGAATCCTAATCCATATTTTTCCTTTGAATCCCTTTGAGTTCTTAACATGTCATTTAAAACTTTTGAGCTCTTTTCCAGCTTCTCATACACCTTGAATTTGTCAGTTATTTGTTCCATTTTAGTCTTTACACATTCTAATTCAGAATTTAGTTTAAAGCATTCATCTTCCTTTTCCTTTTAGGATTGAGAGATATTTTCAAGATGAGATTCAAGTTCTTTGAGTTCATTAGTTTCTTCCTCTTCTTTTAGGATATGTCTCTTTCTCAAAAATGAGAATTTTCTCTTCATAGTCTTTCAATGTGCATCTCAACTTTTGATTGTTTCTTCTGCACAGTTTCAGTTCTTATAGTGCACACACAAGTTCAGCTTCTAAATTCACATTTCATTATTCTTCATCAGAATCTTCATAATGAATTGCATTATTTCCTTTTGAGATAAATTCTTCAATGACATCCATTGCAATAAACAAACATTCAGATTGAGTTTCTTCATCTTCATTTTCATAGTTGTTAGAGTTGCTTGAATCATATTCACTTGACTTCTCCTTTGAGTACAAGTTTCTTTTGTTCTTAAAGAATTTATTCTTGTCATGTTTTTTCATGAAGTTCATATTTTTCTTGTTATGTTTGTGGCTTTCTTCATACCAAGTTATCTTGTTCTTGTTTGGACATTTTGCAGCAAAATGACCTACTTGTCCACAATCAAAGCATTTAAATGGGAGCTTACCTTTGTATTTTCCTAAGCCTCTACTTAGTCTTCTCACGAACATTGCTTCAATATTCTCATCATCTTCTCCATCCTCTAGATCTGATTCTTATTTTTATTTCTTGGAATGAGTCTCTTTCTTGGCTTTGAATGGCACTTCCTTATTGGTAGATTTAGATCCAACTTTCCTCATCTCATATGCTAATAAGATACTTTGTAGTTCATCTATTGTTAATGTTTTCATGTCTTTGGCTTCTTCTATAGCTGAAACATTTGCATCATACTTAGGAGTTAGAGAGCTAAGGATATTTTGAGCTACCACAGGTTCTTCAAGTTTCTCACTAAGGCCTTTGATCATGTTGATCACTTCATCTACTCTCTTCATAGAGGATGCAATACTTTCATCCTATTTCATGTTTAAGACTCTCAAACTGGGCTTTGTAGGTCTACAATTTTGCTAACTTGACTTTGTCATCACCTTCATAGATAATTTGAAGTTTAGTCTAGATTTTCTTGGCAATGGTATAGTGCATTACCTTCACAAATTTAGTTTCAGATAGCCCACATAGGAGGGAATTCATGGCTCTTTAGTTGCATTCATATTCTGCCTTGTCTATTGCAGAAGTGATTGGAGTGGCTGGAGGATTATAGCCTTTCTCAACACATTCCCATATATCAAAACCAAGTGACATGAGATATGTCTTCATCCTTATTCTCCAGAATGTGTAGTTTGTTCTAGTGAAGAGAGGTGATCTTGACAATGATAATCCACCTTGTGCTTGATTTGTTGTCATGCTTGTGAAGAGAGGATCTCCTTGAAGATGTTAATATTCCACTAGAAGGAATCACTCTGATACCAATTGTTAGAAATCACAAGCACTAAGAGGGGGGATGAATTAGTGTAGATTAAAACTTTAAAAAATTTCAATCTTGATATTCTTATTTAACAACAGTAACGTATCAAGAGCATTTAATCAAGCATATGCAAGAGAATAATAACACTAAACACAAATTTATAGTGGGAAACCCTTTTGGGAGAAAAATCCACTTTGAAACTAAGGCTTTATTAGGAACACCAATTCCAAAGCATAGAATGATTTGGTTTCTGTTGAGCATCTGCTCAACTTATGAAGCACCCACTTCACATTCTTCTAACACCCACTAGAAGAAATGCCAAGCACCCACTCAGCTAATTTAGCAAGCTGCAAATTACAGGAGCAACCACCCCTATGATCTAAGCTCCCACTTAGAAGAAGATATTACAAATAAATTTATCATATAAAAACAAGATTGCTTGCATAATGGATTATGATCACTTTTCTAATTCTATTTTTACACACAGATCTGCAATACTCTCTCTCCATCTTCAAGCACTCTCTGGCTTTGTCTCAATCTTTATGCATCCATCTGAATTGATTATGAGTCCTTGTGTTTATCTCTAATCAGCATTTCATTGAAGATTCATTTTGGTCTCTATTTTTGTCTATGCACCTCTGGCTCGATTATACTCTCTTCAGCTCATCCACATTCACTTCACTCATTTTATAGCACACTTAACATTTTCCACAAATAGCTTAAATAGACGAGAGTGTTTTATTTTCCCACTCTCGCACTTGATTTTTCTATTTTCTAAGTGCATTAATTCTCCAACACATTAATAGTGGAGTAAGGAATGGTTATGAGACAATTTCAAAAAGAATTTCTCATCAAACTAGGATTTTCAAATGTTCAAAAGGGACGATCCAAACAAATCTCTCTATGATAGTCCATTATGCCTTGAAATCAATATTTTTCTATTTTAAGATAGAGAATGTAACCATCTTATGAAAAATTCTAAGAACATTAAATTTTGACACCTAGATCTCGAGATATTCAAAATTTGGTTTTGACTTATTCATGGTGCACAAATTCCATATCATCACATTTAGTCTACAATACCCTACCTTTGATCATTTTCATCGATTTGTTCCCAAAGCTCCTATTTGTTATGTAATGTAACATTTCACGGCTTTTGTCAAATTTCTTCTTTGTATTGCGACTTTCCTCTTTTACTCGCGACTCTTTCTAGTCATCCACATCTTTCCTTCTTTTCTCGCAGCTTTTTTCTACTATCCGCGACTTTGTTCTTTTACTCGCGAATTTCTCTAATCCTTCATGGCTTCCTCTTATTCTTTGGTGCCTTCATCCTTATATCCGTAGCTCTCTCTTAGACTTTGGTGTCTTCATCCCTATATTCGTAGCATCATTCTTCAATCTGCGACTTTCTCTAATTTCTCCAGAGGGCTCCTAAATCACCATTTGGGTCGGAAATGACCATGAATAATCTTATAAACACTTTGAATGCGCCAAGTACTTGGCTGATACTGTCGCACACCATTGAACACTTGAAATATCTATTATCCTTAAATATCATTGTCATGCAATCACCTAGAACTTTTCTAAGAGCTGGCACTACCATTCATCCTTCACATTTCTCTTGCAAAGTCTTTGTTGAACTGCTTCCTGAAGCTCTTTATAGACTTTTTAACACATTTTTCCATCAATGCCACTTGACATCAATGATAATGACAAATATCCAACACTACACACATTGAAATCAAGTTCAGAACCATATCTTGGCGTAAAATATTCTTGTCCTTCAATTACCCAATCTTCAATGGTCGTAAGAGTCAACCGATACACCATCATCATGCAACATTGCGGTAAATAGTTTGAAAAGAGGTCCCAGAAATGGAACCAAAATGGAGTATTTATTTTTATACTCAGAAGCCTAGGTGCACGAGCACTTCACTTAGACAGATCTGAGCACTCACTTGCAGCGCGCAAAGCCTACTAGGTCCCTCTTTGTTACTATCTTGCCAAGGTTTTAACATGCATGTCCATGATAACCACAATAAAAGTACATATTCCATTATAGTAATCAAATCCATAGCTCAATTTGGAAACGCACATAATAAGGAAATATATTAGATCATATCACTATTATAGTCAGATTTACCATACAATAACCATGAACAGAGACATCAACAACCAATATCCATCCACAATGTTAGGAATAAAACTTAGCTTAATTCATCATTAGTTGATATTTGAATAAATGTAATAAGTTAAAGTATTTAATTTAAATACTTTAAACTTATATAAATAGGTATCAGTTATCCTTAGTTGTTAGTTAACTAAGTGATAGTGTTCTCATCCCAATGTTTGTGCGATCATGTTCTATCTTGCATATTTTGTTCCCAGATGATTTCCATGAGAGGTAATAGGGGCAGTTAGGGGAAATATACTATTTCTGCATATTTTCTCAGATTAGATGATTTGTTTCCATATATTGTGGATGAGATAGAAGTTGTCCAATATCTATAAATATTGTAGCTCTCTCATTTGTCTGTAATGCTCGATTTTGATATTAATAAAATACATAAGCATCGTCTTGTTTTGTGCAAAGCTTATGTGTCAAATATTTTTTTCAATTATTCATTGTCAAGAATCGGTATCAGAGCAGTATTATGATCTAGAGAGGAGTGTAGGAAGTTTTAGGGAATTTTAGGGAGATCTGGAGAAATTACAGAGCTAGGAGGAGCCATAGATTTGGAGAAATTTCACAGCCCCTACCTAGCTCCACACCCTAAATCACGGTTGATTTATATTAAAGAACAACTGGAGTGCAATCACAGGCCCATGTAGATCTAGATGTAACTCTCCTACAAAAGGTGACATTGTTTCATTCTCTGTTTTAAAAAAAACAATTACATGTATGTGCACTTTTTAAAAAAATTGGAAGCTTTTTAAAATATATATATAATATTTTTTATCTGTGGAGACCCAAGATTTTCAAGCTCCCCACATTACTTGTTATTCCTCTTCTTTGTACTTTGTATTCTTCTTCCTCTTCTATGTATTTGAGCATTTTAAAAAAGGAGATCCAATCAAACGTGGAAGTTTCACTGTGAACCTGCATCTGCCAGAGGAGTAGAAGAAATGATATTTCAACGAACTCCAATGTGCCTACATCTGAAACGAAGACTACAAATTGAACATGGAGAAGAATTGCAACCTACAACAAAAAATGCTACGTTGGAAGAAGGAAGAACAAGTTGCCTCCAAGCAAAAAAATACCTGCGTACAAAGAGAAACAATAAAAGAAAACTACGGCCAAGGGTTATTATAACACATATGCAAAGTGGTTGAAGTGCAGTTACGCCCTAAAATGAACTACGCATGTATTTAAGTCATTAGCTGTGTTCAGTTTTAAAAAAAATCATTTAAAAAAAATCATTTTTGGACGTTGTGGAAAAAATTAGAAGTATAAAAAAAAATTTCCATTTTTGGAAAGGGGCCCAGAAAGATATTGATTTCGTAACTTAAAAGAGCCATAACTTTCAACTAGTACCTCGGATTGAGGTGCCATTTTTTTTTTAAAGTGTGTATTTTTTTGAGCTCTACATCTTGGTCCAGCTTTTAATAAGCTTTATTTTGTAAAAAATGAACAAATTAGAGATTGTTTGTATTTCAAAAGAGACCAAAGAGTCAAAAAAATTATTATTTTTAAATCGGCCAAGAGAGCCATTTTTTTTTGCAAATCAGCCATAAAGCCAAAATTGTAACAGGGCCAATAGTGCCAAAAATTCATTGTACATGGCTGAAAAGAAGCCCAAAATAAATAAAATAATATTTGGGGGGGTGTGCATGCTTTAAGGGGGGGAAAGTGTCAATTTTTTCTTATATTGTTTATCACTTTTCACAATGGTCGCAATTACAGCACCAAAGTTCTTTTTTCCAGATTCTCAACTTTTGTGTTCTGATAATTATCCAGCATGGAAAACAAAAATTCATGCACAACTTGATTTTGAAAATCTATGGTCCGTTATTTCTGTTACATTAACAAGATCTACAACAGATGTTACACAACAAGCTACATTTGATCGTGCAAATCAAAAAGCAAAGTTAATAATCTTATTTAGTGTTTCAGATGAGGTACAACCTCATATTCATGAGACCACAACAAAAAAAATCTTGGGATAAGTTGAAAACAGTATATGAGTCAAAAAATAACAACACAATACTTCATCTCTAGAGTCTATTAAACTTAAAAATGCAACCAACTGAGAAAGTTGAAATATTTTTGAGAAGAGTAGCAACTTTGTGTGCATCACTTCAAGCTTTGGAAGAAGAAGTAACAAACACATCACTTGTGCCTATAGTATTAAGAGCTCTTCCTCCTTCATATAGGATTTTTGTGACCATGTTAAACATAACTGGTCAAACAACAACTTTTGAAGAGTTAGTGAACATGCTACAACAAGAGGAAGCTATTCACTCAACTACTAAAATTGAAGAGCATGCACTTGCTTCTAATCAAAAAGGAAAAAAATAGGATAAGTCTAGTAAACAGCCTCAAAAGCAAGGTAATACTCAACAAGGCCAAAATGACCAACAAAAATGTCTTATTTGTGGTTGAAAAGGACATGAGTTAAAAAATTGTTGGTACAACACATTCCAACAAGGATCATCAAGTGGTAAAAAGATTAATTACCAACAAACAAAATTTGGTCAACAACAAAGTAAAGATGGACAAAATAATAACAAGTGGAAGAAGAAACCAACTCAACAAGGAAATGTAGCCGACCAAGAAGATCAATTTAATGATGATGAATTCCTATATTCTACACAGTCAAATGAAGTATCCAATTCTACAAATCAAATTAGGTATGTCAACTCGGGTGTAACTCAACACATGACAGGAAATAAAGATTGGTTCTTCACAATGAGTAAAACACCCACCAAAAATCATGTCTCTTTGGGTGATGATACATCATACAGTGTTGAAGGAATTGGTTCCATTTCACTACCACTTGAGCATCATAATTGTAAAATTATAGATGTTCTTTATGTCCCTGGTTTAACAAAAAATATGTTATCCTTGAGTCAATTATTAGACCACAATATCAAAATTGACTTTGATTGTAAAGGTGGTAAAAATATGTACCTAATTCGAGATAATTCACAAAGCTCCAAAATTGTTGCAAAAGCTTCGAATATGGGAAGAATGTTTCAGTTGGATTTTGTTCAACGAAATTATCAAGCACTTGTAGCCAAGGATACATCATCAGCTCAACTATGGCATCAAAGACTTGGACATGTGAGTTTTGGCTATCTTGACACACTTCGTCGATACGACATGGTTAGGGGTTTACCACCTCTAAAAAAGGGTACAAATAAATGTTAGCATTGTTTGGCAAGAAAACAAAATAGAGCACCATTCAAACATAATACATTTCGGGCAAAGGTAAAACTTGACTTGGTGCATACCGATTTGTGCGGACCAATGAGACCTAGCCACTCTGGGTTTCAATATTTCATGCTCTTTGTTGATGATTTTTCAAGAAAAATGTGGATATACTATCTTTCTACAAAATACCAAGCTTTTGAAACTTTCAAGAAATTCAACGCCCTTGTTGAAACAGAGTCTGGTAGGAAAATAAAAACACTCCGCTCAGATCAAGGGGGAGAATACACCAATAATGAGTTCAATGATTTTTTGAAAACACGTGGCATTCATTGTCAAATGGATCCTCCTCACACACCACAACAAAAAGGTGTTTTTGAAAGGTGAAATCATACTATCATGGATATGGTGCGATGTATGATTGATGATGCAGGTTTATCAAAAACATTTTGGGCCGAAACATCTAAAATGAAAGTCTATTTACTAAACAGAGTTCCCACTGTAGCTCTTGATGGAGTAACACCACAGGAAGCATGGTTAGGGCATAAGCCATCTATTTCAAACCTTAGAGTTTTTGGATGTAAAATAAGTATGCACATTCCTAAGAAACAAAGAACTAAGCTTGATATGAAATCAGAAAAACTTATCTTCTTGGGATACAGTGATGAAGCACTTGGCTATAGACTTATGAATCTAAGAACAAGAAGGGTATACACTAGTCAGGATGTTGAGTTATTTGAGAAGAAAGAAGCAGATGCTCCTTCCATATACTCACATGATGAAAAAATCATCCCTGTAGTGAAAACAAAGGATGGTAATCACTTTGATGATGACAGTAATGATAGGGAAGATAATGAAATTCAACCTCCCACATGAACCACAAAAAGTATGATGAAATGGTATACAAGTATGATTAGAGATGCAAAATTGGATAGTTTCCCTGACACATCTATCACTAGAATGATGACTTGCAGTATGGCTCGAAATGAGGTCAATTTGGCCTTAATGAGTAAAGGTGTTGAAACTATTGAGCCATCCTCAGTTTCAGAAGCCCTACAGTCTAAACCTTGGAAAGATGCTATGGATGCAGAATATAAGTCACTTATGAAAAATAATACATTGCAACTTATTGATCTTCCACCATAGAAAAAACCAATTGGATGTAGATGGATCTTCAAAACGAAGTAGAAAGCAAACAAAAATTTTGATAAACATAAGGCTAGACTAGTTGCTAAGGGATATGCTAAAAAAGAAGGCATTGATTATGACGAGACTTTTGCTCCCACAGTTAAGATAAAAAATTTCAGCTTAATATTTGCTCTAGCTACACAATTTGGTTGGAAAATACACCAAATGGATGTGAAAAGTGTCTTTCTTAATGGTGATTTACAGAAAGAAGTTTACATGACTCAACCAGAAGAATTTGTCATACCAGGTAAAGAGGAAAAGGTATGTAAACTCATAAAATCACTATATGGTCTAAAGCAATCTCCCAAGGCATGGTACATAAAAATTGATGAGCATCTCATTTAACATGGATTCAACAAGAGTCCATACGATCCTAATCTCTATCTCAAAAAGCAAGGGGGGGAGACAGTGATCGTTGTAGTATACATCGATGATCTAGTCATCACTGGAGGATTAGTGAGGATTATTGAGTCAACAGAGAAAGATCTAACACGATCATTCGACATGACTAATCTCAGGTTTCTGCATTATTGTCTTAGACTTGAAGTTTGGCAAAGATAAAATCATATCTTTGTGTCACAATTAAAATATGCAAGGACAACGCTTGACAAGTTCAATATGATGAATTGTAAGCCATTTTCCACACCTATGGAGACAAGACTTCAACTGTCTTGAAAAGATCCATCACCACAAGTAAATGCAACTCTCTATTAGCAGTTGATCGGGAGTCTCATCTACTTGACTTACACTAGGCTAGATATTAGCTATGCATTTAGCTATCTTTCACGGTTCATGTAAGAACCAAGGGTTTCTCACTGGAAAGTAGCAAAGCGGATACTGAGGTACATCAAAGGAACTATGGACTATGGCCTAGAATATAAAAAGAATAAATTCTTCTTGACAAGATATTCAGATTTAGATCATGCATGAAACATAGATGATAGGAAATCCACTTCGGCATTTATATTCTTCTTGGGATCTGGACCAATATCATGGGGGAGTACGAAGCAGACTTGTGTTTCAAGATCCTCCATAGAATCAGAATATCGTGCAGCAGGTGGAGCTATCTGTGAAGCGATATGGCTCCGACGTATACTTGAAGGATTGGGAATACATAGAAAGATCCAACTATCCTACATGTTGATAACAAAGGAGTAGTAAAACTTGTTCGGAATCCATTTTTTCATGAGTGCACCAAACACATTGAGGTGTAAGTACATTTCATTCGTGAACATGTTCATAACAACAACATCCAGCTCCAATATTTCCCAACAGATATGCAACATGCAGATGTCTTCAAAAATTCACTTGCTCGAGGTAAATTTGAGGGTTTTAGAGAATTTATCTCCTGTTCACTTGAGACCATGCTGAATTAAGGGGGGGAATGTTAGGAATAAAACTTATCTTAATTCATCATTAGTTGATATTTGAATAAATGTAATAAGTTAAAGTATTTAATTTAAATACTTTAAACTTATATAAATAGGTATTAGTTATCCTTAATTGTTAGTTAACTAAATGATAGTGTTCTCATCCCAATGTTTGTGGGATCATGTTTTATCTTGTATATTTTTTTCCCAGATGATTTCCATGAGGGGCAATAGGGGCAGTTGGGGCAATATGCTATTTCTACATATTTTCTCAGATTAGATGATTTGTTTCCATATATTGTGGATGAGATAGAAGTTATCCAATATCTATAAATATTGCATCTCTCTCATTTGTCTATAATGCTTGATTTTGCTATTAATAAAATACACAAGCATCGTCTTGTTTCTGTGCAAAGATTCTGTGTCAAATATTGTTTTCAAGGTTTTAACATGCATGTCCATGATAACCAAAATCAAAGTACATATTTTATTCTAGTAACCAAATCCATGAGCTCAATTTGGAAACACACATAATAAGGAAACATATTAGATCAAATCACTATTACATTTAGATTTACCATACAGTAACCATGAACAGAGACATCAACAACCAATATCCATCCACAATGATCCATTTAGTAATTCATCATAAAACATAGTAGATGAATTCACCATACATACCATCACAAATTCATGCGCTCAAACATACCAGCAACATAACTCTGTTACCACAACCTCGGTCCCTCAAAACAGTGCAAATCAATACATATATATATAGGGGTGGGGACTTTCCCTTCACCACCCATGCACTCTCAAAATATGATGCATGCTCAAAATAGCCATGCATCACTACAAGGATAACTAAAGAAACATGATAGCTTCACCGAATAATAGATCATGTATAATTAACTCCAGATCTTATCCTATTATTAGCTTTAACTCTGCATGAGTCTTGATCTTCCACTTGTTCCCAAAATAGCTTTCGCATAGCCTCGAAGTCTTCGTGTCCTTATCTAATGCTTTCTCTACACTCCAACCTATCTTTATCCTGATCCATTTAAAATAGCTAAGTCCTAACCTTTCTCTATTTGGGCGCAAAATCTTTGGGCGCAAATTTGTCAACCCTTCATACCTATACACATGTCCCCTTCTTTTGGGCCATTATCATATGTGCCTTTAATACTTAGGAAATATTTCACCCATCTAATACACACCATCCAAGAAGTCCACGACGGTATCTGTGGTAGACATTTTAGTGGTTTGGCTATTGCCAAGCATGTTATTTGCATGGGTTATTATTGGCCCTCTCTCAAACAAGACTACTGTGACTATGTCAAGAAATGTGTAAAATGCCAGTAGCATTCTAATCTCATCTGCATTCCTAGCCAGGCCTTACAGCTAGCTCAGAACCTTTGACCTTTCTCACAATGAGGCCTTGACCTCATTGGCCTCATCAATCTGTTTTCTTCTCAACATCATCATTCCATCATCACCGCTACTGAGTATTTTACCAAATGGGTGGAAGCCATTTGACTCGCATCAACCAAAGCTAACTAGATCATCAATTTCATCTATCAACACATCATTTGTTACTTCAGCATCCCTCATAAACTCATCACGAACAAAAGAAAGTTATTCAAAAACAAATACCTCAAGAAGCTTTGTGATTCTTTCAATATTAATCTTAACTTCTCTTCTCCTTACTATCCTCAAGCTAACTACTAAGCCAAAGCAACTAACAAAAAATGCATCGTAATATCCTTACCAAGACTATTGATAAATCAAGTCGTAATTAGAACCTTCATACCCCCTTCGCTCTTTAGGCTTATAGGACTAGCGTCTCCACCTCTATGGGCATTACTCCCTTCTCTTTAGTCTACGGCTCTGAAGCCATTCTTCCTCTCGAATTCCAAATCCCATCCTTATACGTGTCCCTTCGTGACTTTGTTTCAAACAACTATTATCACCAAGAGTGTCTAACACAACTTGAGTTGCTAGATGAGCATCGCCTCCTCGTTATTCAATATCATCATGTCTACCAAGAGTGTTTCAAACATGCTTATAACAAACATCTCAAGGAACACGACTTTAACATCGGTGACCTTGTCCTTAAAGAAAATCAGAATGTTACTACTCAAGAAAGGAGTCAACGTGGAAAGTTTTCTCCCAACTGGATTGGACCATACATTATCACACATAAGTATGGGTTTGGAGCCTATTTTTAGCATCTCTCGATGGTAAAATGGAAACGGAACCTCTCAATGCCTTGCACTTACCACCATTCTACTTTTAACATATCCACCAACTTAGTCTTAGTCTTTCTTAAGATCTTGCTTCCATCATTAGCCCCATCATCTCTCATAGTAATGATTTGGAATTGCATGGTCTACCATCACTTTCCTATTTATGACCTTGAATATGGGCACCACGACTCCACTCATAACATATTCCTTATGGATAATTTCCTCCTAGGTTGGAACTCCACGATCATTACATCCATCACCTACCTATATCTACTTACTAGAAACATGTTAAGGATCCTTAGGTGTTGTTTGTACACCTTATCGTCCCCTCCCCAAGTGGTTTACTTGGCTATCCCCATCTCTATCCTAAAAAGTCAAGAAATTCTCGATGTTCCTATCAAAAAGCTATCATATCCAAAACATATTGATCCCTCGAAGGACAATTGTTCATATAAAGTAAAAAAATTCAAATGTATAGACTGATCCCTTAAAGGAAAACTATCATGCATATCATATATCCCGCCATCTCAAAAGTCTAAAATATCCAAAGAAAAAATCCTAATGTAGACCATTCCCTTGAAGGATGGCTACTATTGTATATCATGGCAGTAGAAGAATTCTTGGATTGATCAGCCTTCCAAATATCATAAGAAAAAGTCAAAAATAAAAAACAAACATCCCTAGAAAGCTTCCCACATCGATCAACTTTCCCATCTGCAGAAAACTTCCCACATTGATCAATTTGCATCATTTTACTCAGAGCTAGGACTGTCATCTAAGGAGAACCTATTTTCCCCTGTACAAGGTCCATCTTCCTCCCTTTGTCATGTCTACAGTAGGTTTTAAAAGCATACACTCCATCTCTTCCTCATGACCTTAGGTGTGACTTAACTATTGTTAGTTGTGTGTTAATATCTGTTAATGGTCATAAGTGCAATGTTTTGTGTTGTTCCCTCTCACGTTTACCTCCAATCTTGTGCAAAGACATCTTTTTCCACGTACACTTCTCTCTATGATGATGTGTACTTTCTCACATTTTGGTCATCCTATTGAATGTCACCTCTTATCTACTTACACTCTTATCTTTCCCCTCTAAATTTGGCTAAATATTGTCTCGTCTCTACTCACATCTATCTCTATTAACAAAATATAAACTCATATCTACACATCAACATATAAATCCATCATTTCTACTCTAGTCCCAATCATGTCATCTCATACCTACCATATCATAAACATTTCTACTCTAACATAAATCTCATCCAATCAATCCTATCACATAATCATGTTCTCATCATACATCTCATACATCTCATTATCAAACATCAAATAACAACATCAAATCATGAAATTAAAACATCACATCATCAAATATGCATCAAATCTAATATCTAAAACTCATATTCATGCTATAATAAAGTAATCGACATCCTTCACATAAAACATCAAACAACTCGTGATAAACCCCAAAAAAATCATATATATATATATATATATATATATATATATATATATATCCTCATCAAAACATGTCCATACATCCGTGATAGGCCTCTATGGGCTCCATCTCAATATACATATACATCAAAATATGTCACCAAAATCTCTCATATAATGTCCACCTAATCATGTGAATGACACATCAGATAATCTCAATGTTGAACCCTGCCCTCTTGGGGCAAGTTCCTGCACATCTCCCTGTCCATCTCCTCTTGCCTTTGGGCCTCAGTCTCACCTTGGTTATGCTACGTTGACTGTGATACCAGCTGGAGATGGTCATGCTGAACCTCCTGCTCTCAGGCTACTCTATAGGTATGTTGCATATCTCAAAAACACATGACATCCTCAATGCTACAATGCGCTCATAATAACATGCCTCCTCTCCTAGTACCTTGTAATGCTCTAAAGGGAAAGTACTCAGCAGTGCCATCTGACCAATTCCTTACGATGCTCGTGGTGCCCCACTCTCTGAATTTTCCGCAACTATAGGACCAAGATCTTTGAATCTGGGCCATGTAGGCCTCTCTCTGTCTTCTATATTAGTCTCTTTGTTTGATGGCCAAGTCCCTCTCCTGACGTAACCCTGTCACCTCCTAGCGCACTAATATCTCCCCTGAAAGGCAATGTCTCACTCCGCCCATAGGTGGGCTATCTCTACAGTTGCTCCTCCATCTCCACCTTCATCTCCTCCAGGTGTTATATCCTCCTCATCTGTCGGCTCCTCCTCATCCAATCCTAACTTAGCTCTCTCCTCTACCACATGGGCTTACCATGCCACCATCATCCACTCTATAAATCCAACCCCTACTCCTACATTTTCATCCTCATCCCATGGAGCTCCATCCTCCTCTAAAGGATCTACCATCATTAGACTAGGCAGGTCTCTCTCTACCTCATCTCATCTATATCTAATAGGGTCTCTGGTACTTTCTGGACGACCCCAAACTGCGTCCTAACCCATGGAAATTGTACTGCCTCCATGTCCTCCTCCCTTACACCCATCTAATCCATCTCATCCCATATAGATGAATACAATCTCTAGGCCATGCGAGAAAATTATGGTATGGATGTCATTTGATCTGATCCACATCCAACTCACCTAACCAATCAGTATACCAATCCTCCCCTCTCTCTCCCTTATCTCCGTGAGCCTGATCAACTTGCCATCTCAAAAATACAATTGCTAGCTCAATGTGGTCTCCTGTCACCCATGGAAGACATGGTGGCCTAATCACAACAATATGCTCGTAATCCCAACAATGTAATAAAACCTAACATCTAATCCCAACCTCCTCTCAGTCACATACATCCATAGCTCATGATAAACTTGCGCTAACAAGGCTGACCCAAAGGAAAATACTATCATGTGATCAACAATATCTGTAAGTACCCCTTCTAGTGTCCATAAAAATATCTCTCATCTAGAACTTGGGAGTGCATAACATGAAATGACAATCATAATCACACAAATCAATATACTCCTCAATTTCCTTGGCTCATACCAAGCCTCTATGTGGAAGGCCCCTGATGTGAATGTAATATGTGGGGCATCGAATCTAAATAGCTTTGTCAGTACACACAATCTCCTCTCAGATGTAATCGGCTCAGCTCCTAGTATCGAAACCTCAAAATGTGGTACACATCTTCCAACGTGACCATCATCTCACCAGTCTTGAACCAAAACGTGCTAGTCCACATGTCCCATCTCTCAATCAAAGCAATCATCAAGCCACCATCTCACTGTATCCTCTGATAGTGTCAAAACCTACCCAACCCCACTGCATATAAGTGATGGCCCACTCTACATCAGTAACATCACCCCTGATCTGATCATACAAAGTTGGGACTCTATCTTGGAGATATAATGTGTCTTTGGCCTACAAAACCCATCAAGAAAACAATAATTAACATCCCTACACAAGATAATCCTCATCAAAAATCACAAAAAACTAACAATCTCCAAATTAGTCGAGACCCAGTTCAATGGCGTCCAACCTCAGGTCACCACTTTTGGGCCCCGTCTGCGACAACCGTGTACTGTCACCAGTGATCACCCCTTGGCGCCAACCCCAAAATTCTAAAAAATGTAAAAAATAAATAAAAAATAAATAAATTAAAAACTCAGCTAAGGCTTAGGAACTTACCATCCTTTGAGTCCTCTGACGCTTCCTCACTACTCCACCAGCCTCCATCTCACTCAAATTATCAATTCTCTTTTTTAATTAGATCTCTCAATCGTCAAGTAATGTCATAAAAATAAGCTCTATCGGTCGCTGCCATCACTTATATAGCCCACCGACCCCGGTCGCCATCGACCCACCTTAGTCACCATTGACCTAACCCTAGTCACCACCGACCTAGTCCAGTCATTGTTGACCCAACCCTAAATGTTTGCTCTTTTTCGTATTTCATCTAATCTCTCTTCTAAATTATTTTTTCTTCTATTTTTGACTTGTGTGTTATTCATAACGCTCTTTTATTTGTCCCCTCGGGCTCATCTCAATCTCACCAGTGCATCTAGTCGCTCACTTTACGACCATATTCATGTCCCTCTTGGGGAATCATATTTTGTTTTAAAGACCACCTTTGTGGCCATTCCTTGTTTTGTCCCACCTATACGCATATTGACCCATTCCCCTATATGCCCCGCATTTAGTCGTGACCCTTGTCCCGACCATCTTTGCATTTATTTGCGCATATTTGTTGTCTACCTTTGACCCATCGGTCCCGCTGCCTGCACATCCATCTGAGCAAATTCCCATTGGAATCCCTCCATCTTGTAGTGGTTTTCACCGATTCACAAGTCCTTAGGAACATTACCATTATCTCCATTGAGGTCGTACTTTGTTCCCTACCGAAGTGATTCCAAAATCACCGCCATATTTTGTTTTTTGTTTATCCTTTCTCCACTTGGGGCATATTTTCTCCTCTCTTTTTCTCATCATTTCCACCCTTTTATCTCTTCTTTTTTCACCTATCTCTTTCAAACTTGTGATCAAATTCTTCTTCATATCTTCGATCCCTAGTTCGAGGGGGAGCACCTCAACCATCATCATCCTCCATCCCTTCTTGTTTTTGTCTCATGGCTTGCCCAACACAAACCACTCAACAAAAAGGGGCAAATGTAGACACCAATTTTTGGTATCCCTTGTCCCTCATCCCATGTTTGCTCCCCTTCGTCATCATTTTCTACATACATACCTCTCTTCTCATTAAAATCCCCCTTTCCCTCCTAAATTCCATTTATCCCCCTTAATCATTATTTCCCACCTTAATCCCATCCTAATCATATCCTTATTTATCTTCCCTAATCCCTAATCCTTAATTAAGTCCTAAACCTTCATATAATTCATTTATCCTCCCTAAATGCTCCATTTTATCCTCCCTAGGTCCTCATTTAATATTTTTATCCTCTTGTTTTCCTTTATTTAATCTTTTCCACCTTCCACCTACCCTTTTATCTTCCTAGGCAACCCTAGGTCATCCTTATCACTCGAAACCCTAATCTACCCTCTTTAGGCCCATTTTCCTCGAGTTGGGTATCATCCCACCACTCAAATCAAGGGTCCATCACAGTCGCCGGTGATCCATCCAGGTCGCCACCGACCCTATAAGTACGCCCATACCCATCCTTTTCCCAAGATGTAACTTTGGAGACTTCGAGCTTTCTTGTGATCTTGCCTTCATTTCTTGCTCGTGTTTGCAACTGTTATCACTATCTTGGAGCTACTTTGGAGATCTTTTACTCCACTCTTGGAGATTTGAAGTCCTTTTTCTCTCTTGTATGCTTGGATCCACCATTTCCATTTCATCACCTATTCTTTATCAACTCTTTTTGTAGGTCCAACAGTCATCTCAGAGTCCTGCCTCTGTGTTTCCTCATCTTCATTCTCATATGTAGATCGTCACTCTTATCCATATTTTCCCATCAAACTCTAGATCACCCCTAGTTGTCATTGACCCTACCTGGTTTTCGTCGACCTAGTTCTCATTTGTTGGTTTTTCTATCATTCAGTTTTCTAGTCATCCCTTTTCCGATCCCACAACCTTCTGCATCCACCAATCTTGCCATTTTGCAAAATTCCATCTCTAGATCCCGACTTCATCAGATCTAGTTGCCGCCAACCTAGTCCAACCGTTTTCAACCTTGTCAAGTAGTTTTCATCTTTCATTAATTTTCTTGCATCCTTTCTATCATATCCAGATCCATATCTTCTTGTAGTCTTCCTGTTCCATCTTAGTTCAGATCAACTCCAGATTAGGCTTCAGGAGGCCTTTCAGGTCATCTTTTCTACATCTTCTTCCTACACTGCCCCAATCACCGTCAACCAGGCTCTATAGTCTTGGGTCACCGTCGACCCACCGAGGTATGGTTTGGTTTACATGCACTTAGATCAGATCTGCATTTTACCTCATTTGTTTGATATTAACTTTTTTGTTTTAGTTCAATTATCTGCTATATCTAATCTATCAATCCTTTTTATCTATCTTTATCACAAAGTGGGTTGACATCCATCCTAGGAAGTTTTCACTTCTCGGGATCGGCATCGTCGACAAACCTGCCCATCTATCTACTAATCCATTTTTCGTGTTGATTTCTCTTTGTTGTGTAGGTCATCTAGCTCGGCAAGGAGGAGTTGTCTCTTTTGTGCCTGTATTCATCGTCATCCCATCCAGAGTTACCTTAAACCCTCTCATATTTGGAGTTGTTTGTTTTCTTGTTATGATTCCACTAATCTGAAACATGTACAAGAAAATTTGTTCAATAACAAGGGAAAAAGCCTCAATGGAACTTAATGATGATCAACTTTAAAAAAAACTTAAAAATATCTATCTAAGGAAAAAGGTTGAGCTTACTATCATTTTGTTGGTGGAATCATGTCTTTTGAATGCCATAATTAAACATCGTGTACAATATATGTTGTTTACAAAATTGACACAAATCCCCCATAACTTCTAGGTTTTATGGCTTTTAGATTAAAACATACATCGGCCTAGTTTAGGATGTCAATGACACATATCATATTCTTGTGGCAATTGCAGACCACTTCCCCTCAAAATGGCTTGGGCTCTTATAATCGACAAAATAGAAGGCCCGAAATTAGAGAAAACAACCAGTTTTGGGAACATAGATTGACAGGGGCTTATGATAACAACACTCTCCAAAGTTCTTTCCCTTCATCACCTTAGCAAATAATCTCCTTTCTATTTTCGTCGCTACTAAAAAATGTAGGGTAGTGCCTTTGTTCACATTTAGAAGAAAGAAGATGAATTTATGCGTTCATTATGTAATTTTTGTTAGTGCAGAATCACAATATCCCCGAATGGCCTTGTGTGTGAGTGTGGCATTTGGTGTGATCGCACAACATGGGACCATCTCTCAAGATGTGGGACTTGCAAACCTGAGATGGCCCTTCGGAGAAAGTCGGTTCTTGCTTCCTAATCTACCTGCCACAAACTACTCTAGTGCAGGAAGAGTCTAAATAATCCTAATCTAACTGTTCCAAGGGGACAAAGAGAAAGAGAGAGGGTGAAAGAGCCTACACTAAGCGATGGTACACCAGAAAAAGAAGTGCAAGATACTTTGTTGAGGGAGAATGAAACAGGGAACAGGGGACTGAGGGAGGTCAGACAGAAGTGACACTGACCCAGATCCAGATCCACCATAGAAACTCCATGAAACACAATATCCTTCACCTACAAACGTGGAATACATGCACAGGGAGCAAACACAAAATATAGAGGCACAAAGAAACAACAAAACAATGCCAATGGTTGAAAGACGCCATGAAACAAGATTTTATTACTCTATAAGGTGCATAGACTATTACATGCAGTGCTCAGAGGCACAAATATGCTCTCCATGCATAGGAGAAGGCCTACAACTCAAATGGAGTTGGGAAACGAATTTGACAGAGTTTTCCTACACCCAAAATGTCTCCCCTTCTCAAATGAGAAGTGTTACAATACATAGAAAGAATAAGAGAGAGAGAGGAGGGGAAAAATGAATCTTGCTTCAACCACCTTGAGATACACATTGAATCCTACTTTGAAGGCTCAACCACCATTAATCAATGCCCCTCTCAAATTCGCTTACAATCTGTCGATTCTGGTTCCCTAGCGGATCAAATTAAATCTAGTCTAGTGGTTGAAGAAATTAGATTTTACATTAAAGGCCTGGAAGAATTTTTCCCATTTTCACCTACTAAAGCCTGTTAAGAATGGTATTTTATGTTTTCATGGCATAGAGGGTGTCGAGACGTTTTCAAAAAGTCTTCTCTCACCCAAATCTGAGTTTTCGGTCAAAAGATATGGCCATTTGAATATTTGGGGCGCGTGAGCGCAATATTTGAAAGAGTCTGTCCGTACTGGGTCCACGTGGCAGCCTCGCGCACCTTGGAGATTCGTCCCCTACCTTTTGCTTCTGAAATAGTGCCAAATAGGCACGTGGTGGCTTCCGCAGGCTCCACGATGTTCCTTTGTTATTTTTCCCGAGTCCTTTGCTTGACGAAGTCAAAAGTCTGACCCTAGACACATGGAGGCTTGGCACTCGTTTGAAAACCTGCCCCAAATTTGACTCTTAAATAGTGCCGCGCTGACACTTGGCACCTTTCGCCGACCTGCCTCTACTTTGACTATTCAACCCCGACTTTGTCCCTTTTTTTGGACTTGGGACACATGGAAGACAAGCGCTCATTTGAAAACCCGCTCAGGTTTTACCCCTGAAGGAGCATCGTTAAGATACGTGGCGCCTTTCGTCGGCACTCTATACTTAGTCATTTTGGGTCCGCTCTCCTTTTTGACCTCTGTTGACCATCAGCTACGTGGAGGGCTGGCGCAAGTTTGAGTCTCCACCTAGGATCCCGCTTTTGAATGTGCGCTGTTTAGACACTTGGCACCTTCCACTGAGTCGAAGACTTTTCAACGACTGGTGCAACTTTTGGGGCTCTGGACGCGTGGAGGCTTGGCACTTGTCTGAGTCTGCCTTTTGATTTTAATCTTTGGAGATGCGCTGCTTGGACACTTGGTAGCTTCCGTCGTCTCCTCGATACTTAACCAATTTTGGGGTTCGTTTTGAGTCATTTGTAGAGCCCGAGGACTTCGAGCCTTTGCCGTTTCTTTTCCTTTCAGCCTCTGGTTTCTTCCTTGACACTGTCTTCTCTTCCCTGACCATGCTATTCCATTTTAGAGCCCACCTACAACCTGTTTGTTGGATTTGAAGCATGGGTTTGTTCGATGAAGCCGTTTCTTGAATTTCATCCTGTGCAGGGTTGAATTTGACTCCTTCGGGCCTCTGGTTCTTTTATGTTGTTCAACCTCATTTTGCCCTTGCGCTCCTTGAGTCAAGCTTGCCTATCCCTTTATTTTTCATTCTGGAATGTGAGCTCGCGGGTCTAAATCATTTCCTTCATATTTTCTTTATGTGCGGGGGTGTGTTTGACCAAATTTACCTGGGGCAAATTTGCGATAACAGATACTCTTAGACATTTTGTATCTTTGTGACAAAGGATGACAAATCCAAAAATACTCTTAAACATTTTGTATATTTGTGACAAAGAATGGCTAATCCAAACACACTCTTCGATGTTTTGTATATTTATGACAAAGAATGACGAATCAAAAGATAGTCTTATACATTTTGTATATTTGTGACAAAGGATAACAAATCCAAATATACTCTTTAAATATTTTGTATATTTATGACAAATCCAAAGATACCCTTACAGATTTTGTATATTCGTGACAAAGAAAATTCATGGAGTGTGTTCAGATTTTTCCTAGGCATATCTCGTTTCATCGATATTGTCTAGGTATTCATTGTATTTCAGCGATATTATCTAGAGTAGGATAACCTTATATTGCATCGACTTCCTCTGCCATTTCCGCCACAAAATTTCTCCTATTTTTCCTGTTTTATAGAGCCTATTCGGCGGTTTGCGTCCGATTTTTCTTAGGTTTTAAACCGTCTTACAGCTCTGGTTTGTTTTTGGGAAAAACAGTCATCAAGCTTGACGCCCTTTTCCAACGATAGCGGAGCTCGCTTGCAGTAGGCCATCAAGCACAGGTCACTTACACCGATGACGTTTTAGCTGTGAGTTCAGCAACTGTTTCAATCTTTTTGTTTTAGATATCACTGTTTACTCTTATGACAGAATTACGTTGAGGATTCCTATTATATGGTGCTCTTTATATAATTAGCGACATGTGCTTAAGGCAGAGTCATGCTGAGAATTTTCATATCTTGTTATTCTTTAATTTGAGGTACCCAGTACCCAACCAGTTGGATATGAAATTTTACCCAATTTCAGCTTTTTATCATATCTTCTGGGAATTTGAACCTGGGGCTCCGTCGTGAAAGTTACAGTGTTTTATCTTTTGAGCTCATCCTGTTCCCCTAGTGATACTTTGAAATTAGGGCGTGTGTTTCAGTGAAAATTTTAGGGCATTGTGGAAAATTAGGGCCTGGATTTTAAATTTAGTGGTTTTGGAAGAATTTACCGAAGATTCGGACGGACTTCTTCTTGGGCAGGACTGTAATTGCATGGGCTCATTGTTGAATTAGGTAAATTACGCTGCTCAAAATTTGAGTGTAGATTGCATGAAATTGTTAAGGGCACAGAAAAACTAGCCAAGTGTATCAAAAATCCAAACATAGCATCACATGCCTTGGAAGTCAGACACTTCCGTAGTCACTTCAAATGTATGGGGTTTCCCGTGTTGTAAAATTTCCCAGGTATTGTATAAGGTATGTAAATTAAAGCTGGGAATTTCAGAAATTTGTGGCGAGATTTTTAAACAGGAAAGCTGGCAATTTCAGAAAATTGTGCTACAAGATCATCTACCTTTTGGAACTCTACATGTGTCCAGGTTGCATTAGGTTTATATATAAGAATCATAAAAAACACTAAAGTAGTCAACATTCATGCATTACATCGCATCTTAGCTCAAACTTCCCAACTTCCTTACTAGATATTTTGATCTATTAATCTCGCGGTATCTATTTTGTATTTGTCACACGATTTTCATTTCGCTCATTGAAGTTTTACATGCTGATTGATAAATCCTTAACTTTATACGCGAGATCCTCCCGAGGAGTGAGGAATAGCCTCTTCTAGTAGAAACCACTGTGTTGAGCTGAAAAAATATTTCCCGGGTTCAAATATGGCTCCAAAGTCCACATTTTGCCTAATATATCTCATTTTTAAATTTTTTCAATCACTTTATCCAAGCAACCCGAAAATCTTCCCTATCATTTATTTTGATGGATCTCCATATCCTGTTTCAAAACTCTGCAATATTGCCGAAGCTGGAAGATTGCTAAGTTTGGATTTCCAAGAGCTCAGTGATGTTTCCCCCCACCCCCCCAAAATAATTATACAATGCAGTATCTGAGAAAAGTGAATTGAGTCCCTCGTCCTTCAAAAACGTATCACCTGCAACAAAGAGTACAACTACATGCATTCGATACTGTTCCAATATACACAGAAAAATACTACCTGTTTTTACTCCTTTTCTGTTCTCTATTGCAATACTCCAAGTTTGGCACCAACTAGGATAAAATTAGTAGACTCCTTTATTTACACCTGCTGATGTGCATGAAAATACTTTATCCACGAGCCAACAATTATTCCAGTCCATGCAACAAAATTCATTGAGCCATTTTGTCTAACATCAACAATAACCACAACAAATGGAAACTGATGGAAACTGTTTCATCCCTCATAACATTTTTTTTAGCAAATTCCAAAATTCTGCAACCCTCTGCTTTCCAAATCCCAAACTTCTGAGTTTAGCAGAAACTGGGAGGATGCCAGCACAGTTCGTTGGGTCAAGCATTACTAATACGTATATGCTGCAAATTGTCTTTGCTTTAAAGATTACCAATAATTAATAAAATAGCCAGAATTGTACATATGAAATATTGCTTTTAGTGTAAGCATTTAACTGCTATATTCACATCCAAATTATTATTCGAACTAAAAAAATAACTAAACCTTTGAATTTATGTATTGAAATATAAAAAATGGGATTTGTATTATTCGTCATGTAATTTTCAGTTGTTTATTTACGCATAAGGAATTTTCTATATCTAAATATTGAATTATTATTGGCTGTTAACTAAACTTCTTGGCTGAATCCTATCGGTGTTTCCATAGTATCTTATGAGGCTATTGTCAGTTTAAATCAAATGTCCATTTCATTGGGCTCCCTTTATATTTTTACTAGATGGTGACTTTAGAATATGATAATCTGCTTGGCTTTTGTGATTAATGCTTCAACTGACTTAGAAAAATTAAGAAATGATACCTTCAGGTTTCAAATCAAAGCTAGATGAGTTTGTTATTTCTTTCGTCAATAAAGGCAATAAAATACAATAATATTTTTTTTGCAATAAATACAATCATAGTTATTTGCAAAGTGTATGGAATGCAATGTGAAATGTTTCAAGTAGACCATCAAAAAGTTTGAAGTATTATCCCACACACACGCGCTCAGATAAAATGTCATAAACCACACAAATTGCAATTTGTCAAAATGTATTAAAAATTTGAAAACATATGCGAAAGATGTTAGAGGCAAAATGTCGTTATAGACAAAAGTATAAAAGTAGTTGGTAATATAGTATTCATTGCCCTTTATAATTAATCATGCCGATAGGCATTTTATAATGGCAGCCAGGGGGTGGTGCTGGACTGTAATATCCATGAGTTACAAAAAATTATGACCTTAAATTTGAGGTCTATTGAACATCACATTGAAACTTCATCCTTAAATTTTGACATCCATTGGACTTTCATGTAGAAGTATTCCCTTCTTGCTTGGAAAATCCAATCAAAAAATTATAATACATGGCCATACTGCAGAGTTTGGAGCCTTTTTTTTCAAAAATATTTTTGCAAGCCCGACATATTGGTGCAGCTAATTTGAGGCCATCTGTCGCAATTCAATGGGAAATTCGCGTAGAGGGTAATGAAGTACGTTAATCAATGTTGTATGTGGAAAATCCAAGATACGCCTGTTCAGATTGATATCTCTCGCCATTTTTCAGATAGATGTAATCAAGATGTGTACTGGTACAGCTCATGGCGAGGAAAAAAATATAAAAGATAACATAAATATTCGTTATAATCCTTTGCGGTATTATCACTATCTACCCAAAGTTTAACCTGTCCTAATTCACGATTAGAAAATGTAAAAACGGTCATATGGCCATCAAACTTAACTTCGGTGAGGTGACAGTAACATTTGTAAGCAGCATATCCAGTGCAGCAGTTTATCAATATTGAATTGACAGATAGAGCATGGGTCGTTGGTCCAAGGGTTTAAACTTGATGATCATGGTTCTGACATTATCTTTCATATGCAAATATTGTTTGTAATAGACGAAAAAAACATACAATACTGTGTGAGTGTGAGTGTGAGTGTGACTCTCACACTCACACTCACACTCACACTCACACTCACACTCACACTCACACTCACACAGTATTGTATGTTTGTCACACTCACACTCACACTCACACAGTATTGTATGTTTTTTTCGTCTATTACAAACAATATTTGCATATGAAAGATAATGTCAGAACCATGATCATCAAGTTTAAACCCTTGGACCAACGACCCATGCTCTATCTGTCAATTCAATATTGATAAACTGCTGCACTGGATATGCTGCTTACAAATGTTACTGTCACCTCACCGAAGTTAAGTTTGATGGCCATATGACCGTTTTTACATTTTCTAATCGTGAATTAGGACAGGTTAAACTTTGGGTAGATAGTGATAATACCGCAAAGGATTATAACGAATATTTATGTTATCTTTTATATTTTTTTCCTCGCCATGAGCTGTACCAGTACACATATCTTGATTACATCTATCTGAAAAATGGCGAGAGATATCAATCTGAACAGGCGTATCTTGGATTTTCCACATACAACATTGATTAAAGTACTTCATTACCCTCTACGCGAATTTCCCATTGAATTGCGACAGATGCCTCAAATTAGCTGCACCAATATGTCGGGCTTGCAAAAATATTTTTGAAAAAAAGGCTCCAAACTCTGCAGTATGGCCATGTATTATAATTTTTTGATTGGATTTTCCAAGCAAGAAGGGAATACTTCTACATGAAAGTCCAATGGATGTCAAAATTTAAGGATGAAGTTTCAATGTGATGTTCAAATAGACCTCAAATTTAAGGTCATAATTTTTTGTTAACTCATGGATATTACAGTCCAGCACCACCCCCTGGCTGCCATTATAAAATGCCTATCGGCATGATTAATTATAAAGGGCAATGAATACTATATTACCAACTACTTTTATACTTTTGTCTATAACGACATTTTGCCTCTAACATCTTTCGCATATGTTTTCAAATTTTTAATACATTTTGACAAATTGCAATTTGTGTGGTTTATGACATTTTATCTGATTTAATTTAACATCTATCTCATCAAATCATATGCTTTTGTTGTTTAAAGCAATTTGCATATTTTTCAATAAAATATTACTACATACAGATCACCTGCCTATTGATCAATAACAAAAATTTACCTCATCTCATTACGCAGGTACTTAAGTGGCACCATGGCACTTTGTCTTTCTTGCAATGTCAAGGAAAAAATTTAGTCATGCATGCAGCCACATTACAGTGAATTTAAAGCAACTTATACATTCTGGTTGGTGGTTTTCCAACATCTAAACAGTCATCAGGATTTCTGAGACTTTAAGTTTGATGATGACCTAAGGCTATCAAACATCCTTTCAGTGATGGCAATTTTTCAGTATTGCCCTTCAACTCTTGCCCAAGGCCATCAAATAATTTTTAAGTGACGTCGGGTTTTCAGTATTGCCCTCCAAATTTTGCAAAACAGTATTATTATTACAATACTGATAAAAATAAAAGGGCTTGCTTTCATTTATTTTAAACATTTTTAGTATTTTACTTACAGAAATTGATATAACACGTATATAGATCTATATAAATAATGACAGTCATATTTTATATCTGGAAGTTTGAAGGGATGGTGATATTTAAATTTTGCAAGTATTTTACAGCTAAAAGCACGAAAAACACGTAAACATCTGTCAAAGTTAAACCTTGAGGCCCAGGACCATGTGAAGTAAAATAGCAAATATGACAGCCCACCAGATGGATTGCTATAAACCAGTTTCATGTCTACTAGAAAACATACAAAAGAATATGGAGGAACAAATGGTGCTGAAGGGGCTGAGCAAACAACACAAGGAGATTCCTTTTAGTTTGCTGTATGACACACAAGGCTCACTGATATTTGAAGAGATTACATGTCTCCAAGTCAACGCCGAACTCCAACTGTTCAAAGAGAATGCAAGGGAGATAGCAGAGGCCATTAGCCCCCAAGCTATGTTTGTTGAACTGGGTTGTGGTAGTGTTCGTAATACTGCTTCTCTACTATCTGCCATTCAACTTGTCCATGGAAGGTGGTAACATTTTTCAATTTTTATTAGGTAGCTTAATTTATCAAAATAATATTTTACTTTTTGCACTTTTGGGTCCTTAGAATTGTTTTTTTAAGGGGGCGGATTTCGGGGGAACGGGGTCAAAAAGATTCTTATTGTTTGGGCCAAATAATGCTCTTGATCATGCAATTTTGGTTCAAATAATACACATTAGGTTTGCATTCTAGGTTTAAATGATACTTAACGTTTTTGTATTTTTTTGTTGGCAATGCAGATGCAGGTATGTAATAATTGATGTTTCCAAAAGTACATTGGAGGAGGCCAGAAGTAATCTTACAGAGCTTGTGGCAGGACTGAAACCTAGTGCCATAGAGTTTGTACATGCAGATTTTGTGAAGGGTCTCCAACAGCTAAAAAGCCGTTATCCTGAACAGCAACTCTGCATTGCCTGGCTTGGAAGCAGTGTCAGCAGTTTGACAAAGGAAAATGTTCCGGAATTTTTTAAGGATGTTCTAAAAGTTGCCGGATCCACTTGTCAGCTACTTGTCTGCATGGGTAAGTTGCTAATAGATATGACTTTTGTGTCAATATTACACTTTCATGATTGAAAAGGGAGAAGCAGTGAATTCATTACTTACAGTTTTTACAGTTTTTATAGTTTACTATTATCAATTTTTGTGCTGTCGGCTACATACCCATTTAAAAATGTTGTGCTATTCTTGGTAATTCACTGTGATATCCCTGAAAAACACTTTCTAACAAATCTGGATATTTTATCAAACCCTAGGGCAGCAGTATAAAAATCTGAATTTTATGACAGCAGCAATAAAGTATTTTTTTTAATAAAAACAGCAAACCCCAATAGACTTTTATTATTTATTTCAAATCAGCTTCAATAAAAAATACCGGAATATCTGAATACAATTATTCTCTCACAATTGTTGATCTAGATGGAAAGATGAACATAAGATAAGACTAGGCAAATTGGTCTGACTGAAATCTGCTCTTAGATGTTTGTCTGAAGAAATCCTTGGCTGTACTTTGCTATTCTGGATGCTAAAACAATAGCCTTAAATATGATGCCGTAACTGAATTGGATGAATATTTGTACTCTAAATGATCACTGTGACCCCTAAATGGAATTGTCAAGCTTAGATATGAGGGTTTTCGTCCTCAAATCTGTGTGTAAATGAGGGTTTTCGTCCTTTATTACTGATGGAAAAGCATAAACTACTTGCAGACAATGAAAAAATTGATAAATTTTCAAGATATATGAATAATAAACCCCAAATCTACATTTATAACTTCCAAGGTCCTCTCCAAAGTTGGAGCCCCCTCCTAAAAACAAGAATAACAATATAAAATTGCTTTATCCTCTCTCCATGTTGGCACCCTGTCCTAAAAATAGGAATAAACAATATAAAATTGGTTTATCCTCTCTCCATCCTAAAAATAGGATTGTGATGCTCATACAACCCATTCTATCTTTGGTGCCCCCAAAAATAGTTATTTATTTGATTATTATTCTAAGTAGCCGATACGTTTTAAAATATAAATAAAATCCAGCTTGCTCAATAGGAATTAACCACATATTACGCATATAAAAAACAAAACAAGCTAAATAACCCCAACAAACTACGCATAAATTCATAATTTTATTTGTCCCTACCATATCCAGTTAAGGTGTTTATTACATTTATGATTTATCCCACACATGCTATTTTTATCCATGTTTATGATGGCTTGTATTTGGTACCTTCTGTAGAATAATGGTGATGCAAAAACTGTAATTTTTGCTATAATAATATATTAAATTTAAACTAGAAAAAAATTATCAAAAAAACAGTCTTTGTCCTGGAAGCACTGCGGAAACGACCAGGGTACAGCCATGCAGGTCCAGGTACATTTGCAGACGTACTCGGACCTGCTTGGCCATTTTTGGGCAGGTATTCGGGCCGTACTCATACCGGGTACATTTCGTACCAGTACCAGGTGTTCTAGGGGTGTCGTATCAGCTACTTAGTTATTATTTTATTCCACTTTTGCTTTTTGGATTAAAATATAATTTAAGTGTCTTTTTTCCAAGTAAAATATAAAAATACCCTTGGACCACTTAAATTAATTTATTTTCCTCTTTAATTCCCCTTAGCCTACGAACAATAAAAAGAATAGGATTCATGTAGAATCAATTAATTTTGAAAAGGGGACATTACAGTGCGCCTTTCCCATAATTGTTTGCCTTCAAGCAATTGCAAGTCAGGATCCCAAATCCACATTGGGAATTTGCAATTCCCAACCTCAAGGCTTCATGTGATGTTGGTATAAACGATTGTGCAAACTGTTGCTGTCTAAAAAATTGTTGTCCAAACTGTTGCCCAAACTGCTTATCATTAGTTATTGATCTGAAAATTTCAACAAGCTCAATGCCAACATGAGTATTTGTTGAGTCATTTCCCTCAAATGTAATTCTTTATGCTGAAAGTTGTATTCTTCACCCTATCTTGACATGACTTAATAGGGAGCAACAAATTTGAAATATTCTTATACCTTAGGTTGTATTCAAAGTGCTCGCCTTCCTGTCCCAGAATAGGAATTGTTGAGATACCCTCAACATCTCCATCTTTAGGACTCAAGACTCCTGAATTAGTGCTAATCAAAATGTTCTCCTGCAATGCATATGCATCCATAATGCTACTATGAAAATCAATCAATGGCTTACCCTTTGGAAGTTCAGAGGATCTTTCATGATTTGGTGCATCTTCTTCTATCTTGAGCTCATTGCATCCAACAAGTGGTGTCCTTTCCCCCTTGACTTCCTCACTTTTATTTATACAACTATTTTGCAAATCCCCTTCATATGGCACGAACACAATCTTTGGGAGATTGATGGGTGCTTCTTGAACAAGAACATTTTTTTCAACTTCCTTTTGTATGGTGGATTCCTTCATGGGTTGCTTCCTCTCAATTTCTTGCAACACTAATTGTTTTTCTTTCTTCCTCAAGCCTCTTATGTATTCACACAACCCTCTTTTATTTGGATTCCTCATTTTAAGTAACTCCAAGTAATCATCAAAGGAAACTTCAGATTTAAGATAATCAGGCATCCCTTGATAATGGTCAAGGATTCTGGGGGCCTCAAGTTTGTACTTTTCTATATTTACCAACACCTCTTGAATGGGATCTATATTTTCTTCCCGTTGTAAGAACTTTGCTTGAATGAACATTGTCATGGATTCCTTCTCTATCTAATACAACCTCTGGATCTTGCTGCCTTAATCCTTCCTCTGGCTGTTTTAAAGATTTTTTTTTCTCCCTTTGCTGATACCTGACTTCTTTGTCACACTACCCTGCATGAAGTTCAAAGCTGCAATTTAAAATTTTTTTTATTTCACTTCCACAGATTGTGAGGAAACCTCACTTTGATACCATTGTAATATCCTTGAAAAATACTTTTTAACAAATCTGGATATTTTATCAAACCCTAGGGCAGCAGTATAAAAATTTGAATTTTATGACAGCAACAATAAACAGTTTTTTTAAATAAAAAGCAATAAACCCCAATATGCAGAAAAATAGACTTTTATTTATTTATTTATTTCAAATCAACTTCAATGAAAAATACCGGAATGTTCACATACAATTTTTCTCTCACAATTGTTGATCCAGATGGGAAGATGAACATAAGATAAGAGTAGGCAAACTGGTTTGATTGAAATCTGCCCTTAGATGTTTGTCTGAAGAAATCCTTGGCTATACGTCGTTGTTCTGGATACTAAAACAATAGCCCTGAATATGATGCCCTAGCTAAATTGAATGAATATTTGTACTCTGAATGATCACTGCAACCCCTAGATGGAATTGCCAAGTTTGGATATGAGGGTTTTTGTCCTCAAATTTGTGTGTTAATGAGGGTTTTCGTCCTCTATTACTAATGCAGAAGTAGAAGCTACATGTAGACAATGAAGTAATTGATAAATTTCCAAGATGTATGAATAATAAACCCCAAATCTGCATTTATAACTTCCAAGGTCCTCTCTAAAGTTTGTGCCTCTCCTAAAAATAAGAATAACAATATAAAATTGCTTTATCCTCTCTCCCATCTTGGCACCCCATCCTAAAAATAGGAATAAGCAATATAAAATTGTTTTATCCTCTCTCCCAGGTTGGCACCCCATCTTAAAAATAGGAATAAACAATATAATTTTTTTTTATCCTCTCCATCCTAAAAATAGGATCTTGATGCTCATGCAACCCATTCTATCTTTGGTGCCCCCAAAAATAGTTATTTATTTTATTATTATTTTATTCCACTCTTGCTTTTTGAATTAAAATATAATTCAAGTGTCTTTTTTCCAAATAAAATATAAAAATACCCTTGGGCCACTTAAATTAATTTATTTTCCTCTTTAATTCTTCTTAGCCCACAGACAATAAAAAGAATAGGATTCGGGTATCCAGAATCAATCAAGTCTGAAAAGGGTACATTACATTCACATTCATTCTAATGTTTGTGCTCCAATGGTAATCAATTGCCTTTCTTGGCTCTACATTCATTCAAAGGTTTTATTTTGTGTAGATATGTGGAAGAGTGCTGAAACCCTTTATTCAGAATATCATGACAACAAAGGAGTGACTGAGTACTTTATCAAACATGGTATGAAAAATGCACTGTCCTGTATTGGATATGCACCAGATGAGGACTCTGTACAATCATGGAGTTACGAGGTGGAGATAAACAAGCTTCTTAGAAGAGTGGAAATGTATATCACTTTCCCTCAGGGTTTGAATCTTGATAAACATCAAATCCAAATCAGGTAATGACCTCTCTCCATGCCAAAACCATCTGGAATCCTTCTCTGCAACTAATTTTATTTACATACACCTGTTCATGCATGCTATAATGTATAAGTTCAAATACTGTTTACATTTTGACAGACCTGGGGAGAGTATTTTGGTGGAGTTCTCTACAAAATACTGTGTGAATGACATAAAACAAGTTGCAACCAAGGCTTGCTGCCAGGTGTATAGATCCTGGGGAGAGAGCTCATATTACACCTGTCAAATGTTCTTGCCTGCTAGTCACGGTTTAGTGCAATGCTGGAGGGATACCGATAAACTGTTTGAAGGCATCCTGGATTGGAACTCCAAACCAATTGATCTGCGGCATCCATATCTCTTCTACTAGTAATCACCCAAAGCCACTTTGAGCCATTTTTCTAGATCAGAACAACTCTGCAGTCTTCTTTAATGTTGATGCTTTCGAGACACCTACCTGGTGCACCATACAGGTACTTTGAAAGCATCCTCCTCACAATAGAAAGATGCTTTCAAAACACCTACCTGGTGAACCACACGGGTACTTCAAAAGCATCCTCCCACGGTCAATGCAGCACCACTTAACCTACCACCCAGTTTTGCTATTTGATGGCTCCATATTCTATTCCAATTTCAGACGATGTAGCAATTAATTTTTTTTTGCCCTCTTGATTGAAGAGTATTTGTATTATAATTTTCTTGGTTTTTAAACGTTGTGTAATATGCTTGCAGTGGTCATGTTTGTGCCTTCGCAAAGCTAAAAATGACGAGAAACTGTGAAGAATCTGAACTGGATACCATGTTTTCAAGAGGAATTGACCCCAACGTTCTGGATCCATCGCAGTGCCACAGTCATCCAAATATACCCTCCACATGGCCCTCAAAAGAGGTTGTGATCAACTATGTCAGAATGACAAGAATATGGATACAGAATGAGGCTGCAAAGGGACAACTGAATACCAGTATTTTTTCTCTAGTAATTGAGCATGAAAGAATGCATCAAGAAACCCTGACCTACATGATAGTCCAGGACAGGAAAAAAATATTTGAGAACAGAACAAAAATACCCATTACACCCATCAACAAACTAGAGAAAGGCAACTTGTTTTCTGACATTCTCTTGCATAAAGTTCCCAAACCAGACATACCCATTGAAGCTGGAGATGTAATATTAGGGGTAACCCCATGTGACATATCTACATTTGTATGGGACAACGAAGGCCCAACATTTATTACAGAAGTTTCAGAACCATTTCTTGTAGCTGCAAGGCCTGTTTCTATCAAGGATTTCCTTTGCTTCATCAATTATGGGGGCTACAAAATCAAGAGCCTTTGGAAGCAAGATGATTATGCCCTATTTTCTGAGAATGGATTTGTCTATCCAGCAACATGGTCTTTGGTGGACAATGAGTATTACATTCATGACCCTCATTCAACCAAGCATTGGACTGAAGTGTCTGAGGAAGCTGTGTATGTAAGTCTTGCAGAGGCTGAAGCTTTTTGCAGGTGGCAAGGTTGCAGAGTAATGACAGAAGCAGAGTATCACAGAATCTTGGACTCTGACAAGCAGGGAGGGAAGGTTTTAAATATGAGAACAGGTGGTTGGGAGTGGACTAGCACAGAGTTTTACCCATTTCCCGGTTTTGAGCCTATGCCAGAGTATGCAGAATACTCTACTGATTTTTTTGATGGGAAACATTATGTTCTGAAGGGCAATTCAGATGCAACCCATGTAAGTATGCACAGAGATTCGTTCAGGAACTTCTATCAACGTCAGTACAGATATGTGTTCTCAAAGTTCAGATGTATCCTCAGTTTTTGAGGGGTTTTAGGCACAGCTCCATTGCATGTATTTGGAAAGATTGTAGCTTCAATGAATTTCATACCAGTCTAGTTACAGTGTTATGGTGTGGCTTGTAATTGCCATTGCATATGATGTAGTAAAAACATTTGATTTGGATTTCGAGCTGCTGAAGCTTATGGCTCGAAACCAGGCTACACCAATACTAACCTATCCATGTTCAAACCTGAACACCCACTGGATTGCTACATTATGAAAATATGGTAGACAAAGGGACTTAGTAGTAGAGCAACTTATATTTAAATAAGTGCATCATGTGATGTTCAAATGTTGTTTTTCCAAATAAAAAATTCGATAATTATTTCACGGTGTATGGAGACGGAGAGATGAAGAGAGACTACTTGGTGTCCTCTCTCCTCTGCATAAAACCCTAAGTTTAGGGTTTCCCACAATGGGCAATGCTCTATTGGTGCTGTTGGTAAGGTTAGGAGAGCTAGTGCTCCTTGGTGCATCGCTTGGAGGTTGTCAATATATGTTTGGTGGTTTGCAGGTGTTTGTGGGTATTGTTTAGCTCTCTTCATTTTGGAGGCTTCTATTTCAATGGCCCTTGTTCTGTTCTAATTGCAGTGGTGGCCTCGATGACCACAATGTTCATGATAGTGGAGGTCTGCTACTATTTTGTGGTGGTTGGCTTTTTTCTCAGGCATTATGGCTTGCTGTGCTATCAGCTGTGTTGGTTTTGTTCTTGTGTGTCAGCTGTTTTTTGGTTGATGCAGTTCTATGGCGGTGGACAATGGTGGTTCATGGGTTTGTTTGGGTACTACACTAAGTGGCTCGACAGTTTCTTGGCTTTTTGGCCTGGCCTCTGGTAGGTTTATGGTTTGATGTTGGGGTATTTCCTTGCCCTACGTTAGGGTTAAAGTTTAGTGTTTGATACCTTGTCTTTTGATTTAGGGTTTAGTCCTTGGCTCCTTGTGTTTTGAGGAATGAGGTTGGTTACTTGTTGGAGGTTTCATCTCGCAAGCTATGTTATGAAAGGATTTGTTTCCAAGCCATGAATTTTTCAGTTGTTGATTGTTGTTCAGGTTCTATGCAGCATCATATGGCTGTAACGTGGTGTGCTTGTATACCTCCTGTTTTTTTTGTTGTGAAGACTGAATAGTAATATACTTCTATTTCTTTAAAAAATGTTGTATTTTAACCTCTTCAATTGAAAGGAAAAATTAAATTATGAATTGATTTATTGATAAAACTAGCAATCGCACGCGAGCAGTGCAATGTGAACACCGAAAGGGAAGAATTGGGAGAACCAAAAGTGGAGTAGAGTAGTAAAGAAAGAAGTGGAGTAGTCTAGTCGAAGGTGCAAGAGTTGTTGCTAATGTGAAATAAGCCTAGAGATGCATTATTATAAAAAAAATTGTTGGAAGGGGCATCCGAAAATCGAGTTCATGTAAGTGATCAAACAATTTGGAAAATGTAGCGAGCCGATGTGGAGACCAAATGGAGGAACAATCGATTTCAAAAGTGAAGAGATTGTTTGTATTTTGTTGTTGGCTCATTGGAGGAAACATTGCAAGAATTTATATCTAGAGGGAAATGAGAGAAATGAACTCCCATAACAAACATAAGTTATGAATGTACGTGTTGTAGTATGCAGACAAACGTATCCTGAATAACCCGTAGATGAAGGTCGGGGAATCAAAAGATGATTTTGTGGAACAAGAGAGAAGAGAGAAAGAAAGTTTGACAGTGCAAAAAAGGTAGATTATATTTTAGAAATGAAGGCACATTGTTTATAGTTGTGCTCATGGTTTGAATTTGACATCGAGTTAGATGTTTTGTATGATTTTAGCCATAAAATAGTTACAAATATTTGATTTGACTCTCTCATACAATTTAAATATTTAAAATATGGTTATCATTTTTTATATAGAGTTACATATAAAATGTATTAATATACAACATGTTGAAAAGTGGAGTGTTGTTACTGGGGAGGGAGGAAGGGGACGGTTTTTTTAAACGGGGGGAACTGGTGGAGAGAACTTTGGTGTGCTTCTTCATTTCTTTAGACCAGAAGTAGAGGGGAATGAGGCATTATTGAGTACTGCCCGAAAGAAGAAAGAGGTGAAAGGTAAAGATTTGTAGGTGAGGGGACTGCAGAGATAAGTGTAAATAGAAGACCATGTTTCTAGGTGTTTATAATTTTAATAGTGGCCTTCTACAAAGTGATGACCTCAAACTTGAGGATAGTTAAAGCCGAAGCCTATTTAATATGCATTTTTTTTGCGACTCCCTTTGGAAATTGGTGGCTTCGGAATATGCGACATGTTGTTGGGATTCCAACATGGTCCGTTATAAATGTCGACTTTGATGACAGGGAAAGTGGTAGATCAGGTGGCACTACGGAAATGCCATAAACAATGTTGATGGTTGTTATTGCACCATTTACAATGTTTGTCTTAACCCACAAATTAGTTGTCAACATTACTTTTTAGATTTTTTTAAAGAGCTTTGTGTTACAATCGATCATCCCTGGCTTCCATAGATTAGTCCACCAGGTTATTTGTGCAACGGACTGGGTGAGCGGAAGGTGCAATGTTTTCAACATGTAGAGGTTGTGATGGTCAACATGGACGTTTTTTTGCAAATGAAATGGGTGAATCGGTAAATAACCGTGGATGGGAACTAAGGCATTCATGTTGGTAGTGCACCAAGTGCACAATGTATTCAAACATAAATTCACCCAACTCCAACAAAGAAAGAAACAACACCTTACCAAGGCATGATGACGACAAATTCATGAAAAGAATGTCTAAAAGTTTACACCTTCAATTAAATTTGTAAACATGTTTCTCACACATGACATGCACAACCCAAATGGATTCATAGATGATCTCAATAAGAGAACCGTGGGAGATGCATAGCCTATCTGAAAGCCCCCAATAGCTAAAAGCACGCTTACCACATACATTGCAAGACCATTTGGATGATTTTGTATGGGTTGTAAGATCCCAACACCTAATATTTTTATTTCTCTTAGCATTTCCATTATAATTAATTTCTATCTCATTTGACCATTCTTGACCTCTCATTAATGGCACAATGAGGCTCATCATACATAATGGCACAATGAGGCTCATCATCACACGTTAATGCTCAATTAGAAAAAAATGGATGCATTAGTAAATCAATTATTTCAGGAGCACCACCTGTTAAACTTACCCTACAAATTACTTAAAAGCATCACCAGTTGTTATTTTTACAGATGAATGCCAGGTAAACATTTCCAATAAGATCCATTTACCTTTTCATTCTTAAGTTTCATAACTTCAGACATACGGTTAATCATCAGGAACCATGTCTGAAATTCGTAATAACTTCAGACAGAACAAATTAGCCATGTAAAGGCATCCAACTTCCAGACACCAAACGGACTAATTGGAAATAAACAGAGTAAGTTATTAAAATGGTACTGATTACGAAGGATTTGGAAATAAACAGAGTAAGTTGTTAAAATGGTACCAATTTACAAAGCATCAGTACTTAAATGTGAACTTTTGTACTCTCAAACAGTACACTATATAGTTTTGCGTTAGAATTACACAACTTTTTAAGTTTAAAAGATCTTGAATGTCATTCACTTATGACTTTAAAATCAAAGACAGTGTTGGCTTACAAAACTAAACATTCTACCAAATCATTTAATTGTTTTGTTAAAATCAATATGTACCATCAGGTTGTCGTTAAAGTAGAAAACCCAAAGTTTGAAGATATAACTGAGGTACAAATAATAGATATATTAAGAGGACGCAACCCTATGTTTCCAAGCATCATAGATTCCTGGCAATACTAAGATATGCAGCTAAACGTGGGGTAGTATGTCTGGCGAACTGTGGGACATTATGGACTCTATCTAGTACAACAAAGGGGCATTCTTGAATCTATTGTTATCTATTCTAGCCTTTTACTTGATATCACTAAGGTGGGACAAATCCCAAACCCAAACTTAACATAAAACCCATCTTGTGAAAGTTGCATGATCTTATTATATTTATTCAATGATGAGACATAATCATGTCGGCTATGGTGTTTTATTAATTATCATACACAGTCACATGGGCGATTGTATGATCTTACTAACATATTGTACATTACCACATACATCTTTTTTCTATTTGAAGCTCCCTTGTACCTCTTTGTAATATTTATGCAATTAATTGTACAGCAAGTGACAACAAATTGTTGTATACTTTCTATTGTTGCAATTATGTTCTTATCATGCCCATCACTCCATGGCTTCAATACACATCATATTATCATAGATATGGGTATGATGCTTTAGATTTGATGATTTATCATATGTTTAACCAGCCAATGAGAAAATGAATTATTCATCTACCAATCATACAAAAATTACTTCATACTCATTACCTACTTTTGATTTTTATAGTTTTGGAGTCCTCTATTTTAGGGGATACTTCATCTAAAATGGTTACACATTCCAAAACTTTCTGTCCCAAAGAAACTGAACCTCAGATTAATACCAATTTCCTTCAAAATACATCCATTCATACTTGGCCATAGGCATCAGATAACAACAAAACAAAAATTCAAGCCTCTTTGAGCTGCTCCCCGGTTGTACTTTAGAGAAAACAAGGCTGTAAATAACATTGACAGATGAACAGTTTCCATAGAAATAAAGTCAGAGATAAACAATCAATATATTCGAGCTGATTTCCATGGCCTTTATATGGTCAGGATTGAAAACAAGAAAAACCAAGTAGTTGATGTAACGACACTATGAAGTGGGCATTGTGCCAATAGCAGATGCAATGCACATTAAGAAAAAGAGAATTGTTAGGGACTTATTGCATTAGATGTAGTCACCTTCCTTCTTCGTCCTCTACCACAATTCTCTATCTTTCGCTCTTTTGAATCACCATTCTCGTTACGTCCATTCCCTCTCCTCTTACGACCTCTACCGCCGGTATTTGCCTTGGGTTTGGGATCTTTTGCATCACCATTCTCACTTGAGCCCTAAAAAGCCATTATTTGCATTGAAACAATTAGAAGAAGAAAATGCAGCTGTGTCTTCTAATACAAAAAAATAAAAAAAAACAGCCAGGCATAACTTTGCACAACACAGAAACAAGCATTACTTTTTATAGTAGAGAAAATACAGATGAAAATGACTTTAAACAATCAGAAAATAAAATGCACTTGCTTATTCTAGTAGATCTTCTAGTAGAGAAAGTACAGATGACAATAACATTGAACAGCAATTAGAAGAAAATTGAACCAAAAAAACATTGCATACGACTGGAAGGAGAGAACGTATCTGGATCTTCTAACAAAATAAACACAGCTGAAAATAACCTTTAGGGAAACCATACACATAATTGATTTACATGTAAAACATTAAAAATTTAAATATAGCATAGAGTCTTACAAAATTAGCATCTTCCATTTGCTCAAGCAAAAACTCTGAATAAAGCTGAGTCTGGTTAAGAAGTGCCTCCAATCTGCTAAAAACCAGATTACCAATTTGTTGAGTTCCATCCTTTATTTGATCTTTCATTTCCTCTTGCTTTACCCGCTCTTCTTCTAAATGTTTCTCCTCCATGGCAATGCCCTTTGGAATCTGTAATACTTACCCATCACATGGTAAATCATTATCCTCCAAATCAATCCACTGATCACTTTCAGACCTACCCTGTTCAGAGAAAGAAATTATGTAAGTGGGATGCAATATAGTTTAACAGAACATACAAGCAAATAATTAATGAAACACTTTGAACATGAAAATCAAAGAAATTTTTAACCTTTACAAAAGAAAAAATGAAAACAGTAATGAACTAAAAAATAAAACAGTAATGAACTACAGGTATAGAGTATAATAAAAAAACTACAATTGGGAAATGGCAAGACCAAATTGAGTGGCTTGCTTTTTAATATATCAAAATGACTCCAACCTACCGTATCAATATACCATGCGGAAAGACAAAAAACTACAAAATTTGGGAAATAAAAAGAAAGCACAAATTTCTCCAACTTACTGTATCAATATACCATGCGGAAACACAAAAAACTACAAAATTTGGGAAATTAAAAAAAAAACACAAATTATATATATGAGAAAATGTTTGAAAATAACTGTAAAATTAAATTATTAATAAAAATCAAACTTTTAATACATAAAGTTTAATTTTTTAATTGAAAATATTGTAATTCAAATGTTATAGATGATAATAAATCACACTTTGTTATGTCATCTATCAAAATCATAAATTTTTAGATGGTAATTATTTATACAATGAAATTCAATACTAAGAACGGTAATTATTTATTACGCTAATATGTCGATGCTTCAAGATTCCAAATTGGAATGTTTATAAAATCAGGTAGAAAGAAGGATTAAGCCGTGGAATTCCATCCGTCCAGGAGAAATAATTTCAAGATATAAATACTTTTAAACCTTGGCAGCCACAGCGTTAACCATTTCCAAAGGCTGCATGGTAATTTTGAAAATTAAACCCAACATTATCAAAATTGTGTGAAATAATAACAATTGACAATGCATATTTCTATTCATGAAAATAAACCAATAGAATGAATATATATTCAGCCTTTTCATTAAGAGTAATTTATGACAAACCAGCTGGCATTTTTCCTTATAAGCAACATATAAACATCTTACAAAAAAATTATTATAAAAGTTTTTATATGCCCAAGATCTTGGATTTGGGACCAACAGCAACACCAAATTAGAGGCCCTCATTGCAAATATAAGATTCCTTGTAGCTAATTTGACTTTAAAACCTTATTGTTGCATGTGCTAATAATCGACAGTGCCAACAAGGCTGTAGCTCAACTTGGAAGCTTGATAGCAATGTCAAATCTGAGGCCCTAAATGCAGGTCTAAGGTGATTGAAAACCTCATTGAAGAAAATTCTATGGTAATGATCAAGAGTGCCAACAAGATCATAGCTCAATTTGGAAGCCTCATGGCATGCTAACAGCAATACCAAAACACAGGCACGCATTGAATTACAGGTAAATGTTGAAGGCACTCTTACCACAGAAATAAGATTCTTACAATGTGCTATATATGAAGGCACTTAGCACAGAAATAAGACTCCCATAATGAGTTGCTTTGTTGAAGAAACACAAAATTTGAAGTCACTATTAACACATAAATAAGATTCCCAAAATGCATTATTTTTGGTTTGAAAACACAAAATTAAAGACTTCCCTGCCCCGGAAATCCAATCTACTGCACATGGAAAATACATGTCAACCACCTAGAATTGCACAATCACCTAAAGCTATGGCAACTGATATAACAGGGAATGTGCAACTAAAGCTATGGCAGTAAAAGGGCTACAAAGGTGCCTGTACAAATTTAGAAGCTAGTTTCTTCTTATCAAATAATAAAAACAGGTGAGAAGTGGGAATAAAAGCAAGCAGGATTTAGTCACTACTAATCTGGCAACAGGAAGGGAACGACCACATTTGCACCTATATTTACAAGAAGTTAGAGCTTTCTTACAAAGTGGTAAAATGAGAAGGATCTCTTCAGTTTAAGTCCCTAATATATCATAGACTCATGTGATTCTAAGAGAAGCATCTGATGTAGAATATTTTAAGTGGTAACAAAAACTGAGGAAAATAACATAGAGAAGTATTATTTCCATTTTAAAAGCAACAAGGATTTAAATCTGGCAAAGTTGGAGCTTTCTCACAAAGTGGCAAAATGAGTTTTAATTCTTCAGTTTAAATTGAAGCCCCAAATATATCATAGGCTTGTTAAGTTGTTAACCACCCTTCATATTTCTAGTAGAGACATCTGACGTAGAAAATGTTTGAAGCTGTGACAAAATCGTAAGAAGTAAAACAGAAATAAAAAATATTTCCATTTAATGATGAATTAAAAAGCAATGCATGCCGATGTCAATCTTTTCATTTCTTAAAATAACAGGCATTTGAGAGAAGGAAAAATATTAAACTTACTGTCACCATTTTCCCTTAGGTTGATATTTAGAGTTCTACAGCAAACCCTGATAAAAGCTATCAATTTCAAATCCCTTAGTTTTCCATGAACAAACCACATGGACACAAAACATGGCATAATGATTTTAAAACAACCTTTGTTGCACTTCACTTCTCAGGGGTTAGTAAAATTCTGCATATCCTGTTTAGAACCCCCAATGAGCTTTTCAGTATCCAGATGTTCAGGGTCACTTCCCATTATAAATTTTAATAGTATGGCAAGGCCCCCCAAAAATCCAGATGAACTCACCAAACTGCAAAAGAATTATCCAAAAAGGCATAAAAGCAATGCGGCCTTCTCAAATGGGACAAGTTTATGTGGAAAATAATTAGGGCTTCAGTTTGGATTCCTTAATTCGCTGAAGATACTGTATCCTACCTTGGGTGCAGAGTACCCTTATGGATGAGGGAAAGTGCAAGCCGCAAGTCACTTAGACACAACTGGTAGTCCCTGGTTAGGGCAAATAAGCCGAATATTACCTATTGGTCCCATGGGGTTGCCGCTCCTAAAATAACTCAGCTGGTGCTGCAGAGATATTTCAGGGATATTTTAGCATATTTATGATCCCATGGGCTTTTTAATTTATCTGAATATTAGCTGCTGAGTTGCCTCTCCCTCCATAAAAAACTCTCCCTCCATAAAAAAACTCCCCCCCCCAAAAATTATTCCCACCAATGAATTTTTAATGGCATGGAAATTCCCATTTGGCAAAAAAACATTTAAGCAGGTGAGGGAAAGCTCTAGCCGCCCCCTTTTGAAAATTATTAGCACTCTTAAACAGAACACAGAAAATGCAACTGCAGTAATTGATCTATATCTTATTCTTATTTTCTTGTGCTCTGCTAAATCAGAGAATACAATCTTTATAGAATAACAATAAACAAAGTCTTATTCAAACTCAAACTCAAACTACCCTATCTCTACTCTTCATCCTACAGATGGACAACATTTGCCAGCACATACACATATCATCTAGTGTGCAGTCAATTACAAAACAAATTCCCTAAATGCTAACTACAAAATCCCTAAATGCTAACTACAAAATCCCTAAATATTCGGCTATAATTTCTGCATGACTAACACTCCCACTTAGCCAAATATTTGTCAACCAACTTGTATCACATCGAATCCTTCTTTGCAAAACTCAAACTTATTTCTTGGTAATGCCTTTGTCAATGCATCCACCACCATCATTTCAATTGCGCAGTACTCTATTTTGATAGTGTTGTTCTCAATTTGTTCACGGATGAAATGATATTGTATCCCTATATGTTTAACTCTCCCATGATACTTCAAATTCTTCATCATGGCTATGCAACTTTGGCTGTCACATTTTAATATTGTTGCTTGGGTCTGAGTAACCTCGATGTCCTGCAACAATCTTCTCAACCAAATCAATTCTTTTGCAGCTTGACATGCTGCTATATATTCTGCTTCTGCACTGGAGAGAGAAATAGATCGCTGTTTCTTACTTGCCCACGAAACTGCACCTCCACCAAGGATAAAATAGAACCTTGAAGTTGATCTCTTGCTATCAACGTCCCCTGCCCAATCTGCATCACAATATCCAGTAAGTTGCAGAGATTTTTCTGAACTCCCAGTGAATCTTATTTCATGTTTAGTTGTTCCTTGTAGATATCTAAAAATTCTTTTAACTGCTGCCCAATGTTGTGGTCCAGGATTGCTAGAATATTGGCTCACAATACTTACAACATGTGCAATATCAGGTCTGCTAGAAACCATTGCATACATTAGGCTCCCAACAGCGTTATGCTATGGAACCATACTCATATAACTCTCTTCTTCTTGTGTTTTGGGACACATGTCCAGTGAAAGTTTGTTTCCTACTTCCATTGGAGTACATATTGGCTTGCAATTTTCCATCCCAAATTTCTTGAGAATGTTCCTAATGTACCTTTGACTAAGATGGATTTTTCGTCTTCTCCCTATCTCTTGAAATTTGAATGCCCAAGCAATAATGAATCTCACCATGATCAGTCATCTCAAATTCTGCAGCTAATTGAGACTTGAACATGCCTAACATCTTAAAATCATTACTCATAATGATGGTGTCATCAACATATAAAGCGAAGATGACTAGAGACTCACCAATATGCTTTATGTAGACATTCGCATCAGCATTGCAACTTACATATCCTTCATTTTGGAGAAACCCATCAATACACTTATACCATGCTCTTGAAGACTGTTTCAGTCCATACAATGTTTTATGAAGCTTGCATACTAACTGCTCTTTTCCTTCTTGTATGCAGCGTTCTAGTTGTCCCATATAAACTTCTTCCTTTAAGAATCCATTTAAAAATGCAGTTTTTATATCTAGCTGATGTACATGAAGATCCAAGGTTGCTGCCACTGCTAACAAAATTCTGATGGATGTTATCTTGACTACATGAGAAAAGGTGTCATGATAATCCAAACTTACAATTTCGGTGTATCCTTTTGCTACCAAGCGAGCCTTGTAGCGGTCTATCGACCCATCAGACTTGTACTTTTGTTTGAATAACCACTTGCATCCAACCACTCTTCTTCTAGGTGGAAGAATCATGAGTTCCCATGTCTGATTTTTTTATGAGCGATTCATATTCAGCATCCATTGCTTGCCTCCAATCTGCTACATAAATACTTTGAAGTGCTTCTTGAACACTGAGTGGTTCATCAACTTCTACACCAAGTGTATATGATTCCGATACCTTTTGAGTGGGTTTCCGTAGTCTTGTTGATCTACGAAACTGCTGCTCTCCTTGCACATCCTTTATGGGTTGTGTGACTGCAACTTGTAATGGTCTTGCTGGAGTATAACTCTCATTTTCAGATTCTTCATCAGATCCGAAATCATAAGGCCTTGTTTCTAAATCCTTAGCATTTTCCATCTCTGCTGATTTGTGCAAAATTGAATTTTCGTCAAAAATGACGTCTCTTCTGACTAGAATCTCTCGTATTATAAGATCATAAATGTGATATCCCTTCGAATTCAAACTATATCCAACCATTATACACTTCTTGCTTTTTTCATCTAGCTTCTTTCTTTCTTCATCTGGTATATGTGCATATGCTATGCAACCAAAAATTCTTAAGTCATTGACACTTGGCTTGCTTCCATGCCATGCCTCATAAGGCGTCTTCTTATGCAATTGAGTAGTTGGCAACCTGTTTTGTATATACGCTGCACTGGAGACTGCTTCCGCCCAAAAAACATTAGATAATCTACTACTCTTAAGCATGCATCTAGCACTTTCAACAAGAGTCCTATTCCTTCTTTTAGCGACACCATTCTGTTGCGGTGAATAAGGAACAATATACTTGTTATCCCGTAAAATTGACAAGGGCAATTTTACCGATAACCATACTGAAAATTTTGTTTCGATCTCTCGTTAGGGATCCCTCGCATTCGAAACGTTGTAAAAATCCCTTCCTGGGAAATCTAGTTTTTGAACTTAGTCTTTTTGAGCCTTTTTTGGCTGGGCGCATGAAATTGCTTTGCAACACTAACTTTTGGTGCGCCCCTTTAAAAGCCTTTGGCGCATGGTTTCCTATGTTAACACATCTTTTAGTGCGCCAAAGGATGTTGAGACTCTTTTGCGTGCGCCAAGGCGCATGCGCCTGTGTTGACACAACTTTTGTTGCGCCACTTTTTGGTGCGCCGAAGGGCGCACATAATATTATTGCAACATGAAGTTTTGGTGCGCCAAAGGGCGCACATAACTTCATGACGACAATGCTTTTGGTGCGCCAAAGGCGCGCTCAATCTTCTGCTGTCAAATACTTTCGTGCGCCAAAGGGCGCACGCTTTCCCCTGTCGACAGAAACTTTCATGCGCCATTTCAAAAGTGGTTGGCGCATTGATGACCAGTTTTTTCTATATATATCAGTGCGCGCCCAATGTCATTTCACTCTTTTTGTCAAGCACGTGATCGTTCTGAACTTGTCAGCCTCTGCTCCGTCGTTTTCATCGCCCCTGTGGACCCATTGAAATTTTTTCTATATATCCAGGTAAGAGGTTCTTCTTGTTCTCTCATGCGTTGTGTGCTTTCGGTTTTTGGTGCTTTCACAGTCTAGTTTTGGCTTGTGTGTTGGTTTTGATCTATATGCACGTTGATCTGCCCCCTCCGTTTGCTGTCCACGCTATCCTCCCTCCTTCCAGATCTGCTGGAGAAGGACGTTTTTCTGAAACCATGGTTGTGGCCCTTCTAAACTAGGTCTTTTATTTACACCACTGATCATGTAAAAGAGAATAAAGAAGAGAAGAAATGTGAGAAAAGTTAGAAACCCCCTTTGGGAGGTTTGTTATCTTTTTCCCATTGGCGCACTGGCGCGTCTTGTTACACTAAAAACAGTTGCGCCCCTCGGCGCATCTACCCGCCTTGTTACATGAGCAAAACCCGCGCCAATGGCGCGCCCTTTCTGCCTGCTGCATCAAGAACTCATGCGCCCTCAAGGCGCTTCTCTGTCGTGTGCTACAAGTGCTGAACCTGCGCCCTTTTGACGCACCATTTATCCATCTTGCATCCCGTTTCCATACGCCCCTGGCGCACCCAGCGTCCATGCAACACAAGCCTTATTCGCGCAAGTATGAAGCTATAAAGCGCAAGCGCATCCCCGATTACAATGACATTATGTTATGTAAACCCTTCGTGCGCCGCGCCATATCCCTTTGGCGCACAAAAAGTCCTTGCTACACGATACATCCATGCGCCAAAGGGCGCACCGAATCCCAATGTAACACACCAATTTTCATTGCGCCCTCTTATCACATGCAATATGCAACATCCATGCGCCATGCGCCTTTGGCGCCAGTTTTAGCCTCTGCAACACTCCTTTTCTGTGCGCCTTATCTATTGGCCTGCAAATTACATTTTCATGCGCCCTGCGCCCTGAGCCTTAAAATCTCTAACTCTTTCTTCTGCTAGCATTCCAATGGAAGATCAAATGACTAATTCAACAACCTTTTTGGATTGGGTCTCACTTCTTCTTCATGCAGATCAGCAACTGAGTTCGAAAGAAACATGGTCTACGTCAAGCAAGAAACCCACCAAACCAAGAGGAAAGGCCTAAAGCTGACAAAGGAAGATATGAAATACAAATATCAGAGGGTTAGGATGCCCGAATCATAGGCTGAGTGCAGTATGGATGTCAGAGACTCAGAATTGGGTCACATTGACATGGATGAATTCCGGGTTAGAACTCAGAAGGTTACAAGAAGTCCATGGATGGACAAATTAATAGGCAGTGCTCTGCACTTCGCTGGAGGAATCCCCGTCAGTGCCGTCAACAACGAATCATGATGGGTGATTGCCCAATGTTTACAAACAAGACACAAGATGTGTCGAAAACAGCAAGGGCGAGGTAGTCATAAACCTCACTGCCCGTCATTTTGAAATAATGCTCGGCCTCCCTCAATCACCGACAATTTGTGGCCGTCAGCCAGAGGAATGCATCAAGACCTGGGAAGACAACGAAGACCAATGCATGCAGCTGATGATGAGGTATACCTGAAGAACAAGAAGGTGGTAACCCGGTGGCCCCCAGATCATCCACCGCAGTGATTTCTCACCAAGAACCTTCAGCGACACTATCACTTCCCTGAGCAGAGGAGTCCTTCGGGCTTTCCGACGCCCACTACTTCCCATACAATGGAGATGCCTGAGGTACTTGGAGACATATGAATAAAAATTTACCCGCTCAAAAGCCTTTTTGCTGGGGTGAAATAATAAGCAGCACCATCTATGAGCAGCTACAACAGTTCGCCACAACAGGAGTGTTCCATATGAACTCCTATGTAGTCTACGCTGCAGCGTCGGCAAGGTGATTATCCGTGGCTGGTGAACCGAAGTGGAGTATGGCCTCAGGCCAAGATATTTGATTACTACCCAGAGCTGAGGTTGGAGAATAGCATCCAACATTTCACAAAAGTTAACGATGCATTCTTTTATCATGTCATCTCTGCTGTTAAGGCCAAACATGACTCATAGCTGGACAACAAAAACATAGTGGCAGTCACGGAGAAATGGGGGGCCCTGTTCACCCAATTTCCCACGTTCACCTATCTGAGGGCTGCCAACTTTTTGGAGAGCCAACTAGGCTACAAGGTATGCTGGGGCTAAGCTGATTCTACTAGAACTGTCAAGGCAGCTGGTCACATACCATGAGAAGTGCCTCAAAAGAAAGAAGGGTGGAACTCCTTTCCCCCTCACAGTGGGCCGATACACATGCTCCACCCACCATAAGGCAAAGGAAATGTTCGCAGAGCTGGAGCTACTCAACTTGAAGCATGACTTCCCAGCCAGGCCTACCTTCGACCCAAGAAGCTGCCTGCCAAATACGAAGCTCGATCCGATCCAGTCCCTCAAATTGAGGATATTTACATTGACGTTCTCCCATGAGCGGAACTCAAAGAAAGGATCACTCTCGCTGGGCATTGGCGGAAATATCCAATACGTAGTGGCCATTGTCCCCGAAGGCTTCCAGACTACGGAGATGACGTAGATAAGGTGTATAATGACACAGATGGGGACAATTGGGCCCTTCCCGGCCATTGACAGGAACAAGGATCCTCAAACAATTGAGGAGGAGGGTCAAGGAGACTATGCGGCAAACGAGCACTGGTGTCGACTGAACGGGCTGATCTACCTCGGGGTAGATTTCACAAATTCCCCGTTGGGCAATGCACCTCCAAGGTCCAAGAAGCAGCTGAAGGACAAAAGTGTAGAAGGTGAAACTAGCACCCATTCAGGAAGAAGCCCTGAAAGTCCTCTTCCCTCAGAGCCAGAACATGTTATAACTCTGGAGGAAGAATTGACAGAGGATAGTCTATACGCCCATCACCAGGATGTCGGCGTCCGCTACAACTTCAGAGGTCCCTTCTATCCCTTCTTCTTCTCCTTCCTTCCCCTCCTTGAGTGACTCAAACGACACCCCTTTGGTCGTGTCCTCTGCCCCTTCTTCTACCCTTTCCCCTGATTCTTCATCTATCTTCTCCTCCCTCGCTGATTTGTCTCCTCTATTCTTCCCTCATCTCCGAGCTCCCTTCCCTTCCTATGTCTTCTGCAGTAGTTACGGTTTCCCTTCCTCCCGTGGACACTTCTTCGGCTATTCTCTCAATGCCGCCGCCGCGTGTCTCCACGTTTTTCCCCTCTGCTACCGTAACTCCCTCCCCCTCTGTCTCTGGTCCTTCTTCTATAGGACCAGCTTGGATCTCTCAGCAGCTGAGCCAGCAAAAGAGGAAAGTTCCCATCGCTCCGATGGACTTCTCCGTAATACCAGCCAAAGGAGCAAGAAGCAGAGCCTGTTACACGATTTCTCTAAGAGCGCTTGCAGGGGAGAGAGCTGAGAGGAGAGAGTCATGGAACTTGCATGACCCAATCCCCTCAAGGAGAAAAGGGATCTGGTCTCCGACATATTTTTACCGTGAATCAAGTAACAATGGACGTCTTCTGAGAGTCTCAAGGGGGGAAGCTCTTTCAGCCAGTTGATGACCTCTTTTCTCCTTCCCTGTCCCCTGGCGTCCCCCTGCCTGAGGCCAAAAAAAAGCTACGGGAAATGTAAAGAAGAGAAAAGGATTACTGAAGGAAGCAAAAACAAACACCTGCTTCAAAGCCTTACTAGAAGATGGGAAGGCACCTCCCACAAACTTTGCCGCCGACATTCTGAGCTTATCAGCCAGGAGAAAAAATCAATATATTCAAAGATCGGTGGCGGGGCATGGCAGTTCTGCCTGGAGGAGCCAGATCTCAAGGACAGGTGTGAAATGAGTGATTGCCGAATTGGTCAATCATATCGAACATCGGGAGAAGGCGAATAAGGAAACTCCAAGCATAAGCGGGTCCGATATCAGAAGAGCTAGAACATGCCTAGACTCCGACATGAGACCTTCCAAGAAATGTTCGACTGCTCTCAGTCGAAGATCTGGTCAAGTTCGGAGTCTTCGGCCATCCAAGGGCCCTCAACAAAACCATGTCCACTCTGGACTACGGATAGATCAGCTGGAATTCATTCTGGAAAAGATAGACAAGGTAAAGGAAGAGGCCCTGGATGCAATGCATCAAATGGAGAAAGAAGTTTTAGACAGTTGTTCTCGCCATGACTCCAGGGTTGCTCACTCCTTCCCTTACCTTGAGATCAGCCGATGACACTATCCGGATCTTCAAGAAGATAGCTTGTCAAGGGACAGGGCCAGAGGTCACATTCGACACTGAATCTATCAACAACCTACTGGCCTGTAGGGACTTCATTGGGTTCCTCATCGAGGCGGAGAAAGATTATTCCAAACCACCTCCGGAAAAGCTCATAGACGAGCGGGATTACTTGCGAAGCAATCAGTGAACGGCACAAGGATCCATCACAGGATCAATTTGGGCGATGATTAGCAAGTTTTTGGAATACCGCGCTCAGTTCCACATATCGTCTCCTGAGCAGCATCAGAAGCAGGCTACCCCCTTTCGGCCGCAGGATGATGATGACGAGTAGCTGCTGCTTCTTCTTCTTCTTCTTCTTCTCTCTATTCTCCGTCTTTCTCGTTGAAATATCTAAAATGTGGGCCAAAAGATGACATCCATCATCCACTGTTGCTCTGGGATGATGTCATCCACCAATTTGTCAAGTCAACATGAACCTTTTTTTTTTAAAAAATATTTGGTAAAATATCTTTGTAAATAAGTGGTTGGCTCCATTTTGCCTTCTTCTCCTCAGCTCTATAATCCTGGAATACTGGTTTATCAAGGGTGAAACATTTTTTAATAGAAATAAGTGAGGAGAGAAAGCCTTTGAGCTTTCGCTTGTAATAGAAAAAAACATTAATACAATTATTTAAGACTTTTGTGCTCATAACTGTGTTATACATTAGATCTTGTCTACGTTAATCTGTGTGTGTTTAAATTACTGTTTGTTCAGTAGCTACTTTTTCTGTCATTTGCTCATCAGTACTGCTTTGTTTATTTATGCAAGTAGGGTTGGCTCCGTTTACTTCTACCACAAAAGAAGAGAACTAAAAACATAAATCTTCTGACCTTTCTGCTTTGGAATTCATTTCTTTCTCTCCTTCTATCTGTTCTTCTCTTCTCCCTCGTTCAATTCCTTCTTTTTCGCAGCCTGAACACTCTACTGGGATGAGATCCCCAACCCTCGAAGGTAAATCTTTGAGACTTGCCTGGATTTCCTCTAGAAAATAGCAATAAACAGTTTTCGCTTTTGCTTCTCAAAGAGGGGCTATGCCCTGCACACTGTTGGCTCGTCTTCCATAATCGGTCCACGCGACAATTTTTGACCAACATTTTTTGGCGACTCCGCTGGGGAGCGAACGATAGATCTGTCATATATATGATGTGGTAAAAGAAAAATAAGAAAACTAGAAAATTGCTGCCTGTTTGCAAATTGAACTTTTTTTATAAAAATCCAAAATTTGCAAAGTGCCCAAATTCAATTTTCTTCTGAGGTCCATAGTTCGGCCTCGTTTTTTTTTTTACAGACCTTTAGTTCGCTGAGTTTTTATAAACATCAGTATTTTGCCAAGATCTAGATTTTGAACTGTTTCTAAAAAGTTTTGAACACCTTCTAAAAGTAAATTAGATCCCGAAACACAACTTGTTGTTCTTACCCTGCATCGTTCCTCGGGCTGTTATTTTTTTCATTAACCACAAGTTTCCTGCAAGGATAGTTTTTTAATAGTCAAAAAAAGTGCATGCGGCTGGTTTTTCTGACAAAAACATACCGGAAAATCACAAGTAACAGCCAAAAATAAAGTTGAATCGCGGCATAAACATTCGTCATACTGGAAGGTGCGCTGGCAAGTGACCTTTTAACGCGCAGGCAGAGAGCCCGTGGAGAAGCCAATCCCACTTTCGATCTACTTCCAAAGCACAATTTCAGCGTAACGCCCGACGCGTTTTTCAGCGCTTAAGCTTGGCTCGCCGTTCATCCAGGAGTGTCTCACTCCACCACGAAGAAAAAGTCTTTACAAGGTGCATCGACATCCATTGTAGTGCCTTGCTGCTCAGTGAACCCACTTCCCGCCCGTGTTCTCTTTCCGGCCATTCAATGGCAGTACCAATGGGGAAATGGCTAGTGGTGCCTCTCAGCACTGCCACATCCAGTTCACAGCGCTCCCTCACGGAAACCGAAAGAATTTTCCCAAATTTGATGGGAGCGGAAATCAAAGCACGGATTCCCACATATCTGCATTCATTATGTCATGCAGTATTTTGGATGTGACGCACGAAGATGTGTCGGTCCACCTTTTTCTGGAAACTCTACAAGGGCCCGCGGGCGAATGGTTTCAGCATTTGCCTGCCGGATCTATCACCCAGTTGGGCCACCTTGCGGAGGCCTTTTGAAGACAGGTACAAGCCTCAGAGGATGCATTTGCGTTGTTATCACGGATCACTCACCTGAAGAAAGAAGCCAATGAGAACCATGCGCGATTTCGTCGCCCGGTTCAATGCACTCAATCAATCGTGTCCCTGTTGCCATGCTTCCCACACCGGAGAATCAAAAGTGTTTATTCGTGAACGCCATGAGCTCAAAAGTCAGCTTCTTGCTCCTTCAAGAGCGAGTAGCTACCCTACCTCTCGCTCAGGCTGCTGCCATTCGGATAGAAGAAATTTGGATATATCTGGTGAGTTGAAAAAGCATCATCCAAGTCAAATCTTCAGATACCTCACCTGCTACTTTTTATTTCGTCTGATCCTGCGTTCCAAAAGATGGCGAAATGATTTGCTCGCATTAAGAGCAGTTGGCCCATGCTTCCTAGTTCCCTATACCGGGATGTTCCACGAAGGATTTTTGTTCCCATAACGTTTCACAAAGGCCCCCCCCGCGCCTACCGCGACGCTCCACGGTTACGCTTGAATCTCCTCCGGTCAATGCTCCTGGCCTAAATTAAAGAGAAGAGCGGTACTATGAAGAACCTTCGTCTCAAGGCGAAGAATGATCAAGATGTCCGGTGAGCCGACTTGGACTCTACTATGGGTATATGGAATTTGGACGAGGAAGAATCGATGAAGAGTATGGTACTCAGGCTATTCAAATCGACAATCATATGCCCCCCCCATAATGCTGTTTTACCCTTTCGCACGGAAAGAAGCAAAGTTTTCTGCCATTTCCATAGAGTAAGGCCGTGTCCAAACGCGCCTCCGATCATTGCTAAAAGAGGTAATCCTCTTCCTACTCAATCCCACCCTGGGAATCTTTTACAAAGAAATCTTTTCCCCCCATCTCGTCCTCAAATTCAAGCCCCCTCATATCTTCAAATCAGTAACCTAACCCTGTTCCACCAGCGCGAAGCGAGGGACTCCTTCCTCACCGAGCCAACCCTTGGGCCAGGCATTTGAATCATAGACAGCAAAAAAGCCAAGATGATTCCAATGTCTGAAGCTGAGTACCTACCGTCAGTCAATCCCGAAAAGCTTGTAAGATTAACCACATCATTCAGAGCCAAGCTGTTACATCTAAGCCGGTTCCCAAAAGGAATCCTTTCCACTCCCCCTGAATCCCGCAGCAATGTTGCGTCAAACATCTTGCATCAGGTAAGGATAGAACCTTCTATCTCTCTCCCTCCTAATCAATGGCCATAATTTAGCAAAACGTCATAATTGATTCCGGGAGCTTCTGAATATGCCATAAAACCCGGCGAAAGTCTCCATGCCTTGGGCCTCACTTCTTACTCAAACCGTTCGGTAGATGTTTTTCATTGAAACCAAGAAAGTTCCGTTGGCTGTCCAATCAAGACGCGCAATTTTGCTTTTGTGGCTTTTCCCTATAAAAGAGTGAAGATGCAACATCCTTGTCGCGGACATTCCACAGCCTATGGATCCTGCTGTACGGAGTTTTTTCTGCAGCGAAGTCCGCGGGAAATTCACATGGACTGGTCTAAAAGCTAGAATACCTGTCAAAGGTGTGAATGCAGACATTAGAGCCCAATCGCAAAGAAGTACTTGGGTTACCCACTCTGAAGTCCCAAAGCCCAAATCCTTTTGAATCTCAGGATGGGGAACTACTTTTGTCTAACCGAGGTGGATACAAAAGCGTTTTCGTTCAAGAAAAGGATTTTAGATGAAGGTCCTGGACCTTGCAGTTTGATGGCAGTTGCGTCGACTAGTGGATGTGGCGCCGGGTCGTGCTGCTATCTCCCGAAGAGGGAGGTAAATTCCTCTTTCTTTCAGTTGTAGTTTTTCAACACTAACAAATAACGGCTGAGTAGAATCTCTGTTTACTCGGTATGCAAGCTGCGAAGGAAAGAGGCATTAAAAATTTGAAGTCCAAGGTGATGCTGAGCTAGTTGGTAAATCAGGTGAAAAGGATTTACCAAGTTAAAAAATGAAAGTCCCAGGCACGAAACCTGCAACGCAGTATGGTACAGCATCGAGGAATTTGATGCCTTTTCACTAGGGGAAATTCCAAGAGCTCAAAAAAGACATGGCCGATTCATTGGCCTTTTCAGGCATCTCTCAGCTCCCAAACACCCGGGTTTTGAAACAAACAATACACCTTGAGGTGGTTTTCCGCCCGAGCGTGCCGGACACTCTCAACATTGGCCAAGTAATTCAATGTGATAATCACCTCATTGCCTTTTCTAACAAAATCGCAATTTTGACGAGTTGTATTTTGAAGGATCACCTTACATGCCGCGAATCAATCATGGCCAAAACCATGAATCAAGGAGAAGGACGCATATTCCAGCTCAAAGGAAACACAATTCCGAAGGGCCTGGTTTCTCGGAGCGCTTGTTTGACACGGCAACGACCGTTTTGTGAAAAAGAAGAACGAGATTATCCCGACTCGTCCCCAAGACAGAACCAATCAATTAGGTTTCGGAGGCACTCCGCAATTTTTGTAAATATTGGGATGTGCAAGTTTCACGCGCCTGAAGAGAAGCGGAATTTGTCAAGTTGCTGAAGACTATATGGATGTGTTTGGCATGGTCCTATGCCGATCTAAAAGATCTTTCACGCCAAATGACGTTCATCATGACATACCGCTGAAAGAAATGTCAATCCTTTCGCCAGAAGCAAAGGCATTATAATCCTAAATCTCGGGCAACCATCCGGCCCGAAATTCAGAAGATGCTAGATGCCACGAATCATCTTCCCTATCCATCACAGTACTTGGTAGCGAATATTGTGCCGTGCGCAAGAAACAACGGTGAGTACACGCATATGCGTTAACTTCCGAAAACGTGAATCAGCTTCGCTGAAGATACCTAACCCTCTTCCGATAATGGATCAGGTTCTTTTCTCAAGCAGTACCTGGATCAGAGATGCTTCCATGCTTGATGTTTTTTTAGGTTCCAATCAATTTGAAGTTTCACTGAAGACAGTTTAAAACACATTCACTACTCTCACTACTCCCTGGGGTACATTTGGCCTACAAGCAGAGGCCTTTGGCTAGCTATTCTGGTGCTGACTTTTCAAAACGGGCCATGGAATTTGCATTTAAAGGGTAGATGGGAAAAGTCATTGTAGTTATCTAGGATTGACTTAACCGTGTCTCCTAAACAACGAAGTAATCATTGTGATCACTTTTAGCAAGTAATTGACCAGATGCCACAACATGGAATTTCCGTAAATCCCAAAAGTCTATTTTTGGAGTCCAGGAAGGGAAGTTTGCAGGGCATGTGGGTTAGGCAAAGAAGACGAGATAGATATTGAAAGAGTTAAGCTATTCAGAGCCTTACTCTTCCTACAACAAGACGGGTTCATTCTTTCTTCGGGAAGGTGAACTTTCTCAGACGTTTTTGTTTCCTTTGTTCCTGACTTTGCTGAAAAGACCCATCATATACTGAAAATGATAAAGGAACTCAACTTTCAATGGAGTGAAGAAGGAAAAGGGCATTTGAAG
>CM034151.1:16835209-16885841 GCA_019776745.2 Taxus chinensis | reverse complement strand
ATATCCTTTGCAACCTTTAAAAAACACTTGGAAAATCATCTATATCCTCCCACGCCCCCAACCTCTACAGAGAACAGGACATGTGTCATCCTCCATTGGTCCACGGGCCTTTGCAAATTTATTTTCCTCCGCGGGCTTTCGGGCCAAGATTTTCCTTTGTGCCATTTGCTATTTGGAAAAAAGCTAAAATTTCCTCTGTTCCTCTAACTCCTACCAGTCTCATGGACACGTGGCATTTTCCTATTCATTGCGGGGCTTCTGGGCCAAAATTTTCTTTGCGCCAGTTTTGGAAAATTTTCCAACTTACCCCCGCTAGTTTGACCTCCGCTGCCACGTGGCACCTCCTCATTCACGCGAGCCTAAAGCCATTTCCTTTTCTCTGCAGGCCCACAGGAAAATTTTTTCCTTTGTGCCCTACCCACTTTTAGGTTAATTTTCCAACTTTCCTCTGCTGACCCGCCATTCCACTGCCACGTGGCACATTCCTATTGATTGCGGACCTTCCCAGGGAAAACTTTCCCTCAAAAACTCCGTCAAGCAATAACTTGCAAAATACAAGGTGTTAGAAGGAAAATTTTACCTTTCTGGAAAGGTGAGAAAATCCTCTATCTAATGAAGCCATTTCCAAATAATTTTGAGTGCTTGAAAAGTAGAAAAATTTGACTGAGGCACAAGGAAGGAAGAAATGAAAGAAAGTCAAAAATAAGAAAGGGGCTTATTTTGGATAACAGAAGCATGACACTTCGTATCGTGAAATCTAGAGGCTCTGTCAAATATTCTGAATAAGTCCCTACCGCATAGGTTTTGAACATCGATGGTGCATGTTGAGGGGGTGGGGGTGGAATGGGTTGTTGATATGGCATAGCATATGTATTTGTAGGGACATAAAGAACTTCCTGTGGTTGAGTAACATCCCAGGAGGGGAGAACATGTCTCCCTATGGTGATTTTGAATAAATGTTTAAGTAGGGAGGATCCTTACTCTGGTATGGGTTGTTTAGTGCTAAGCCGGGAGGTATCATACTTTCAATTGGAGCGGCATTTGAAAACATGGTTCTAGTTGGTGTTTGCTGTGGATAGTTATATGAATGTTGAGGAGGCATGCCTAATGTTCCTGTTCCTATGAGGAGGTCAACTTGGCTGGGATGATGCGGAGGGTTGGGAATGCATGCTTGCCTGAAATGTGAATTTTGATTTTCTTGAGCAAGTTCTAATCTTCTAACCTTCTCAACTAAGGCTAAGATGACCTCGATTGGCGAAGACACAATGTTTTTCTTTAATGGTGGTTATTGTACACCTTGAGGTTGTAAAGGGGTATGGTACCCTGCTATGAATTGATCATTACCCTGCCAAGCTTCATCGAGAGTATTTTCCATAAGTGGAGGAATGGGGGTGTTTTTTTGGAGCAGGGTATCGGGTTGTGTTTGCAAACTTCCTATAGGTGGGTACATGTTTTGGAAGCGTTGTTCGCTTCTAGCGTAATGCACTAAGTACTCATCTAAAAATGAGAGTGGATCTGACTGCCTACTGATTTGTGGTCTAAACAAAACCCAAGGAGATGAAATGGATTCTCTAGTAAACGTCATATTGTTAGAGCCTGAGGGCTCTAGTTGTTGTGTTTGTGTGAGCTGATCCAGCTCCTCAATTTGGAACGAAGAACTAGAGATAGTTCTTTGAGGAGTTTGTGATGACAAGTAGTTACTAGAATAGTTTTTAGCCCATGCAGAAAGTGAGGGTGATGGTTGTCTATTTGTTTGACCGTAATGTGCTTTGAGACCTGAGATAAGTCTACCATATGCATCTTATCCTGACATATTCAGGGGGTATATAAATAACCATAGAATAATGGGAAAGAGTGAAGGTGGATGAAAGAAATGTAAATAAAAGGGGAACAGTTGTTTGCTTCACGTCAGGTTCACCAATTTTTTACAATAGAAAAGTGCGAGCATGAGAATATACAAGTAGCCCTTCTTCGTACCCGACCTCCTGAGGTCATGTCGAGACAGCCAGTGGAGATGAAAGATATGTGGATATAGAAAAACTAGTTGGGTAATCTTATATCCTTAACACGTAATAATGGGATCTGCGAGTCTAAGGAAAAGAAAGCTCTTCTAACCTGAATTGGTGTAATGGATCGTTCAAATATAATAGTTGCTCGAAGGCTCCAATCAATGTCGAGCTCTACTGAGATCCTATCTATTGGCTATTGGATACGTGGAAAATGACTTGTAGGTGCTTCATGTATATTTCCAGACACAATCATGGAAATGGTAATGAGAGGTGTAGTGGATTTGTAGGAAACTATGTGTAGTTTTCTGGTCTAGCCCAAAAAATGTTGGCTTGATTGGATTCTATGTTTAATGTGGAAAATTGTGTTATGATATCTGGCGGGAGTGGTGAGGATCTAAATACCAGCATACATAAACTGGTGTCAATATTTAACTAACTTATAGGCCCGTTGGGTTGTGGGACCTGGGGGTCACAACCATGAGTTCGTGATTGTTGTGGACCTGTTATGGTCATGTGAAGAATCAATCTCTTCTTCCGAATATCCAATCGTCATAAGCCTTTTCAGCTTCTATGTTTAATACTAAGAGTTGTTTGATCTTCTCAGAATACCTTATAGGTGTTCTGGCAACTTGTATACGTAAGCCCATGTCTATGTCGATGAGAAGGTCTCTTACGTTTGGCTATGGAACTAATGGATCACAACCAAATATTTGTTCTCTTTCAGGTTCTTGTATGGTTATGTGGATATCCTATCAAGGCAATCTATAGTTGGGTTGACTTGACCAAAATGTGTATGCTTTGTCGTCTTCAATATTCAATTGTCTCAATTGTTCACTAATTGCTTGTGGGTTTATTGTTGTTTGGAAGACCTGAATCCTAAGCCCTTGATCTATATCCGTTAACATTGTGAATAGATTTGGCTAAGGTACTACCAGTTCAAATACATAATCCCTGGGCTCTCTGGGTCCTGTAATTGTCATGCAAGAGATAATCAAACTTTAACTGAAATAAGTAGACTAACTATGAAAGATATATCTATACTATGCTTATATTCCTTTTATTTTTGTATTTTCGATGATGCATATTTGAACGAAATTAAAAGATCAACTATTCTAATATATTTAGATAATGAACAATTAATCTAATAACAAAATTAAAAAAAGAAAGTTAGCCTAATATAGCTATTTACCTGTGCACTTGTGAATTTATCCCAAATATTTAAATAACTAACTAGTTTAATCGAAAGACCTTCAATCTTACCTCAGAAGTGAGGAATAAATCATAGCTTGTCAGAAGCTATCATTCCCCACAGCTTTCATGGTAATACTGAAAGCAAGATTTAACTGAAATAAAATGATTTGCTACTCTATTTGATATATTGTAACTACAACTTTGATAGCTCAAACTTGAAGTTTTACAGAACAGTGGTAAATCTAGTTGTATCGTGACTTGTCCCCTTAGTGTGATCTCTTTGTTCCTTTGTATTCTTGTGAATCTAGAAAAGTGTGAATGTGATAGTGTTAGTAGAAGAAGATACTCGAACAATGGCCGCTTTGGATATAAACTGAATAAAATGCAAGTAAGAGAGGAATAGTGCAAGTGAATAGAGCTTGACTATGCAATTCCTAACAGGATTTATTGAAGGGATACAATGCAAATATACCGAGAATTCTAGGATCTATTTCTTGTGACGAAACAATAACCTGCAACTCTAAGATTATCAAATGAACTCTAATCTAGAACTGAAACTATCTTATGCTAAGTTGACTGTGTAGGATAGCAATGGAGAAAAATGAAAGTGTGAAGATCAAATGATCTCTAAAGCAGAAAGGAGAGGCTGAGAATTCATGTAAAATATAAACCTATTGAAAATTATGGGAGAACTTCAAAACACATTGAATAATAATTCATAGAGGGAGAGGGGCCATTTTCTTGTAAATAAGCTTGGTATTTATAGCATTTGGATTTACTAGAGGGTAAGTTTGAATTAAACTCTTTTATCATAAACAAAGAGAAATCACTATTTACCATGCATCCAAAACATAAATGCAAGCAAGAGTGGTTGAGAAATGCGGATGAAAATTGAATTTTTACGTTGAAGAAAGTGTTGGAATGGTTGAGAAAATGTGCACATAACCACCACCCTGTGTAGGGCGGCAATTACAAGACTGTCGCCATGTCCTAGGTGGCAGTCCTATAACTTAAAGACTAAAATGCAAGGAAAAGGGGGGCATAGGTTAGAACAAAACATGTAAAAACTGGACAAGGCTTTTTAGGATGTAAATGTATACTTGGCAAGCTTTTCTGGATTCTGAACACCTTCCGAAGAGATCTAAATCATCATTGGGGTTTCCGTAACCAATTTATGACTGTACAATACATATAATTTTGGGTACGTTTAGGCCCACTCCCCCAAGGACTAGGATATTCATCGATGTGGTATTTATATTTCCTAAGCAAATAGTTTATATCTGTTAATTCTGTATCACTTTTAATTCTTCTAGTTAAACTCTATTGTATACATGTTCCTGTAGGTGTGTAGATAGATTCTTATTTTTCTTGCAATCTTTTTCAAGCATTCTAAGTTGTGTGTGTTTACTTTTAGAAGCAAGTGTGTTTATTTCCAAAAGAAAGTGTGTTTATTTCCATTTTGCAAAGTGTGTTTCCTTTCAACAAAGTTTTCATAGGATGATTTAAATAACATTTTACCAAGAAGTCCTTAAGACATTGAAAAGATCCCCCAGAAAATACAAAAAAACTACAGTCAACTACTAGGTCAATAGGATTACTCTTGTTGCATATAGCTTTAGACACACCCCTGGTTTGATATGACATCAACAAGAAGTTGATTAAATGAAGGGAATAATGAAACCCATCAGTTTTGGAGCCGTTTCCGGGGATACACTAGTTGGAATTTTCTAATTAAGTGTTAGCAAGAGCAACAATCATACATCTAGTAGTTGAAGGATCTTCCCTACTATATCATAAAATATATGAGTAGAACAAGAGACTCAAAGGGTAGATTCCTCCCAAGAACATCTTCACAAGAATTCATAAAATCCTCTAGTCCAAATAGGGAAATTGATCAAGAATTGGAGGCACCATCATCCCCTATCATACAAGAAACATAATTGTCACCTTTGGAATTCTTAGATCAGTCACCTGAAGGAAGTAGAACTTTTAGGAAAAGGCTTATTACTCAAGATCCATTTAGGGTGAGTTTTGATTATCAATTGAGTAGTTAACCTCTTACTCTTGATTTTTCACCTTCCCTAAGGCATACCACATAGTACATTGATTAGAAGGAAAATTTAGAAAATATTTTAAAAATGGCACGAGAAGCTGAAAGAATACCTGATAGGACCTTTACTTATCCAATCCAATTGGGAGATGATGATACATAAATGAAAAATATCTCACCTGCACATTTACCCACATTTAGAGGGATGTCATCTAAATATCCTAACCAATTTCTGTTTGGGTTTAAGGTACTATGTCAGACCTATGACTACAAAACAGATAATAAAAAACTCAAGTTGTTTCCATCCACTCTGAAGGATGTAGAAATGAGGTGGTTCATGGGATTACCATCCAACTCTATTTCCACTTGGGCACAAATGGAGTTAACCTTCCTAGACAAATACTAGGATTATTGTAGAGGGAGAAACATGAAGGAAGAATTCTTCAAAATCAAGCAAGAGGAAGATGAAAATATAGAAGACTATTTAGACAGATTCCTCTTTGTGAGAAAAAGGTGTGGATTTGTACTTCTAGAGGAGTTAAGTAAAACCATTTTTCTTAAAGGTTTGGATGACGAATCTAGGGAAGCCCTTAACTTGATAGGAGGTGGAGACATTGATTAGTTAAGAATGAATGAAATTAAGGAGATTTGTAGAAGCTATTCCAGAACAAGGGGTGGACCTAGAAAAGGAAAATCAGTGAAAAGTCTGAATCTAGATATGAACAAACTAATGGATGAGTTAGAAAACTTTAAAATAGACATTTTAGTTCAATTAACCTCTACTATGGATGGATTACAAGCTAAAGCAAATGCCAAAACTGAACCATTGGCTATGTATTGTCCTAGATGCAAGAAGAAGCATGCAATAAGAGACTATCCTTTGGATAAAACAGAAATGTGTCTTATATGTGAATATAAAGAACATGATACTAATTCTTGTTCTCTACTTCTAGTCATAAAGAATCAACTTTAAAAAACTAGTACATCATCCACAACAGAATAATTAAATTTTGTTCAAAGACAAACTAACCAAGGTAGTTTATGCCAAGATCAGTTCCTAATCCTTAGACAATGCCATGGGTTGCTTAGGCAGTACCACAAAATTGGGGACAACACCTTGGGTACCTCAACCAACTTAGAACCCTCAAGATTGAGCAAGTCAAGCTTAGTATGATCAGGGACATCAACAACCATGAGCTGGTCAAGGAAATCCTTATGCTTGGCCACAACCTAGATGGAACCCTAGTAATAATGCTTAAGGAAGAACATATCCAAATCAGAATCAACATGCCATCATGGGATCCCTTGCACATAATTCACAAATTGAGAATGTAGTCCAAATGAAAATACCAACACAACCAATAGCAAACCTAAGAAACAAACAAACAACTCCTGTTTATGGAATAGAACCAGAAAAATCAGTTGATTTACATGCCATGGATTGTAAGGATATTCAAACTAGATATGGGAAAATAATTAGCAGCCCCCCTATTATAATCACTGAAATGACAGAAGAAAATGAAATCCATAGTACTTTTGTTCCAAAAGAGGATATAGAAGAAAAGAAAAGGAGCCAGATAGCAACACTAATGAGACTCCATTTCCAGAGTGATTTAAAGAAGCTATAGAAACCAAGGAGTCTGAATTAGTATAGGAACTAAGGAAATTGAATATTGAAATACCACTATTACAAGCAATTAAGGACATTCTAGAATTGAAAAAATTAATCAAAATGTTATGTTTGAAAAATCATGGAAGGAAGAAACAGTGCCCGAAGACTATCAAAGTAGATGGGAAACTTGTTGATTTATTAGCAGAAAAAAATTTACTTCCCAAATATGGAGATTCTGGAAGTCCTGTTATTTCTGTCTCTATAGGAAATAAGGATATACATAATGTTTTGGTAGATTTGGAAGCGGCTATCAATGTAATGACAGTGGACACTTTGAAAACATTACCACTAATGGGTATACAACCTACTAATACCATATTGTAGATGGCAGACCATTCTGTTGCAAAACTCAAAGGGATTATTGAAGACGTGGTGGTTATGGTGGAGTCATGGGAATATCCAGTTGACTTCCTTATACTGCAGCCAAAAGGTAAAACATTGGGTTATCCCATTATTTTGGGTAGACCATGGTTAGCTTCAGTTGCTACCTTAATTGATTGTAGGTCAAGTGATATGACAATCTCGAATGGTAAGAACTCTAAACAAATTTCCTTATATCCTTCTGCACGACCTTTTATTGACAATCAAGAACAATTGTGGGTTGATTCTCCTGATACTAATAAGAAAAATTTGTCTTCTTTGGCTATGATCACATTGCAGGATCATGTAAGAGAAAGAAGAGATGATTAATCCACCATTGAATGAGCACCAACTATCCTCGAAGTAATCAGATTTAGTTATAGAACATTCAACTATAGTTCTGAAACTTGTGAATTTAGTTTCAGAACCACCACATTTAGTTCCGAAACCACCACATGAAGTTCCGGTACCACGACAACAACAATTCTCTTTGATTGGAAATAATTTTGCTCCGGAGGAATGAGATTTCTTGTGGGGAGAGGAATAATTAGTAGCTTCAATTTCAAATACATCAGGGAGTGGTGAAGAATCTATGGGAAAGTAGCAGTGACAAAGAGTTTGACCTGCAAAGAGATAAGTATCATAATTCTCATTACTGTCCTTTTTCCAGTATTCTGTCTCAAGGAACTTTTGGAGATGTTGCTACATACCATATGTTGTTACCACATGCATGTCCACTAAATACTTTAATGGAACCCTTTCAACAAATTAGTTCATCACACATTGGAACCAAGCATGTTGAGATTCAACCAGGTAAAACTTTGAACATTAACAGCTGGTTGAAGGATGATGAAGAAGCTAAATTGTTTGATGTTTTAAAAAATCATACTAAAGATTTTGCTTGGGATTACAAAGAAATGAAGGGAATTCACCCAAGTATCTGTACTCATCACATCTATACTGAAAACATTAAACTAGTTAGGCAGCCTCAGAGAAGGATTAACCCAGCCTTAAGGGATATAGTCAAACAAGAAATTGAAAAACTATTACAAGTAGGTTTTATCTACCCTATCTCAGATAGTCAGTGGGTATCTCCTCTTGTAATTTTTCCTAAAAAGAACAGAAAATGGAGAATATGTGTTGACTATAGGGAACTGAACAAAGCCACACTGAGAGATTATTTTTCCTTACCATTCATAGATCAAGTCCTAGAAAACCTTTCAGGTAAACTATACTTTTCCTTCTTGAATGGCTTTAGTGGATACAATCAAATCAGAGTTGTTACTGAAGATTAGGAAAAAACTAAATTTACATATCCATGGGGTACCTTTTCCTATAGGGTGTTACCATTTGGCTTATGCAATGCTCCTGCAACTTTCCAGAGAGTTGTACTTGCAATCTTTGCTGATCTAACAAATGATTGTGTTGAGGTATATATGGATGACTTCACTATACATGGAGATACATTTGATGATGCTTTGAGAAATATGGACAGAGTGTTAACAAGATGTGAACAACACAATCTGTCTCTTAGTGATGAAAAGTGTTTAATGATGGTTGATGAGGGGATTGTATTAGGACATCATATTTCAAAAAGAGGAATTTAGGTTGATCAAAATAAAATTAGGATCATTTCAGATTTACCTATTCCTCAGACCCCCACATATATCAAGTCATTTTTAGGACATGCTGGGTACTATAGGTGCTTTATAAAATATTTCAGTAAAATTGTTGCCCCCATGTTTAATTTGCTAACCAAGGACTATGAATTTCTTTGGGATGAAAAGTGTCAGCATGCTTTTGAAGAAATTAAAGAAAAATTAATCACTGCCCCAATATTGAGAGGACCTAATTGGGAAAAGCCATTTCATATCCAAACAGATGCTTCAAATAATTCCATTGGTGTAGTTTTGGGATAGAAAGATGAAGAAGGAAAAATGTATGTTATTTATTATCTTAGTAAGAATCTTACTCCCACTAAAAAAAATTACACCACCACTGAAAAAAAATTCCTTGTGATTTATGCAATCAATAAATTTAGACATTACATTACAGGTTACAAAATATTTGTACACACAGATCATTCAACAATTAAATATTTAATGAACAAACCAGTGGTTGGAGGAAGAATAATTAGATGGTTATTACTTTTGCAAGAATTTGATATTACCATTGTGGACAATCCAGGTAAATCTAATGTGGTAGCTGATTTTTTGTCAAGACTAACCACTACAGGGGAGCAAGATCTAGTAAAGGATAACTTTCTAGATGAACAACTGTTTTACATCTCAGCAAATACACCATGGTTTGCTGATATGGAAAATTATCTTGCAACAGGGAAGTTTCCTCCTCCTTTCACTAAGAAACAAATAAAGAAGTTAATCAAAACCAGTGCATAATTCAAATGGTTAAATGGAATGCTATTTAAATGTGGTCCTGATTTTGTTTTGCGTAGGTGTGTAAGAGAAGATGAAATCTTTGACATCCTCAAAGCATGTCATGATGAACCAAGTGGAGGACACTATTCAGTGAAAAGAAAAGCTCATAAGATACTTGGCACTAGTTATTATTGGCCATCTCTGTACAAGGATGTGAAGAGATATATCAAGCAGTGTGATCCTTGTCAAAGGATGGGACAACCAACTTTCACCAATGAAATGCCTCTTCAACCTCAAGTAGTGATTGAACCATTTGAGAGATGGGGATTGGATTTTGTTGGTCCCTTTAATCCTCCTTCACAAGGAAAGGAATATATTCTTGTGTGTACTGACTATGTAACAAAGTGGGAAGAAGTGTAGGAATTGAAAAATGCCACTGCAGAAGCAGTTGCTGATTTCCTTTGGAACAGAATTATGGTAAAGTTTGGAGCACCAAGGAACATAGTTTCAGATCAGGGACCACAATTTATGTCTAATATGATCCAAGCTTTCACAATGTATTACCAAATCAATCATAGGAATTCATCTCCTTATCACCCATAGTCAAATGGACAAGCTGAAGTAACAAACAGAGAATTGGAAAACATCCTTACCAAAATAGTTGAAGTTAGGAGAAAAGATTGGGTAAAGAGACTACCTGAAGCTATTTGGGCTTATAATAAAACTTGGAAAACTATAACATGGTTTTCACCATATGAGTTAGTCTATGGGAAAAAGCTCTTGTTGCACATAGAGTTTGAACTTCAGATATTGAGGACGATAGTTAAGGTGGGAATTGAGTTGGATGCAACTAAAAAAGAAAGAATCCTTCAACTCAATGAGTTGGATGATTGAGGATGGAGCACTTCAGCAGATTAAATATAATCCAAGATCAAAGGAAGCAAATGACATGACACACATATCATAGAGAAGTAAAATTCAAAGTAGGAGACTGGGCATTGCTATTTGATTCTAAGTAACAATAATACAACCAAAATTGACAACCTGTATGGTTTCAACCTCTCACCAATGAGTAGATAATAAAACAATGGTTCTAATTTAGTTACTTCCCATTATTCTAACTTACTAACACTCCTTGGTCAATGGACATAGACTGAACCACTATTTTACAGCCTCCCACTAAAGATGACATTCTACATAGTAAGATTGTAGCTCACTAAGAATTTGACCATAATGGAATAACCCAAATACTTCCAAAATGATCAATTATTAGATGTCAGATCCATACATACAAATGGAAGCACTGAAAACCAAGTAAATGGCGTTTTCTTAACATTCCCCCCCTTAGTGCGAACATGGGAGAAAAAAAATTGCACTTCCTTTACAGCATTCTCGGCAAAGGTGCAATTGCTCACCATCAATGGATGGTTGACCTCTTCTTTTGGACAAATTCAACAACCTTAACATGGATATTCTTTATAGGAAAACCAATCTAACCTGTTTTGTTCAACTTGTAGGATGGTTTTATCAGGACAACCAGGATAACCTCAACAAGGGATGGTAATTATATCTTTTACAATTTGGGGTTACAACCTCAATATCATGATGCTGATTTTCCTTGATGCTTTCAATTCTGGTCCACTGATGATTCATCTATTCAGGGACATTATGTAGGATACACTGCTCACTGATGAACATAATATGAAAAGAGAATAAGTGGCGACATTGAGACCATTGTTCCCCCCTCAAGTGTGAAATTTCCTTTGAAATAAGTTGCAAACCACATTTTGAGAAGCACTGTAACCAAGCTTGTGTCCACCAGACACACAACAGAGGATTCCACTAGGAACACAGGTTACATAGCTAAAAAAAGATTCACCATAGTTGTAGCTAAGCAAGCCCCCTTGTTGGTGACTTACACGAGAGGTCGCTGAATGAAATCCAACCTCCTGTGCCTCCTGGGGATCCTCCAAGAACTTCACTAGAGTATAGAAATTCTTCAGCTAGTTCAAGAATGAAGTCAATTGGCATCTGTTATTTGTTCATCTCTAGTTTCCCATTCTAAAGAATTTTTCAAAGTATACATGACTGTAGGTGCTTTTTCTTTTTCATCTACTATCCTCCATAGGTTTTTATTCATTAACTGCATCTGGATTTTTACTCTCCATGTATGGAAGTTCAGCCCATTAAATTTAATAAGTAATGTGTGTAGTGCCATTTGTACTAAATCTAACATCCTACCAAAAAAAAATTGAATGTACTGATTTGAAAATCTTACCTACAAGAAGGAAAAATTGATTTCTTACATTACAATACAATAGTGAATCATAACAGTGGTTAGATAGTAAATTACATGTTTCTCCCAAACTTTGACAGGGTACTAGGTTTTGGATAGTGAAATATTTAACCTGTGATGGTAGCTTCCTGTATAACCGGTAGTCCTCAAAATGCTCAAAATATCTGGTATGGAGACACAAAACCCAGATCGCATAATAAAAAAGTTACAGAGATCTTCTTCGAGACATATTTAGCCATGGCTCTGAGGTATTCAAATGTAGAAACAATCCATTCTATCTAATACATTTAGAATACATGAACCATTTTCTACACAAGATAATAATTGAGAATCAACAACTCTGGGATATTATAGTTTATTTATTAATTCACTATTTCACTACCCTCCATTATATATCAGATGTAAAATAACAATTTTCTCCTTCAACTAATTTGGAAATTGATGTCCCTTCATATACAACCATAAGGACCCGGGATGAGTTTCAACCTCTCACCAAAATAATAAGGTCTGTAAAATATCAAATCAACTAGCCTTGTGTGCCTTTGATTCTAAATTACTAACTTTCTGCACATAGCTAACCACATTTTACATTTACTATTTACATTTACATGAGTAAATGTCACTCACTAATTTACCAAGAATAATAATTAAGAAGAATGTAAAGTATTATTCACCACTGAGCATGTTGAAATTCACACAAATGAAGCACTAACATATATTTCATAACAGATATTGAGTCAAGGATGTAACCTCAGAAAGGAAAGAATACTTCAACAGGGAATGAAGATGGAAAAGGAAGTTGAGATATTTTGGGCAATGGCCATGAACTCCTCCTGAACCAAGCCAGATAGAGATAATCCAAAGATGCAGAGATTGAAGAGCAATGAATTGGCATGAAGCACACATTGCCATCATGAAGAAATGAAATTGGCATCCTGGAGGACGACTAAGGTAATTGTTGTTTGATCCTAGAAGTAATTCTCAACAATCCTCAAGGGTAAATTCAGAGAAGAAGAAATGACATCAGGTTAAACCTATCAGATCTTATCTAGAGTAGAGCTCATTATGAAAATGAAAAGTTCTATTCAGTTACTTCCCATTATGGCACTCAAATTAGAACAAAGGGAAATGGTCAATGGACGTAGAGCTAAAACTCCATTAGGAAGCCTCCCACTAAGGATGATCATTAATTGAGGAAGAACTGATAACAAACAGGAAGAATTTGATTCATATGGAAGAACCCAACTGCTGTCCAAAATGATGCACAAATAAGTTAGACTCATTTTACCACTCCAAAATAAAGGGAATGAAAATGGAACTCAGAGGAAGCTGTTAGTCCAAATGACATTTTCTTCCCCAAAAAGAATTAAAAATAAAAATAAAAATGGGAAAAAATTTTCTCTCAGAGGTCAATTGAAAACCAGCAATGGCGGTTGACCTCCTCATTTGGCTAATTCAAATAAAAGGGAATTCTCTAGAAATCCAGTTGTCTTATCTAACCATTTTTTTTGTTCCACTTGTAGGAATGATGAGTCATTGCATAATAAAAGGATTACATGGATCCAAGGACGGTAATTATGATCTTTTAACTTATTTAGGGGTTAGATTAAAAGTTTGCTATGTCCTGATTAGACTTGATTTAAAAGTTGGTATGATGAGTCATCTATTTATACATTATGATTACAAGTGATTAATCATGAATATGATTTGGATGGAATAAGTGGCGGCATAGTTATCATGAGTAATCATTAGTGCAAAATCAAGTGAAATAAGTTGCAGAGAGATTTTGAGGGAGAAGTAGCGAATTAAGCTTGTGTTCTGCAACAAAGAACAGAGGTTCCGCAACTAAGAACAGAGGTTCCATAGATACAATAATTAGTGTTGCAGCTAAGAAAGAAGCCCTGCAGCCCATTTACACAGAATCAAAGGAAACAGAATTCGAGTCGATATGCTGATTAAAAAGAAATTAGAACCAGAGGATGATTCCTAGTTGCTCGCGGATGAAGAAGTGGCATCTATCTTTGATCATGCAGGATGGCTAGAGTTCTTGAAGAAGTTTTCAAAGTATAACGACAAATTAGTAAGATAATTCGTCATAAACCTAGAGAAATTCAGGACAAAGGTTAGAAATATTTTTATTCCTTTTTCTGTTAATCCAATAAGTAATGTGTCTGGAGTGCCAATTGTGCATGTCCCACATCCTACCAAATGGACCTTGAAACAACTAGTTGAAACCCTACTACAATAAGGGGAAACTGAACCCCAATACAAGGAAAATCATAAAAGGGGTCAGAAGGGCTAGTTTTCCCAAACCCTTTGACAGGGTAGCATTTTGTATAGTGAAGTATTTAACATGTGATGGCCAATTTGGGTCTGTAGGAAAAGAATTCATGAAAATGCTCATATATATGAAATATGGAGCCACAAAACTAGACTACATAATAAAAATTCCAGGGTTTCTTTTTTATTCTATCCAGACCATGGCCCATAGGTATTCCTGGGGTGAGCTAATGTTTACAATCAGGCAATTCACGGGTGATGAGTTCATTTAGTATGCCAGCACCATTTTCTATCAAATAAAAAGGAGAAGAAATTTGGGAAAAGTTATTTGGGAAGTTTAAGAAAAACCCTGAGATTATCAAGACAATACCAGCTCCATTTTCTCCTTCAACTAATTATGAAATTGATGCCCCTGCAGAAGAACAGAAGGAAGTGGGAAGAGAGAATATATGAAAAATAAGAAGAACTATAAGAAATACCAAAACAACAAATCCTTATGTGCCTTTGAAGGAAATTCCTTCTTCTGTAGTAGCTATAGGGGATCTAATATCTATCTCTGACGGTGATAGCTCACCCGTGCAAGAGCAAGGAACAAGATGAGTAAGAAGAATAAGCTCTAGAAGGATATCCACCGTTGGGCATGTTGAAATTCCCCAAAGAAGGAAAATTCATAAGAGGTCAAGGGAAACCCAAGAGGGAAGAAATGAACAGGAAAATATGGAAAAAGAAGCTGCTAATATTTTGGGCAACATGGCCATGACTCCTCTTGAACCAAGCCAAGCTAAGATGGACAAAGGAGATGAGAGAATTGAAGAGCAGGATTTTCAAGAATTGGCTGAAGCATCAGCATTGCCACATGAAGAAGAAGAGTTGGCATCCTGGAGATGAAAAGGTAAATTTCCTTTGATAGAAGAAGAATGCTCAACTCCTCAAGTAATTTCAGAGGAAGAAGAAAGACATTAGGTTAAACATGATCTGTTCTTATCTAGAGCAGAGCTCATTATCAAAGAAAAGGATGAGGAATTGTATTTCTTCAAACTCAAATTAGAACAAAGGGAAATGCTAATTGGAGAGCTGACAAATTAACTTACAACTAGGGCTAAGGAATTATCAGTAATTAAGAAACAACTGATAAAAAAAGAGGAAGAATGTCAGACTTCTAGAAAATAGAATGCTGTGTCCACAATCTCTACACAAAATAAGTTAACTTATTTTACACTCAAAAAAATATGGAATGACACTTACAGGGAACTCAGGGAAGCTAAAACATCAAATGAAGATTTGAAGACCAAGATGGAAGAAGAAAAGAAGGAAAGAAAAGAGTGGGAAGAAAAGTTTTATAAGGAATAAGGAAACAAATATAAATGTCTTGCAAAAATTCATATGGTCTGCATTATGAGTGAAAAATTGCTTGCATGCAGGAGGCCCTCTCCTGCATATAGTTTGTTTTTAGAAGATCAGTTCATTCACTGACAACTGTCAAGGATTGCATGTGGACTTCCACATGAACTAAAAGATGAATCTAAATTCATGACAACTAATTCTTTATCCATTCCTAAGAAGAAACATCTTATATGTGAATTTTATCTTTGTAATTTTATGCTACAGAAAAAAACAGGATTTATGATCAATTTGTATGTGGGGGAAAGTCAGCTCAATGCATTTGTCTCTGTTATGCAAAACCAAATTACATGGAAGGAAATGGAATTTGAGTTTTTATTGAAAGCTAGCTCAACTATTCTCTGCATGAGAGCTCACTATGGTAAACCTTCTACCTTCCTCATACATTTTAGAACTCATGCCTTTGATGAGAAATTCAAGACACATTATTTTTCCAGCTTACAAAAGAGTATTGATACCCTTACCACCTATGAGGAAGAGAAGTTTGAAGATATTTATGAGGGGTGCTAAAAAATGTGGGAACTCCTTACTATTTCCTTGAGAAGAAGGGAAGTAATATCCCCTACAAATCTGATATGGAGTTTAGAAAGAGAAAAAGTGTTATGCACAATAATTCCTCAGATCAATGAGACCTATAGGAAAATATGGATGGGAATGTGAACAAGGCCCCCTCTACTTCTCACCCCCATGTCTCCTTGGAAAAACAAAGAACCTCAAGATCCTACTCAATTTGAAGAGTGGGAGAGGAAAATAGAAGCAGGAGTTGGGTACAGTACCTCTAAGTTTAAGCATTGGAAGATCTAGTTTCAGCCATTTGATCCGAGCAATCAAATGGAATGCAGAACATATAATCCCACTTTTGAAGAATGAAGTTTGTAAAGGGACTTACAAACAAGTAAATTTGGGGGAAATGATGAGGCCAGAATATTCCCGATTAATGTATAATATATGATCTCATCTTACTCTCCTTTTTATTAAGTTTGATTGCATTTTGTGACTTTTATTTGATCTGATATGAGTTAGGATGTAATTGTCTGTCTTTTGATTGATTGTGATTCTAATGTTTAAAATATTTGAAATTCCTAACGAAGTGTGTGCTTAAAATTTAGTTTTGTAATAAAGCAGGTCTAATCAGTTGAAGAAATGAAGTATGTAGCGTTCAGTATGTTTTTGGTAGCATCTCTTCTAACACAGTTTAGTTTCTAAACTTCCAAGCTAGTTTTGGAACTCCATTACATAGTCATCATCTAGTTCTAGAACTTTTGGACTTAGTTCCGAAACTCCTGGGTATAGCTCCGAAACTCTCACGGTTTGATCCTTAACGATTTCCTATGGTTCTGGAACTTCTCTGAATTTCTGGAACTAATGAAATTTTATCTATTCTAACCACATCTAGAGATTTTGCATCAATGGCCCTTTCAATCAGGAAATGATGAAAAGATTTCTAAACGCAGATCTAGGGATAGTTATCTTACACTTGTCTGATCAGCCACAATCCGAATCAACATCTATTCTAGGCATGATTCGATTTCATCAGAATCGTAGAGACAACTATGATTGTAAATGTATATAAAAGCAGACCTGCAGTAGATAAATATATAATGAAATAGAGATAGGGCAGAGAAGATAGATATAGAATAAGTACACAGATCCAGTACGTTTTGTAATACCGAATGTTTTATCAATAAATAGCCATTCTTGTTTGAGAGAATTCTAAGTTGTTAAATCCTGATTCAAGGAGGAGCAAGGGCCCACTCCCCCAAGGACCAAGATATTAATCTATGTGGTATTTATATTTCCTAAGAAAATAGTTTAGATCTGTTAATTCTGTATCGCTTTTAATTCTTCTAGTTAAAATTTGTTGTTTACTTGTTCCTGCAGGTGTCTAGATAGATTCTTATTTTTAAGTTGTGTGTGTTTATTTCCAAAAGCAAGTTTGTTTACTTTCAAAAGCAAGTGTGTTTATTTCCAAAAGCAAGTGTGTTTATTTCCATTCTGCAAAGTGTGTTTCCTTTCAACAAATATTTCAGTGTGTTTCCTTTCAGAAAAGTTTTCATAGTATGATTTAAATAAGGTTTTACCAAGAAGTCCTTAAGAAATTGAAAACATCCCCTAGAAAATACAAAAAAACAACTACATTCAATTACTAGATCAATAGGATTACTCTTGTTGCATATAGCTTTAGACACACCCATGGTTTGATATGACATCAACAAGAAGTTGATTAAATGAAGGGAATAATGACACCCATCACAAAGCCCCCATCAATCCAAGTGCTTCCAAAATCCACAGAGAGAGTAGGGTGATTACATTTCAAACAATGAATATACCAAGTGAAGCCCTCTTTGTGTAGCAGTTTCCACAAGGTATTGTCATTTTTCAGGTGAAGGAAAGTCATAGGTTTGGTGCGGACCATGTCACCTCCTATGGATATTTCAAACTTTCTGACTTCGAACATGCAGTAGCAGTCACCAATCTCAAAAAAATTAAGAAAATAACAAATGAAGTGAATCGTAACCATTTTAAAAAAGAGAAAGAACTTTTCAAAATCCCAAGAATGAGAGGCTTGGTCATCGTCATTAGGCCACCTCCTGATTCATATCATCATTAATAATATTATTAATGGGTCCATAGGGAATATATGTCCCTGACCATGTCATCAAGTCTGCCATGTTATTACCTTGGTTTGCTAGGGCATCCACAGGTTTATTACCAGCTCTGTAGATGTGTTGAATGTCCACTTTATCCAATGATTATAAGATACCACAAGATTCCTTGATCATGTTACTGAGCTTCCACCCACACTTACTCTGATCCTTAAGAACATTAATCATACATAGGGAGTCACCTTCTATGATGATGGATTTTAATCCCAAATATTTACACATCATGACCCCCCAGAGCAGAGCCTTAGATTATGCATAGTTGGTATGATTACCAATGGGTCTTGTGTAGGCACCAATGCAAATGCCCCTGTGATTGTGATTCAGACCCCCTCTCTGGCAATGCCATTCATCATTTTACTAAGCCATCAAAGTTGAGGTTGAAACTTCTAATGAGGGCATTGACAATTTGACCTTTTGGTTGACCCTCTTCTTATCATGAATGTTAGGGATGAAATCCATGCACCTTAGGATATATTTTTCCCAATCTGAATAGTTTTTAGTCTATTTGGGATTTAAAATATGAGCATTTTCTTTAAGGGAATGTCTCATCTTTTTAATCACCTTATCCAAGCTGGAATCCTTATTCTTGAAAGTCTTGTCATTTTGTTCTAGCCATAAACCCCATAACGTGTGAGGGAGAGCAAGTTTCTAAATTTCCTTAACTAGATCATTCTGAAAATTGAAACACCATTGAATACGTAGAAGGGCCACATCCCCAGGAAGGACCATATTCACCCTAAACAGACCAAGGACAACAAAGAAAACTTGAAAAGAAAAAATAAATTCAAGGAAGAGGTGCTGAATAGACTCTTCATTACATTTGGGGAAGCCACATCTGTTGATTATGATCATTCCTCTTTTTATAAGCCTATTCATAGTAAGAATCTTACATTTAATGACTTCCCAAAAGAAAATATTGATTTTGGGGATAAGATTCTTATTCCAGACCTTCCTCCAAAGAATATTAGGTTCAATGTGTTCAAAATTTAACAAAGAACCAGACTTAACACCATACTCCCTCGTATCCATGGTTCTCTAGATCAAATCATCCTGAGCTCTATCAAGGGGAATATGGAAATGTTTAAGCCTCTTATTTAAATCTTGAAAGGGTTGAATACCCCTTAAGAATTTAGGGGGAGGGACGTGAGATATCCACTTTCTCTCTTCATCCCAATAATTATAGACCACCCTTGTTCTCGTTGTTTCTGAGTGAAAAAAGGCCAAATCTCAATCCATGGTTCAACCAATTTTAGGGCACCACCTATTATCCATGGGTCCTCCCAAAATTTTATCTTAGACCCATCTCCAAGATTCCACTTACTTCCCTTTATCAGAAAATTTCTAGTTTGGCAGAGGTTAATCTAGAATATAGAACTTCTAGGAAACTCCATATCAGATAAGAGAGCCAGAGTACCACCAAAGGGCCAAAAATATTTTTCTTTCAAGATGTTGACCCAGGTGCCCTATTCTCTATGCAACCTCCACCAAAAATTAGCTATAAGTTCTTGATTCATGAATTAAATTTTTTTGATCCCAAACCACCCTTGTCCTTTGGATGAGTGACTTTATCCCATGGAAGTAAAGGGATTCTATTCTTTTCCTTTGATCCAGTCCATAAAAACTGTTTATGTGTGCTCTCAAGAGCTTTATTGACTCTAACTAGTAGAGTGAAGATGGAAATAATAAAAACAACAATGCCCTGTAAGAAACTTTGAAGAAGCTAAATTTTTCCAGCCTATGAGAGGAGTGTACCTTTCTAAGAGGCTAGTTTTTTATGAAATATTTCTATTAGTTTATTCCATCCTTCTTCCTCAAACTGTTTACCACAAAGGAGCATTCCCAAGTAAGTATCAAAGAGAGTTTTGATATTGCACTCTAGAATGTTGGCCAATATATTCTGTTGCTCCTCCCCCACATTAATGAAGAGACATGAGCTCTTTCTAAAGTTAATCCTCTACCCCATAAATTTTTCATAATGTTTAGTGATGCCTTTGATAGCCCTAGCTTTATGAACTGCAGCTTGACCCATAAGAACCGTATCATCAACAAACTACTGTAAAATTTGGCTATCAACTCCATGAGCCACTTTTAGACCTTCCATAATACCATCTCTCTAAGCCCTAGAACATAACCTGCTCAAAGTTTCAACAAATATTATATATAGGAAAAGTGAAAGGGGATGCCCTTGTCTCAAACACCTTTAAAATTTCAAGAAACCATTAGGCATTCCATTAATTAAAATAGAAAATCTTGGTTCTTTAGTGCAAGCTCGAATCATTTTGATGAAGTGGGGGTGGTATCCTAACCAAATTAGGAGGGAGTACAAGAAATCCCAAGATATTCTGTCGTAGGTTTTCTGCATGTCCAACTTAACAATCATAGCCTCCCTTCTTGAGAGTTCCAAAAAGTGTATCATCTCTTGAATAGTAATTATGTTTTCCATGATTTTCTTGTTAGGTACAAAGGCCCCTTGATTTGGTGAGATGAAATTAATAAGAGTCTCCCTTAATTTGAAAGCCAAATTTTTTAAAATAAGCTTATACATGGTATTGCATAAAATAATAGGTCTAAATTCCCCAAGGTCCTTAGCTCCTGTCTTTTTTGGGATGAGGGCAATAAAAATGTGGTTGATTTGTTTGAGCAAGCTGCCAGATCCGAAAAAGTATTGGATTGCTGACACCACTTCTTTCTTAACAATATCCTAATAGATTTGAAAAAAGAAGGTAGGGAAACCAGCCGGCCCTGGGATTTTTTCCCCTTCCATAGCATCACTAAAAATCACAGTAATAAAAAGATAAATAAATAATTTTGTAAACCTCCTTGTAATCCTTCATTGCAAACCTCAGTAAGGTTGTGGAGACTTCATCTGCGGAACCTTGCAAATGGATGTGGGTGCTCTTGAATGTTCTCCAGATGTGATTGCAAATGCTACAGACACAGATACTTTGTCTTGGAAATTCATGAGAATTATTGTACTTAAGATTTAAGAGGATTTGTAAGAGAATAAGCCTATAATTTATAGAGGCAGAAGTAGTTAGAAATTGGTTACATACGGTTGAATGCATATGCTAAAAATAACATTCGAGGAAGTTACAGTAGTGCCAAGGCATTTAGGGGCAATAAATGAATTAATTGTAGAAGTTGCATCTGAGAAGGTGGTTGTACGTGTAATTCAATTGCCCCCACCTTTCTAGGATTCTAGAAGTGCAGTTAACTAGGATAAGGATATGGAGTCCAAGTGGAGTCCAAGTGGATGTTGACCAAGTGGCAGTTGACTAGGATGTGCACACACTTAATTAATTAATCATTTAATTAATAAATGGTAATTAACTTAGCTAAAGGGGTACTAAGGATACATGGGATTAATTTAATTAATCCAAAGGGTAAAATGTGTATGAATTAATCACAAATGGGTGAATAACAGGGTGTATTAGGAAATGAACTGGGAACATGTGTGTAATTTTGGGGTGTCTACATTTTGCCCCTCTTTAAAGTGCTATTGCAAAGTAATAGTGCTTTTAGTAGACACATGATAGATAGACGTGAAGCATTCGATGCCCCAACAAGTAGGAAAATTGAAGCATTGGGATGCCCCAAAGTAATGAAGCAAGCCCAGAATAATGGTAGAGGAATGCCCCCTCAAGTAGGTGGATGATGCAACAAGGTGGTGGACAACTGCTTGATAGGAAGAAAAACAAGGGATTGGAACAAGGACGGGAAAGGACTGTGCCCGTAGCATGAGCTTTCATTTGGAGAATAATTTTAGAACAACCTTATTTTTGTTGTTGCACAATAGAGTTGTCACCATGATTATAAAGAATCAAGATGGTTAACCCAAATGCGCGTAAACAAACACACACAACAAAGAAAAGATAAAAAGGAAAACAAACCCAATATACAAAGTAGGTGCTGACATCAGGGTTATAAAGGAACCAAGATGTAATCACACTACTTGCAAGTGGTCCAAAAAAAATTAAACATCAACAATGCAACAAAAATTTGAAAAAGAAGACAATCAGTTATGCCCCTAATGCATGCCACAATGATGATTAAGTAGATACAAATGCTCCCAAGTGGGAATAGGATCAGAATGGAAGAGTGGAGTTAAAGTAACTCCTTATGATACTATTTCTGAATCCATTGTGCAAATGATCAAAAATAAATTTCCCCAGGTGAAGTTATATCACGAAGGAAAAATAATTTTGTTACTTGCCCCAAGCAGAGTTAGCATATCATGCAAAGGGAAGAAAGTGATAGTTGTAAGATTGGCACGATCACTAGGGTAATAGATAAAAGTATGACATTTATCAAGATTGTATTGAGATGTTGAATGATTCACTTTAAGGGTTTTCCAATTTTAGGATTTCTATGATAAGTGAATGTTTGTTCAAATTTTTGTGATTTTTTTAAATTTTGAAATATTTTAAATTTTTGGATTTTGTGAATTTTGGAAGGAATTGAAAAGACAAATGCAAAGAAAACATGAATACACAACAAAAAGGAAAATGCTTCATGGCTTAAGTAAACCAGGAGAAAAACACAACACATGCAAATGACAAAAATATACAGAACAAACAATAGAAATAAACCTAATATGAACAAGAAGAATCCACACCAAAGTTATATGTGAACTAAGATGTAAATAAATTTCCTGTAATTGGTCCATAAGCGCATTCCAGATACACAGAGTACTGGTTATTCTAACTAACAAACATAAGAGACTAAGCTAAGAATATACAAGACAACATTCCATATGTACAAACTTTAAACAAGAAAATACAACAAACAAGCTAGTGAACAAAACACACCAATGTTAAATACTAACAAGCAATCTATAATATAACACAACTCACAACAATAATGTCCAAAGACTTTCTAAGTGTTTTATACAATGAAGAAATGAACAGATGTCAAGTTTCCCCCAAGAGAAAGCTAAAGCCAAGTGATATCCCTAAGCAAAGTTACATTGCAAAGAGTGGCTTGATTGATTGGAAAAGATGATTGGGAACAATCAGATGAAGAAAATGGTGAATGAAATTACATAGTCACGATTTTTTTTGGAAAGCATTTTCAAAACATTTTGTATGTTTTTTTTGTATTTTCTGAACAATTTTATATTATTTTTGGGATTTTGAACAATTTTATATTGTTTTTGAAGTTTTGTGAAATGTTTTTGGTCTTTTGGAATTTTGAACCACACACCAAATAAGAGGGAAAGGAAATTCCCAAGTCAAAACCAACATTCCATGTATGAAGGAAGTGAATGAAAGCATAATGGAAGGTGAACAATAGTGGTAGACAATGGGCATGACAACCGAACAAGGAAAACATGCGACACACAACAAGGTGAAAAGTTACAAGTGGGAAACAAAGTGAAATGATGAAACAGGTGGATGCACTGATATGCCCCCAACACAAGGGTTACTCTTTAGAGACTCAGGAGTAGAAATTCTTCAGATGAATGGCATTCATAGGCTCCTTCAACTCTTTTCCATCCTCGGTAGATAGTTTGTATGCACCAGATCCAAATTTAGCAGTTATAACATAAGGACCCAACCAATTAGGCTCAAATTTGACCTATTTTTCTCATGGTTTAGTTGTGTTCTTTTGATTTTCCTTTAGGACCAAATCACCAATTTCAAACTATCGAGGTTTGATCTTGTGATTATAATTACGACGCAATCTATTCTATTATACCTGCATATGGTCTAAGGCACGAAGCCATTTCTCATCTAGTAATTCTAGCTCTACAAGGTGTGCAACACAGTAATCCTCTTCATGAATGAGATGTTGGAGGGAGACACAAAGTGAAGGCAGTTCAACTTTGATAGGTAATATGGCTTTAGAGCCATATACTAGGGAAAAAGGAGTAGCTCCTGTAGGTGTACGGAAGGAAGTGTGGTAGGCCCAGAGGGCAGGATACAACTGTGTATGCCAATTACGTCCATGTTTATTGATTGTTTTTTCTAGAATGGATTTTATAGTCTTGTTTGACGCTTCAGATTGGCCGTTACATTGTGGATAGTAGGGTGTAGCCCATTTTAGGTGGATATTATATTTTTTAGCTAGGGCCTTGAGATCCTTGTTTTTGAAAGAACCACCATTGTCAGTGACAATAGTAGCGGGGATGCCAAAATGAAAGATAATATGGTTGAAAATGAATTTAGAAATATTGCACCCAATAATGTTGGTAAGAGGCATAGCCTCAACCCACTTGGTGAAATACTCAGTGGTAGTTATAATAAATGTGTGGCCATCAGAAGATGTGGGCTTTATTTTTCCAATTAAATCGAGTCCCCATTTTGAAAAAGGCCAAGGTGAAGTAATGGGCTGTAAGGCTTGGGATGGTGCATGAATGAGATTACCATGTTTTTGGCAAGCCTGACATTTCTTCACAAAGTTGCATGCATCTTCCTCCATTGTGGGCCAGTAGTATCCAATGCACAAGATCTTCTTCACAAGGACCATTCCACTGGTATGGGTGCCAAAATACCTAAATGTACTTTAGCTAACATCTGATTAGCTTCATCCTGATTGAGACATCTTAAGAGAGTCCCATCATAGCCTCTTCAATACAAGGTGTCAGCAAGAAGGGTGTAGTGCGAAGCACATTGTGCTAAGGATATTTTATTAGCTGAATTAAAATTAGGAGGGTAGGCTTTAGTTTGAATGAAGGTATATATATCATGGTACCAGGGATGATCAGGACCAACAATCTCACAAACCATGGTGGACTCTGACAATTCATATGTGGGCACCAAAATATGTTCAATGAGGAACTCGTTGTGAGTTTGATTAGTGTCGAATGAAAGAAGGGAGGTGATAGTTTCCATGGCATCCATTGCTTTGTTTTGTACATGAGGAACTTGTTCAAAATTGATAATCCAGAAATACCCTCTAAGGCTATCAACCATTCTTTTATAGGGTAAGATATTTTCATCTTTTACTTGATATTCTCCATTAACTTGATTAATGACGAGAAGAGAATCACCAAGAACTGTCAATTCTTGTAGGAGCCATGAGATAGAAAACCCTAAGCCTGTTATCAATGCTTCATACTCTACTATGTTATTTGTGCAAGGGAAGATGATACGATAAGATTTAGGTATGAGGTCTCCATCTGGTGTACGCAAGATGATTCCTGCTCCAGAACCATGGATGTTGCAAGATCCATCAAAGAATAATGTCCATAAGGGTGTTGCTTCTATGTACAATAGGTCTTCATCTGGAAATTCAAAATTTAATGGTTGTGAACCTGGAAGTGGTGTTGCGACCAGTTGATCTACCAGTGCTTGACCTTTGATAGCTTTTTGATTGACAATTTCAATGTCAAATTCACTGAGTAGTGCAATCCAGCTAGACATTCATCCTGTTATGACTGGTCTCAAAAGTAGGTACTTAAGAGGATCAACCCTTGAAATTATCTTGGTGGTATGATTTAGGAGATAGTGTCACAACTTTCCAAAAGTATAAGCAACTGCTAAACAAGCCTTTTCAACCTGTGAATACTTGGTCTCATGTTCAAGGAGAGTTCTGCTCAAGTAATACACAACTTTTTCCTGACCCTTATCATTGTGTTGCACCAATAATGCCCCAATGGCATGTTCTGTTGCAGATGTATACAACAACATAGGATTATCCTGTATAGGTGGCATGAGTACTGATGGAGATGTCAAGTATTCTTTCAATTTTGCAAAGGCGTCTTGACAGTCTTGTGTCCATTTGAATTGGACATCCTTCTTAAGCAGTTGGTTGAAGTGATGGCACTTATCTGCCAATTGAGAGATGAAGCGATGAATAGACTATATTTTTCCTTGTAGGCCCCTTAGTTGTCAAAGGTTCTGAGGAGGTGGCATATCTATTATAGCTTTGACCTTGGTAGGGTCCACTTCAATTCCTCTTCATGAGACAATGAATCCCATAAGTTTTCCTGAAGTGACACCAAAGACACATTTTTTTGGATTAAGGCGAACCTTGTACTCCCTTAACCACTCAAATATACACCTAAGAACTATTGGATGATCCACTCTTGATTTGATTTAGCAAGAATATCATCGACATAATCCTCCATTATGTCATGAAGAAGGTCATGGAAAATAACAGTCATGGCACGTTGATAAGTTGCACCAGCATTTTTAAGGCCAAAAGGCATGACCTTGTAACAAAATGTCCCCCATGGGGTTGTAAAATTTGTTTTATGCTGGTCTTCTTCATAAATTTGAATTTGGTTATACCCAGAAAAACCATCCATAAGGGATAACATCTCATGGCCCACAGTAGAATCGACAATCATGTCAATATTAGGCAAAGGGAAGTCATCCTTGGGACATGCCTTGTTAATGTCACAGAAATCTATACAAATACGGATTCCAGGGGTCTTCTTCACAACTAGTACCATATTAGATATCCACTCTGAGTAGTCAATGCACCGTATGAAGCCTGCATCCAATAATTTTTGTAGTTCAACCTTAACAAGCAATGCGACCTTGGGATGCATTTTACGTAGTTTTTGCTTTACAGGTTTAGCATCTGGGTGCACCACAAGGTGATGAACCACAAGAGAAGGATCAAGGCCTGGAATATATTTGTAAGACCAAGAAAATACATCCTGAAACTTGATTAGAAGTGTTGTGAAGGCTTTGATTTTAGTTTCTGATAAACTGGCACCTAGTTGTAACAATTTTGGTTGGTCTTCAGTTCCAATGTTGATGGTTGTTGTCTCTTCTACCAACAACTTAGAAGTGTCATTATCTTGAAATGATGTTGTAGGATTGTGTAGATTGTCTGATATTTCTGGATCTGAATCTCCTCTCTCTAGTGCCTCTGAAAGGTTTTCACTAGGAGATGCATCCTTTTCCTTCTTTTTCTTTTTCATTTTTTACTTCTCGTATAATGCCTCAGAAAGGTTTTCACTATGTGAGATATAATTTTTCTTTTTTCTGTGTTTAATTTATTTTTCTTTAGGACTGGAGATTGTAAGTTCTTCACCAAAGTAGGTGGTAGCATCAAGGTTTATAACAAAACCCTTCTTGTGGTCTGACAAGGGAAAAGGGTCTCGAGCCCCGAGGAACTCCTGGATGGCCTCATCATTTTGAAAGAGGTCCATGGAAATATGACACTATTGGTCCTGATCAATGAGGGAAGGATAAACAACATCAAGGGTTTGAATGGATAAGTATTCAAGGAAAAGTGTAGTTTCAGCTAGGTCTTCAAAGAGGCTATGTGTGGAACTGGTCTCAACTTCAGAATCTGAGTCCTCATCACTAGGTAATACATCAAAGACTATAGGCCTCTTCTCATATGTCTCATATCCTAGACCATATGTGTAAAGATTAGACTTGATATTCATAGGTTCAAGAACACCATGTCCTTGTGGGCCAAGGCCTCTTCCTTTCTAGTTCATGTTTTTCATCATTCTATGGCCCTTGGTGTAATCAGTGGATTCGTAGCATTCTGCCATCTTGTCTTCGTATAGCCAAGAGTCATCAGAGATTGGAATATGTTCATCTTCTAGATATCCATATCATCTCCAAAGAGTTTTTCTGAGATAGTAAGTAAGAGGTTCTCGTAGATGAGGAGCATTAGGATGCCCATAGCTATGAGGTGATAATGGGAGTTTTCCAACAAGAAATGCATTGTCGAGTGTGTACTCACCTAAGCCTTTATGGGAGAATGTAACTTCAGGTGACACCTTAGATGTAGATGCTTCAGAGGAAGGTGTAGAGGCATGAGGAATATCCTCAGGTGACACTTTAGATGTATATTCTTCAGAAGAAGACACAGAAGCATGAGGGTGTAATATTACATCAAGGTCAATACGGTTGGTAACAATAGGAGTTGCACTAGATCCAGTTGTGCTATCAACAGATGGACAATAATTTTATTTTTTGTACCTTGCTTTGAAAAAATTACAGTATTCAAAGGGGTCAGTATCACCATGCAAGGTGAACTCTCTATCGTTATGTGGAAACTTTATGCATTGATGGAAGGTGGAAGGTACTGCATGCATCACATGTATCCAAGGTCTACCCAGAAGAAGGTTATATGACGTTTCTGCATCAACTACATGACATACAGTGTCAAGGAGTTGTGGGCCTACTTGTATGGGAAGAGTGATGGTACCATAGGACTGGCACTCAGTATTATCATAACCATGAATGGTAATGATATTAACATCTAAGTCATCTATTGTATGACCAAGGCAACGAAGCATTTTTATAGAGCAGATGTTAAGAGCCACTCCATTGTCGATAAGAACTCTCTTGACCTTATGGTCTGTAACATAGGCTTCGATGTACAAGGAGTTATTGTTAATCAGATTTGGGTTCAACATATCTTGAGGGCCAAAAGATAGGATAGGAGTTTAGGCATAAGGTTTGCAATCATAGCCTGAAACTGTTGAACATTGAGAGTATGAGGAACACGTGATTCATTTAGAGCATGAGTGAGAATATCCTAAAAGCTAGGTGACTCTTTTAACAGTTCCATTAGAGAGATATGCACTGGCATGGTTGCTAATTGTTTGATGAAGTCATACTGACCCGGAGTGGAAGTATTTGGCATTAGAGTTTGACTTTTGATTTGAAGGAGCTATTGGTTTGAATGTTTGAGGTTCTGCAAAAGACGTAGAAGGTTGGTTTTCCATGGGAACCCACATCTTCCTTTGGCATGTGGTCACAACATTACTCAAAGGTTTGAATTTAATGGTCACCATTATAGATGGTACTTCCTCAATAAATGAGATAATTGAACTGAAATCAATGTTATTGGCAGAGGGACCTTTGTCAGCACTTTTATTATCACCACCATGTTTGGGAAATGGGTTTGAGAACACCTTGAGATTTTCATTGGGTGTTCTATTTTGTGATGGTTCTTTAATAGTGATATCTCCACTATCAATTAGGTCTTGGAAAAAGTGACGTAATCAAAAGCATCGATCAGTTGGGTGACCATCAATGCGATGAAAATCACAATAAGTATCAACTTTATACCAAGTAGGCTTGGGTTCTCCCTCAACCCAAGGTCTGGTTATAGGATAGGTAACCATGTTTGCATTAACAAGTTTGTTGGAGGAAACTTGATAGAGGTTCTCCCAAAGGAGTGAAATGACGTCACTTAGAATCAGGAGAGGAGGAAACCTCTTTGCTAGAAACAACAAGAGGTTGTTTACCTTTGTTTGGTCTAGTCTGAGTGTTTTGGACGTTGTGGACATTGTGGTTGTCTGTAACACCATCATTGACCATATTATGATTGTGGTTAACATGTTTAGATTTGTCTTGGTGAGAGCTATTAGGATGGTTACTATGTTTCCCATTATCTTTTGAATGAGGTTTAATCAAACCTTTTGTGACAAGGGATTTTTCAATCTATGATCCTTTCTCAATAACTTCTTCAAAAGTATTAAGGCAATGCATTTGCATGTGAAAGGATAGCTCACTATTGAGGTTAGGTACAAAGATGCTCACAAGTTGTTTCTCAGGCATGGAGCATGGGAAACGACTAGCAATCCCATGCCATCTTTGTAGGAATTGTGTAAAGGTTTCATTTGTTCATTGTTTGGCATTACACAAATCCATCATTGTAATTTCAGAGTCTAGGTTGAATGAGAAATGTTTAACGAACTTCTCTGAGAGGTCCACGCAAAAGTTTGTATAGAGCCCTTGGGGAGGTGTAGAAACCAGTCCAAGGCTTGTCCACCTAGACTTCATGGAAAGAGATGCATTAAGAAGACATCACTATAGGCCACCTCTTGGCAAGCCATATAAAACTCCTTGATATGCTCTCTAGGATCATTCTTTCCCTTGTATTTGTCAAATTTGGGCATCTCAAAAGATTTGGGAAAGGGGACACGTAAAATGTCCTTATCAAAGGGGTAAGGACACAATTCTTCAAAGTTGAATTGTTTGCGTTGATGTTGCATACCTGAGATGGTGTCCTTCATCATTTTCCATTCTTGGGAAAATGGTGAGTTGTTCTGTAAGAAAGATAAGGAACCATCACTCATAGAGTTTGTTGTTATCTTTGGTGTGTGTGGTATGAATCTTAAATGAAGCATCACTAGTTTTCTTTGGTGCCTCATTGATATGGGATTCATTGGTGACTTTGGAATTTAAGATAGCAAGTTGTTTAGCCATATCATTAATTTTACTCATGAGGGATTGAGTGGGATCGGTGGCTGAATCAGTTGATTTTCCTTTGTTCCCTTCATCAAATTTGTCTTAGTTTGATTCATCACCTTTGGTGTTGTTCGAGGTGGACTTGTTTCAATCATCATTATTCATGTGACTAGGGCCTGCCTCATCGTCATTATTTTTTGAAATGAAAGGTTCACCCTTGTTAGGTGGTGGTTTTCCAAGTAATGTTTGTAGACTATCCTCATCAAAATCAGAGGGTAATTTTTCTCCCATCTCAAGGAGATGAAGAAAAAATTGGTCTTTATTCATACGTAAGATATTTTTGAGACATGGGATTGTTCTTTGAGTGAGATGTCATTCTGATCATCCTCAGAGTTTTGGTCATTATCACTATCAAAATTTCCAAAAGGATTTTGATGTCATTCATTCCTTCCAAAAGGACTATAATCTCTGTGTCATGTTCCCACCATTTTTAAAAGAGGGAGGGAGAAAAAGAGAGATGCGAAAGATAACTCAACCCGTAGTAAAGTGAATGCGACGATGGAAGAGAGGTGTGTGATTAAGTTTGGTAATAACTTGTCCCTTAACAAAGTGAATGCTAAGATGGGAAAGAAGTTTGGAAGATATGAATGACACAACCCTTAACAAAGTGAATGTCAAGATGGAAGCATGCGAAAGTGTTTGATAAACTCAACCCTTGACAAAGTGAATGCCAAGATGGAAGAGTGGTTCAATGTGGTGAAGGTTCTCATCCTCTAACAAAGTGAATGCTAGAATGGAGGAGAGTTATAGTGACAAAATTCCAAATGTGCTCAACCTCTAACAATGTGAATGCTAGAGTGGAGAAGCAAGGATAGATTGATTACAAATACACTCTACCACTTAGCAAAATGAATGCTAGATGGGAAGAGGGTATGAAAAAGGATTCAAATCGTATGTGATGTGCTCAACCCTTAACAAGAATTAGTTAAGAAGGAAGAGGCTAATGAAAGGATAAGACTCAAATATTGACAACGTAAACGTTGGAAAAGAAGATATGATAAAGTGTCTAAAACACAACAAATAATTTTGTCAAGTTAGAGACGTGAAGAAATCAAACGTATATAGTTTAATGATGATGATGTCAAACTAAAGGATGCAAGAAAATAATGAAGATAAGGGGTGATAGAATTGAGTTGTGAAAAAGTGGAACACAACACTGTCAAAATGCGATTTGTAAGATGAAATGTCTTAAGCAAAGACGTGGATATTCACAACTCAAGACTTAATGTCAAAAATGAGATGGAAATTTAAACTTTGGGAAATGTAATCCAAATTTTTAATTCACGAATGAAATGGGAGATAAAATCAAAATGAAGTGAGTACAAAATATAGAAGAATTTGATGACCACAAAAGAGGAAGACTCAAATACATGATTGAGAACTCCCAATGAATTAAATAAGATCAAATGGAGAACATAATGAGGATGAAAAAAATTGAAATAATGAAAAAGAGGAAAAAGTTCCAAAAAGGGGAATAATCAAGAGTAAAATGAAAGTTAGTGAATGACTGATGATGAAGAGGAAAGATGATGATAAAAGATGAAATGAGAAAAGAAGAATCCAAACAAGGAGTTTTTGGAAAATGACAAAAATATAAGGAAAGTGAAAGATGGATCCCAAACAAGGAGTTTTTTGTAAAAAGCGAGTGTGGAAGAGTACTACAAAAAGAAAGAAAAAAATAAGAAAATAGAAAAAGAGGTTTTTGTTTAAATGTTTGTTTGTGGCCTCTACCATAAATTGGCTTGGACAATGTGTTAGGAAATTAAGTATTAATGTTTACATTAATATGTATTCATTAAATACAAATGTTAGTAATTATATTATTGTTATATATTAACAATAATATGTTAGTTGGAGTTGTTTTAACAACTCATATGATTTGAGTTGTGTATTGTTACGTGAGTAACAATTACAACTAAATAGGAGATATTTGTGGTTGAGTTGTTTCCTACTTAATAGGAAACTATCTCCCTATATATTGGCAGATTGTTCAGTATGTATGGATCCGGAATGAATTAAAAGATACATTATTATTCCGTGAATAATATTAGAGAAGTTTATTGTGTTGAATAGAAGAGATATTGATTTGTGTATAATTTTTTGTTGTACATTTCTGTAAATCTGATCCAGGTCTATCATTTGGTATCAGAGTGTGGATAACCATGTTCACATAATGAATTTTTCAGTATTAGAGAAGGGGATGCCTCTGGTTCATTTCTATTTCCAGCAGCAAAAGAAAAAAAGGGAAGAAAAGACGTTTTTGTAACATCATGGCGCAGCTCTTCCGCCAAGCTTGATCCAAAACAGGCCTTCAGTAAAATACTCGTAACTTTCTCATTTCTTAACGAAATTGAGAATTTCAAAGTGTTCTGAAAAGATTGTAACGTGGGGAATAAAACCTAGAAATCGTTTTAGAAAATTCGTTTTGATAAGTGAGCAGTTCTGTGCAGAAATGTGACGGGTTTTTGTGCCTGTGTTTGTTCCTGCGAAGTGCTGGCAGGCATATGAGTTCAAATGGTGAACTGAGCATTCAGCCATTACCTCAAATTCGTCCACGTGCTTGATATACAGACTGATACTTAGGCATGCAAAGGATTTACAAATTCATAGCCATCAATGGATAGATCAGGCAGACAAATAAAGGCAAGTATTTTTCCAATATTCAAAGGTATTTGCATTTCTTAGCAAAGCATACACATGTTATAGAGGTCAGGGCAATTATGGAGCTCTTAGTTACTCTTAACTAGCTTGTTGTAGTTTGTGAAAAATTGTTAAGTCTCTTTAATTACTTTTTACACGGATGCATTCTCGGTAGAATCCGACGTCCATATTGTGTGAAAATGAATAAGTTGAGTCACATTGAAAAATTTGAAGGCAAAGATTTTCATACCTGGCAAGTGCGGACTCAATTATTCCTAATCAACAAAGACTTATGGGATATTGTTGATGGAAAAGAAAAGAAACCGACAAATGCAGATGAAGCAATAAAATGGGACAGTAGAGATCGAAAGGCTACAGCAATTATCGGATTGGGTCTATCAGATGCTTATCTACATCATATAGACTTAAAAAAGTCCTCTCATACAATCTGGGTGACATTGAACAAGTTGTTTGGATCACAAATGGGAAGCGCAGCGATATCCTTAAAGCAAAGATTGTTCGGCCTCAAGATGGAAGAAGGTGAGAGCATGGTGGAGCATATCAGTAAGTTTCGGTCTATCTGTAATCAACTTGCTGACATAAAAGTAGATGTACCTGATGATGACGCTAAAGCGTATTACTTAATAGCATGCCTTCATCTTATTCTAATATGGTTTTTACATTAAGCAAAATAAATCCAAGTCTAGAAGAACTTATTTCTTCTTTGTTAGATGAAGAAAAAAGAATTATGGTTGTTGAACCAGAGGAGACTGCAATGTTTGGTAGAAACAAGAAAGCATTTGGTAAGAAAATTCCCAAATACGGTTCAACCTCTAAAGGACCGAAGAAACAATTTACATGCTACTATTGTAAACAACCTGGTCATATATCTAACAATTGCAGAAAAAGAGCACAAGACTTACTTGATGGGAAACTACAAGATAATGCCATGATTGTTGATGAAGAAAGAGAAAATGAAGAGGAAGAAAATACCGCACATCAAAGTGATGAAGATTTTCTCTTCTAGATGATTTTTAACTGGAGGATGGAGGCACAGGAGGCTGGAGGTCATTCAGCGACCTCTCGTCAGTCGCCAACGACGGGGCCGCATGAAGTTGTGGTGACAGTGTGTGTGAGTTTTCTTTCATTTCTGAATTGCAGTTTGTTGTGTGCAGTATGATTTCAGAGTTCTTGTTTTGGGTTGAATAAGTGAAATGTTCACAATGAGGGGGGGAACATGGTCTCATTGTTCCATTTCCATTATGTTTTATTGTTCAGTTTTGAAAGCAGTATTTCCTACATGATTCCCTTTTGTAGTGACATTGTATAATATTGATCAAAAAGTATTGTAGCAATCATGATGTAAAGGTTTTTGGTAAACCTGTAAAAACCAATTGTGTAAGGTTTTTGGTAAACCTGTAAAAACCAATTGTGTAAGGTTTTTGGTAATCCTGCAAAACCAAGTGTGAAAGGTTATTGGTACACCTGCAAAACCAATTGTGAAAGGTTTTTGGTAATCCTGCAAAACCAAGTGTGAAAGGTTATTGGTACACCTGTAAAACCAATTTGGTAAGGTTGTTGGTAGAAGCCGGAGAAAACCATCAGTGGAAGAAATGTGTGTTGGCACATGTTCAAGTAATGTTACGAGTTTTGTGTAAGCCCAATGCTGCACATTTGCGGAGTTGATCATGAGCACACAGAGGTGGCAGGCTACAATCAGTGAACGAGATATGTTGTACCATGTAAACATTAAGGGGGGGAATGTTAGGAAATTAAGTATTAATGTTTACATTAATATGTATTCATTAAATACAAATGTTAGTAATTATATTATTGTTATATATTAACAATAATATGTTAGTTGGAGTTGTTTTAACAACTCATATGATTTGAGTTGTGTATTGTTACGTGAGTAACAATTACAACTAAATAGGAGATATTTGTGGTTGAGTTGTTTCCTACTTAATAGGAAACTATCTCCCTATATATTGGCAGATTGTTCAGTATGTATGGATCCGGAATGAATTAAAAGATACATTATTATTCCGTGAATAATATTAGAGAAGTTTATTGTGTTGAATAGAAGAGATATTGATTTGTGTATAATTTGTTGTTGTACATTTCTGTAAATCTGATCCAGGTCTATCACAATGTTTGGCTTCCTAGGTGGCTCTCTCAACTAGGTTTCAACAGTATATCTAAGCGAGAATGATGTTATTTCTAGCTGACAGATTTACTTTACCCACTTTAAAACCCTAAGAAAATATATTTCTCATAATGAATCACGTTGGGGTCACTATTAAGGATATCTGTGACTCTAACTCACAAGGCTTTACTATTCAGGTAGGATAAAATGGTTGTTGTTTCATCCACCAGTTCCCTTAAGGTGTGGACTACTTTGGGGTTCCTAGGACTACTTTGGGGTTCCTAGAACTACCCCCTTTGTTGTAGCTTAAGGATTATGCCAAGGGGGTTATGTTCTAGTTAATTGCTCGAGCCATAGCTCTTAACCGAACCTACAAATATCGTGTTTTGAATGTGGTGTATTTTTTATCCTGTGATCTTAATGTGGTTTGGTATTACATCAATTGGACAACCTATAGTTAGTAGTTTTTGAGAGCTAAATCCACCTTTGTAAGAGCGAGGTCATATACGAAAAGATTAGAAGGGTAAAACATTGTTGCAGAAGGTTGGTAAAGGACATAACCAGTCATAGAAAGTTCATCGTTGTCTGGATTTCTCAGGTCGCTTAGACAAGCGCAAGTGAAAGATTCCCAAACTTGACTCATAATTCAAGATGGTTGATTAAGTAGGATGATTGAGGGTACCTCCAGGTTGCAACAAAATACATATAGACCACCCCAATCATGACTTGAGAAAAGGTATTATTCTTGAAAAGCATGAGGAAAGAGCATACGCGTGTCTGTGTCAGTGGTTACTCTCAGCAAAAATAAAAGAGTGACGACTTTTAATTGTTTAAGTATGTAAGTGAAAACACGTGAGGTAGGTTGGTTAAGGGAATCAGTCACATGAGAAGATGGTTAACATGAGTTCCATAGTGGCTAAGAATCAAACTATACCAAGATTGGAATCGACTTGTCCCCTAAGGATAAATTAAGCTAACTGTGGGTCACAAACAAGTGAAAAGAAATGAGAGGTGAAGCATCCAAGAAACCTGCAGAACAAGTAGGGACTTTTGGACAATCAAAAGGTACAAAGAAAAGTGGAATAAGGCTTAATAAGGATATGAGGCAGGTACAATGGCGGCATTGAAAGAGGGTATGTAAGAGAGGTACCAAAGTTATGCTTACTATAATCCTATTCCTTAAATGCTAGTATGAGGGCAAGTAATCAACTGAGGGAAGAAATTACTTATAATGAAAATATGGTTCATGTTTATTTTAAGTGATATGTATAACACTCCTATAAGTAAATCTTAACAAGATCACTTGAAGCAAAGAGAGAACTAAGTTGCAAGGATCTACTTGTGTGAGCATTAGAAGCATTACAATTTGAGAAATGACAGGATTAAGGTGCTCTAAAGGAAAAATTGCACTTGTTTGAAGTTAGGAATTTTATTAAATGATTGAACATAGCTTTATTGTTGCATCATCCTTGCTCTCTACAATGGGAATGTAATTTGTTCTTTTGTAATGTGTGTGGCTCCTCCTCGGAAAGTGACGAAGGGAAGCGACAAGTTAGATCTGGCTAGAGAGGGCTCGAGTATGAGAATGGGCAAGGGGTCCATCCACAGTCACCTCTTCGGGCCGAGTCGCATGGGAGTTGAGGAACAGGTGAGATTGAAGCTTCAGCACATATCAACATTGATGTCAACCTATGGCTTACATTGGGTATATAAGGCTTAGGGTCCTATGTTGGGAAATCTAGCTTGGGCAAAGTTAAAAGGGAGCAAGATAAACAACAACAAATTGTTCTCCCTAATAGCATGTATAAATATAAGGCAAAATGAAATTTGTTGCGAAATCCAGTTGGGATTCTCTCTTGGGTAGGGAACATGGGTTACTGGGACTGGGTCTCCCTCATGGGTAGTTAATGGAATGGGCTGGAAGGGGCATGTCAGTTTAAAATATATCATATTGAGCAAAGGGGTTAGGTTAAGGGTAGGTTACAAACATTGTGGGAACTTGAATATGGTATTAATTTCCCTTTCGGGGTGGGTAAAATTAGAGAACACTCTTTTGACATGTGTATTGTGGTTTGGGTAGAAGAGGAATAACATGCAAGAGGGTAGATCTTGAGGCACTTTAGGGTCTAAAAAAGCTATCACGATTGTTAATTAATTTATTAAAGTCTGTGTATGAATCATTCACCTAACATATTTTCCTTTATATTTGCTTAGGACCTCCTTTGGCCATACTCAAAAAGTGCAGTTTCTTGTGGTTTTTTTGTTTTTCCGAGTTTACTTAACAACAAACAAAAGAGCATTATATACTATATTGAGAAATCTATATATTGGCTGATTTAAATTGCCATAGCTAAAATCTGATTGTGTGTGCAGGTGCAGGTGAATTTACCTACACATAGACCAAGAGCAGAAATGTGAAGAAAACAAAGAAAGCAACAAAAATGCAGAAGAAGATAAAAATGTAAAAAAACTTTCATGTGAATTCAAAAACCTGCATAACTTCTCACAAAAATACGAAAGCAGATAAAAAATTGATCAAAAATACGAAAGCAGATAAAAAATTTGTTTAGCAAAATGATTAGAAATCAAAGACCATTACAAATAAAAAACTTACAAATGAGCGAAACCTACCTACCTGCAAACAAAATTTTGTAACTAGGATGTGCACACACTTAATTAATTAATCATTTAATTAATAAATGGTAACTACCTTAGCTAAAGGGGTACTAAGGATACATGGGATTAATTATTAAACTCCAAGGGTTACATACATGTGTATGAATTAATCAATTTAATCAATTAATCACAAATGGGTGAATAACAGGGTGTATTAGGAAGTGAACTGGGAACAGGTGGAAACATGTGTGTAATTTTGGGGTGTCTACATGCTCTAGATATTTCATCTGAATGAAGATATTCAACAAACAAATTCATGAAGAAAGGCACAATAGTAGAACGATATCCTTATCCTCAGTAGCCATTTCACCAATGTCTTTCTTTAATTCTTGGATTCTTCCTTTGTTGGCCTATAGTAGCTGAGATTGGAAGAATTTGGTGTTCCTATCTCCTCTTTCTTTAAGGGTCCAAGTATATTCTGTCTAGAATGTCTGCTTCCAATATATCTCTTCTCTCCACAAAATATTATGGTATTCAACAAGTAGATCTTTTTCTTTTGATTTTTCCTCCATGCCCCATCCTCCCTATTCCATGGTTTCTTCCATACCACGAAGATCTTATGCTATTTTGATTTTCTGGAGAAAGATATTGCCAAAAAAGCCATTCTTGTTCCAAACAATCTTGAATTTAACCTAATATGTTTATCGTTGGGAGCCCCCCTTGAACATGCTCTAGCCTTTGATTTCCAACAAAGGGACTCCCACCATTCTTCTATCATTTTTTCCGACTCCGGATGAGTGGTCCACATTTTTTCAAACTTGAAAGTATGCCAATAGGTTGCTCCCTAATATTGAATTTAAGAATTAGAGGATTGTGATCCAATCCAATGTGAGCTAGAGAGGATAGAGTATATTATTGCTCATGGATCAATTGGAGATTCACAAGAAAACGATCTAGTTTGATCAGGTTCTCTCCTCCACGCTTTTTGGACCAAGTGTATTTTGAACCGCTAAGATTCAGATCCATTAAATCAATCCACCCCAGAAAATTCCCAAGGTCCTCTGTACTCTCATTAAACACATCAAATCCTCCTTTCTTTTCTAAAGGAATGAGAGGAGTGTTAGAATCACCTCTTATAATCCAGTTTGGATAAAGAAACATCTTTATGAAAGTGGTCAATTCTTCCCAAAACAACTACTTTCTAACCTTGTACGTATTAGGTTGTAGCATATATATTAGAGAGAATAAATTGTTTTTTAGAGACTTTATACGTAGTGAAACAACATGGATATATGATGATTCTTGATGAGGGGCGAAGCCTTCCCGACGCCTATTTTTCTTCCACATGCACAAAATACCCCCAGAGGCCCATGTAGATGGTTGACAGTGGAAACCAACTTCTCTCCAAAAGAAAATCTGAAAATATTTCATCCTAACCTAGTTCATCTTAGTTTATTATATCATTATAACATCAGGTTTCTCCTTTATTTTGAAATCAAACAAAATCTTATGCTTATAGGATTGGTTAAGGCCCCTTATATTCCAAGATAAAGAAATCATTTAGAGTGAGAGGATTTTTGACGTACTAATAATGGTTTTTTCTGCCCCTCCATAATGTCCTTCTTAGTAGCTCTCTCCCTTTTTTCCTTTTTAGAAGGTCTTCCTGGAGATGCTTTATTGGCACCTACATCCACCTTTGATCTATTCCTTAGGGTTAGTTTCTACTTTGGAGATGGTAAACAAGTTTTCATTGGGACATGGATCTTAGAGCATACCTTTATGGGGATTTCTTTTACCACTTCTATAACCTCAGTGTCTTCAGGTAGATTTTTCTTTAGGGTATTCTCAGAGGACTCAATATCACGTTGGATATCTTCCTCCATTATAGGAATGTCCTCCAAACCGATGTCTAAGATCTTGAACATATTTCTTACTAGTAGTGATTCACCTGGTATTTAAGAAAAAAAACTTGCATCCATAGTATATGGGACTATGGATCCAACAATACTATCCTCCTGAAAATCTTCAAAAATCACTGCATCTTCATCCTTTTTAGGATCTTGATTTTCTTCCATCTTGTTGACCTCGTCTTGACCTACTTCAACTGCTTCTTCTTCTATATTATGTACTGGTTCTTCTAGAATCCAGTCCTTAATTTCAAATGGTTTACTTATTTGTTTCCATATAGGATTATCCTTCAATGGTCCACTTCCATTTGGTTGAAATCAGAAGCAAGAGAGAGTCCCTTACCTCAGATATACTTCCTTATTAATGCTTTATTTTTTTTCTAAGCAGAAAGCTTTCTGGGAGCCTCCTCTTTGGTTTTAGGAATGATTTTATATTGTGGCCTACCTTGAAGCATGAGAAGCACATAAACAATGTGAAATCGTAGTCAATATTCTGGGTATGAACCCTTAGGGTGCCTTGATCTCAATGCTTCTGGATAAGGAAGTTTCAAGGGCCACATTAACACAAAAATGTAAAAATAGCAATATGGTGTTAGCACAGGTGGCCGGATCTATAATAACCAAAGCCTCAATAGATTTTCTAATCCCCTGTAGGATATCCAAATCCCAATATTCAAGAGGTAATCTTGGTAATCTAACCCATACAAGATATTCTTTTAATGACTGCTTCCAATGGGTTAAAACTCAACTACCATTTTTGAACCAGAACCACCACCTGACGCATGAACCATGGACCTCCGGAAGATGGTCGTAAGAACACATGTGTGGTCACTTCTTTTTGAATGATAGATTAATCATAAAGAAGGCAGTAGCATACAAGTACTATTTGCCATTTAAACCTTTGGGCCACTCACTTTCTATTAGCCCATTTCCTGAACTCCTCAATATTCAGTCTTCTACTAGGTATCTTAGCTAAAATGGTATTGCACATTGAAGTCTTCACCTGATTGGCTAGTTGTTTCAATATTTCCAAGAAAACACCATTTTCATTGCAAACATGGCTGAGATTGATCAGAGATATATTTTTCTCTTTTTCAGATAACGATAAAAGAGAAAAAGAAATAAAAACTTGTGCAGAAGGGTTTTCCACGGGCAAGAGAACAGTTCAGACAAAAGTCTTCCCCATCCCCACATTATAGGAGGTCCCGTGTTTGGCTCTATCTTGTCCCTTTTTGTAGTAAATTATGCATCCTTCTTGCCATCCTGCAGGACCTCCTCGTGAAACCTTGCACCAGTATCCCTCACCTTTTCCTACTCAATTTTTTTTTCAAAATCTCCCCTTAGTCCATTCATTTACCAGTCTTCCCAAAAAGATAGTCATTTCACCATTTTTTCTTCAATTTTTGTTCATCTACAAGTTACTTGTGCTACCGTAACAGTATGTGCGCTACCGTAGCCCATGAAGTGCACTATCGTAATAGCAAACACACTGCCATAACCAATTTTGCACCAAGATAATTATTTGTCATGCTAGGCATGCACACCTTTTACTTGAGTGGTTTGGCTTGAACCATTAGGCCTTCCATGTTAGCGCACCTAATTGAGTGGGCCGTTTTACTGTTAGCATTCCGTTTAGCGCAACCTGACTTGAGTTTGCTAACCGTTTAACAATCACACTAGTTTACCCTAATTGAGTGTGCTACTATTAAAGAACAGGATCACATCTGTTGCCAACCCCTAATTGAGGTGTGCTGCCAGTAACATTCATAGCTAGCGCTTTCACTAATTGAGTGCGGTTACCATTAACAATAATGCTAGCCACAATTGAAACAGCATACGCTAAGTGATTGTATGTTTTTCCTTTTTTCTATTTTTAGTCAAAAATGAAAGATTGGCCAGTGTGTTTTGGTTGTTGCATTTTAATAATTTTCCTAAGAATGTTTTTTTCAAACCTTTTTCCTGTAGGTGTTCATAAATGAAACATCTTCTAAACAATTGTTTTTGATTTTAATACTTATCTAAATCTAATCTAATCCAAAACAATCAACCATGTATCTTCTTCTCTTCCATTCTCTTGGGGGTTGATATTGGAGAATCTCATAAACGTGTAAAATTTTGTTATTTCATTGTTTCTACATCGTGTTTCTATGTAGAGAAAATCACTAATGTTTCATTTTTGGGTTAGGGACCATTGTGAAAGTTTGGAAAAATGCATCAACATATAAAAAAAAAAACAAAAACTACTAATATTGTACTTACATATTTTTCTTTGCCAAATACATTTACAAATTATTAAAATTTGATAAAATAATCTAAAAGGGCATTGTCATTACAAGTTTAGATAAAGGTTAAAACCTATCTAATTTAATTGTAGGAAGTGTTTAGGCTAGGGCTCATTATGAGTACTCCAAAACCTTAAAGTATTGTACACACATGAGTGTGTGTGCGAAACAACCATGTTAAATGGGTAGTTCCCCAGCCCATTTGAATAGTAATACACATGAGGAAATCATAAGTAGCCCGTGGTGATGAACCCATTCTTAATTGATTGAGGGGTATATTCCATAGCTCGAAAATCAGTTTTCTAGCTCGAGTACTCGTTCAGGAACTTTGGCTAGTGAACATTTTCCATAACCCCTAGGAAGCTTAAAAATATGAGGCCTACTGATTCCATTATACTTCCATAAACTTACCAACTCAAATACAAATCATTCTTAGTCTTAGTCTTTGAATTCGCCAAAAATCATAAACTTAAACAACTTCTAATCTCATTACAATTTACACCTTTTTCATTGGATATTCGTCTTAATCCATTGTTTTAAAGAACATTCGATCAAATAAATCCTTTATGTGCTGAAGATTCACTTTATTCATGTATTAAACCACATCACACACAACATCCAATCCATCCAAAGCACACCACATCCACCTATAAAAAAGAATTGAATCTTCACCTAGTCTAAGTTGTGGAGTTTATCTTGATCTTCATGTTGCACGTCACTTCCATCTTTCGCATTCATTTTGCTTCTATAGTTTTGCAGTTTGCAGATTCAAAAAAACCCCCTCCTTTCATTCCCTTGAGATATTTACTTTGATAAGGGTCGAGTTACCTCAATATTCATCACTAAATATCTTCCATCTTAACATCCACTTTGCTAAGGGTTGAGTGATCAATCACACCTTTCTTCGTTCCTCCCCTCTTTTAAAAATGGTAGTAGAAAGACAATGAGAGTATAATACCACATGAAGACAAGATGGAAATAATTTCCATTTTAGTTCCGAAGATGAGGATGCATATAAAATTGAATAAAAATAAAAATAACACATCTTTCGAAGAATAAGCACAAGTCAAATATTAAGTGAAAAAATAGATACCAATTGTTGCTTCATCTCCTCGCAATGGGAGAAAAATTGCCTTCATATTTTGATGATGACATTTTGAAAACCTTACGAGGTCAACCCAAATCCACATATAATACACAACCCAAAAAATAACCATGATGATGTCATGTCAAGTAATATTAATGCCAATGACAAAGTGTAGACACAAATTCACGCACTTGCGTACATTTCTAGGTCCTAAAAGCATACATGCATTCATATGATTCATAAGCGAGAAAACTAGTAATTGATAGTTATCTTTGGCCTATTTGCTTTGATTTTGGTTTTTTTTCTAGTATTTTACACCCTACAACCCAGTATGGACTTCATTACTTTATCTTTCATGACTTTGGACACCAGCGCCTAGGAGCCCTCGTCCTTTTGGGTGCCTCGACCTCTCTGTATCTTACTCACCTCTTTTGGGCCCTTTTTAATCTTTTGGGCATCTTATTTTCTTATGGGTCGGAATTTTAGTTGTCAATTACAAAATTGAAACAAGGGAGTCATATAAATATAAAGCTATGTGACCATAATAAAGGACTAAACTCTAAGCATCTATTATCATCACCTAAGGTTGCATCCAAATGTAATTAAGAGCATTAAAGGCATCCATATAGCACTCTTTCAAGAGACAATGGGCTGCATTTTCTACATACACGCACAGGAGGGGAAGTTCGTTTCTCCATCTAAACATCTATTTATATTGGTATATCTAGCTATCGCCCGCTATCGAGTGTACTTGCACAAGGGCTTCCTAGGGCACAATTTCTACACACACATAAGAATTATATGGATTTTAAGATGTAATGCAACGTTCAATCGTAAGTTCACTTAGTCGGGTGACCGCTTGGGTTAGTATGACTCCCCATATTGCATCTTTTATTTCTAGGATTTGATGCAGTTTGAGGTTTTTACAGGGCATATTCTCTTTGTAGGTTACAAGTGAATTCTATGATCATAGTGCAACATAGAGGTGACCAACAAAAAATCAACGACCACCTCATGATGCCAAAAAAAGTAGGCTCCAAGCCCCTACGCAGTCACAGGCACCCAACAGAGGTCTCTGGTGCCTAAATGCCCTCACCCCAGTCTAGGTGCCCTAGTTCAGGCTACTATGACAGCTCCAAAATTTATCAGGCATGCTTGCGACAGTATGCCCTTCCTGTTTATCAATTTCTCTAGTTTGCATAGTGCCGACATCAGGCATAAATCAACTAAGTCCTTCTCCCTCTATTTTGCACTTAGGGTTTTACATTGATTTAGCTTATTGTTTGTTTCATCTACATTCCAGCAGTTTCTTAGCTTTTATTTATCATACATGACTTTGTAATTAGGGTTTTACAAAAATTCTATTTTTGTTAAATCATTTGGTGAACCCGCATTCAAATAATCTTGAATCCTCACTTCTTCCTAACTTCAATATCCTAGGATCTTCTCACCATGGATGCCTTTTTCAGAATAATCCTAATTGATTGAATAAAATCATATATTTTTTGGCTAATACTTACATTCATCCTCATACTTCTCTTGTATATGTATATCATAAATTTACTACAACTTTATCTTTTAATAAGGAACATAGTACTTTTACATCAGATGAACTTCCTTCTTAAGCTATGTTAGATAATGATTCCCCCCTTTATATTCATGTTTGAATCAATAATGTTGGGGGTTAAATGTTCCTTAGTTGATAATGGATTGGGGCTTAATATTTTTAATTTAAAATTTGTTCATCAAATTGGCCTCTCTGAAGACTCCTTGGATCCTTCATATGTTTCTCTTCTCATTTTTGATAATATTCCTAAAAGGGTCTTATGTACAATAACACTTCCCATTACTATTGGGCCAAGCACTTTGTCTGTCCCATTCTATGTAATGCTAATAATATTAATTATAATATTATTCTCAAACAACCTTGGATTCATGTCACGCATGTGGTCCCTTCAACACTTCATGCATGTATTGAATTCTTATACCATGGTGTGGTCTATGAAGCCATATCAGATCCCTCTCCATTTTCCTATTGCAACACTATTGATCATTCACCTAAAGTCCCTACTTTGGCCACCTCTCTTCCTATCGGTATATGCTTTGTTATGGTTTCACTGGCACCAGATTAGGAAAACATGCAAAATGATTCAAAGAGCCTTTTTCCATTCCCACACAATCCACTAGTCTTGGCATTGGATATCTCCCCTCGCTCACTCATTTTATTCATGTCCATCTCCTCCTGATGTTTACACTATTTCACATACTCGCCATCACAAAAACAAATCTCCATATACTCTCAATGCTACAACTTACTTTGGCGAATCTACTCCTCCTAACACCAATATTGATACTCCTGACTCATTGCCAAATCCAAAACTATAACATGGTTTCTCTTCCATCCCCGAACATATCTTCATCACTCACACACTTGGGGGCATCATGCTTACTCTTTCCCCTCATAACATCATCAAGTGTCTACCATCTCAACTATTACGCTATGTGCTTTATACTTCATGTATTTCTAAACATCATTACACATCTTGTATCATCACTACTCTATGATGCACTCTTGTGCTAAGGTTCACACTTGACTGTTGAGGGATTATTAAATCCATGAACCTCACATACTACACATTTCAGACTCTACACTTCACGATACATCTTTCTATAATTTCATTCTAACATAACATACTACCCTATGACGTACTCTAGTTGTATTGTTCATACTCGACTATTGAGGTTCTCAATCTGAAATGAACCTCACCAAAATCACTCACACTCTTTATGCTTTATTCTTCATCGATCATATCTTTCTAGCACACATTAGCAAACCATTTCCCGATGACACAATCTTGTTCTATGGTTAATTCTTGACTGTCGAGGGTTTTTTTTATAAATAAACCTCATCTCATACTTATCCACATCCTCTTTGGGGGCACACTGCTCCTATCACATTCACATTGCATATCATTCCATCTCACTCATTCACAACATGTTGCATATCTTGGTTACACTTACTCTTGTTTTCTTATACTCACATGTTACACTCTACCTACTATGTTAGCCGAATATCTAGTATGTCGTTATCTTTATCATATACACATGCACTTTCACTTGTTCTTTAGTTGTGAATGCATACTTTCTACAAATCCTTACATGTAACATTGATGTTTGGAATTGTACCTCTTACCAGTTCCACTGAGGCTCTTGGGGGTATCTACATTTCTACTCTTACACATCATATGTGTTATTGTTTCATTATTTACTATTTCATATCCTTACTAGCACACTACTTTATATCAGAACATACACAATTTGACATAGTTTTTATCTTTCTAACATGATAACATGTGCTTTATGTACAACATTTTCCTTGTAGGAACTATTTTCCACCATGGTTGTCTAATAATTTGCTTGATATTGTTTTTCATTACTTTATGCTTATATGCCATTGTTTGCAAGTTATGCCCTATTTCTTGTTTGATCGTTATTTGTATGTTTTTGACAGCTTCGACCCTGATTGTCTTGTGAAATTGTGAGTGATGTCCCATGTATGAAACCTAATTTTCATGGTCTAGTTTATCTATAGTTTATCTTGTTTACATTATCTTATATAGCATGTTTTTCACTTTTTCTACTAACACATGTTTCTATTCATATTGCTTACATGTGCCTTGGTTTCTACCATGCACATTCCCTCCCCATTTAGGGTATCCGTTTCAAACCAACATCTGGTCCTATCCTTTGGGCCACATTCTCCTAGTGACATCGCATGCACCCTAAATGAGGGGGGAATACATTGGGTAAATCAGCCACCCCATACAAAATCGCAAAGCTTTAGTACAGGCCTGCAGATCTAATACAATTACATAATCAACACAAGCTTACAATTACATATATGGCCCAGAATCTAACTTGGGTCCTCAGCTCATAATAGACACCAACACCTATATTTAGACACTAGAACCTGGGTGATCCTAATCTCCCTTGGGCACCTATGTCATAGGGCCAGATATAGTTACTTCCTCATATCAGCATAATTTTCAGCAATTCACAGAGCAATTTTTACAGTTCAAGCATAGTTCTCTAGTAATCAGAATGCATAAATATCCTTTTTCTATTTCCTTAGATCAAACTAGAACAACATGGGACAAAGCAATATCACACTATATTAAGTGTTATATAAATTAGGGAAGCATTCATGGAAGGACAATAACAATAGACCTTTCTCCCCAACACTCTTCTGCCATGGTGTGCATGATATCACCCAACAAATTCATGTTTGGCCTGAGATCACCAAAAAAAGCTCGTTCTTGGTGTGAGATCACCCAAAAAAATTTGCTCTTGGCGTTATATTGCACTCAAAAAATCATTCTACACTTTTCTAAAGTAGTTCAAGACATCTTTCTATACTTTTACATTTGCCACAGTTCATTAGGTGCACACATTCCTTTTATTACTTTTACACATTTTTACATACTTTTAGCATACTTTTACAGAGTTTTCATAACACATGACTTTGACTACTCTTTCTCTCTTCTTTTACAGGTCCTTTCTTAATATGCAACAAGAAGCATCCATTCATCAAGCTATAACAACATCAGGTACATCATAGTACAATTCATATGCTTCACCCCTAGAGTCACTTCCTCTTTCTTAACATCCACACTTCATTTATTATCACTCCACGCTTTCACTTTTCTCCTCGGCATGCTATCGACATCACATTCTACATGAACATTAGGGTACACATCTCTCTAACTAATATATACTATATATTATTCACTCAATAACATAAAGTGGGGGAAAATATAGACACAAAATCATGTACTTGGGTACATTTCTAAGCCCTAATCACATACCACTATTCATATAATTCCTAAGTAAGAAAACTAGAAATTGACATATATCTTTGACCTTTTTATCTGTGTTTTTTATTTTCTATTTAGCCTTCTACACCTGATAACCTAGTCTGGACTTCATTGCTTTATCTTTCATGACTTTGGACACCAATGCTCAAACAAGATGCCAACGCCCAAGCACCCTTATCCTTCTGAGTGCTCCCAAATTCTTTGTATCTTACTCAACTCTTTTGGTCCTCTTTTATCTTTTGGGCATCTTATTTTATTATGGGTCGGCATTTTAGTTGTCAATTATGAAATTCAAACAAGGGAATCATATAAATACAAAGCTATATGACCATAATAAAGGACGAAGCTCTAAGCATCTATTATCATCACCTAAGATTGCATCTAAAGGCATCTAAGAGCATTAAAGGCATCCATCTAGCACCCATTCAAGGGACAAGGGAATGCATTTTCTGCATACACTTCATAGGAAGGGGAAGTTCATTTTTCCATCCACATATCTATTTACATTGGTACATCTAGATATTGCATGCTATCAAGTGTACTTTCACAAGGGCATCCTAGGGAACGATTATTTAACACACACATAAGAACTGCATGGAGTTTGAGATGTAGTGTAGCACTCAGTTCTGAGTTCACTCAATCAGGTGACAATTGGGGTTAGTCTGACTCCCCATATTGCATATTTATTTTTTGGGATTTGATTTAGTTAGAGGGTTTTGAAGGTGAACCTCTCTTTGTAGGTTACAGGTCCATTATGTGAACAAGGTATGACATACAAGTGACAAACAATGACTACCAGTGACACTTTCGTAATGCCAAAAAAATCAGGTTCCAAGATCTTGTGTAGTCACATGTGCCCAACAGAGGTCTCTAATGCGTAGGTGCCCTCATCCCAGTCCATATGCCCTAGTCTGGATTCATCTGACATTTCCATAATTTACTATGCATATTTTTTGACAGTCTACCCTTCCTATTCATCAATTTTCATAGTCCAGATCACCTCAGAAAAGTGTAAATCAACTAAGTCCCTCTCTCTCTCTCTTACACTTAGGGGTTTTGTATTTTAATAGCTTGTTTCTTGCGTAAAGTTTGTAATTTAGCATTTATTTATCATATGGGACTTTGTAATTAGGGATTAGCATTAAATTCTATTTTTGTTAAATCATGAAGGCAAATCTAGTGCTTTGGCCCCCGAGCCAAATCAAGCCTTGATCGATTGAGTTAATGCCAGGGAAAAACAATTGGCTCTCATATCTTCTAAAGTAACTAATGACACTGAAAACAAAGAATCAAAGACAAAAACTGATGATCCATTTAAAACTCATACCAAAATAGATAATGAGAAAATAATATAAATTTGGACAACATCCAACAAATAATTTACCATTTTCTTGAGAATGGAGAATGTTGAAGGATACAATTGCATGCATGCATCAATAATGTAAACAATTCAATTTTGATGGATTGTGTCTTTACCCTTTTGATAAGGACATCTTATGCATACCCTTACCAAGATCTTTTGAGATGCCCAAATTTGACAAATACAAGGGAAAAATGATCCACACGAGCATATTAAGGAATTATTCATGACATGGGCCAGGAAGCGACATACAATGATATCTTTATATTATGCCTCTTTCCTAGAATTCTAGGAGGAAAATCCTTAGATTGGTTCTTACATCTTCCAAAGGGATCAATAACCACTTTTGCAGAACTCTCAAAGAATTTTGCTAAACACTTTTTTGTTAAACTAGAATTTGAAATCACCATGATGGATTTGTGCAACACAAAAAAATGATTACACAAAAACTTTGCACAATTCTTACATCAATAGAGAGGAATCATGAGATGACTCCCTTGTTTCATTCTGGAGAAGCAATTAGTTAGTATCTTCATGCTAAATCTTAACAATGAGTTCCCCTTTCACATGTAAATGCATTACCTCACAAACTGTAAGGAAGTTATAGAGAAAGGGACTCAAATAGAAAAGGAACTCATTATAAAATGCTTATTAACCATCATTTTAGGGATAATAATAATGCCAATACTAATAACAATAACAACAATAATCAGGATAAACCTAAACACATCAATAGAAACCATTGATTTAACAAAAAAATATGTTTTTTTGTAAAGCCCTAAGATATTCCAGAGTCACATATGGTAAATTATCAATAAAGCAAAAATTTTATGAAAACGATAAGCTAAATGAAATTGAAACCCTAAGTCCAAGAGAGGGAACACAATACTTAGATGGTTTTGTAATTAATCCTAAAGTGTTATTGACTAGAAGATTGATGAATAGAAGGAGAAAATTATCGCTACTGTGTTTGATAAATTCTATAACTGTCAGATATGCTGGGACTAGGGCAATTGGACTAGGTCAGGGGAACCTAGGCACTAGAGATCTTTGCTGGGAACCTATGACTGCACAAGAGCTCAAAAACTGATTCTTCTTTTATCGAAAGGTGGTCGCTAACCTTTGTTGTTAGTCACTTGTATATTAAACTATCTATGCAGAATTCTCTTGTAGGCTACAAGGATAAAGATAGCCTACAAAACCCCAAAACACATCAAATCATAATAATAAATAATGCAAAT